>JARBWK010000008.1:147422753-147847753 GCA_030556195.1 Anolis apletophallus | reverse complement strand
GTTATGAATAAAGATTATTATTATTATTATGGATCAGGAATATATATATATATATATATATATATATATATATATAGCTTTTGTACCCCGACCTTCTCACCTCTATCAGACCGGCATAACAGCGAAAATGCAATGCTATACAATTTAAAAACAACTACAACAACATATTAAAATACATAAAAACCCAGAATAAAACCACATCGCCATTAAAACACTTCCACTTGATCTGTAAACGTGGTCGTTCATTCCGACAATAGCCTATTCTGGGAAGGCTTGGTTCCACATCCAGGTCTTCACCAGCCTCCTAAAGGACAACAGAGGGGGCAGATCTAGCATCACTTGGGAGGGAGTTCCACAGCCGAGGTGCCACCACAGAGAAGGCCCTGTCTCTTGTCCCCACCAGCCGCGCTTGCGAAGCCGGCGGGACCGAGAGCAGGGCCTCTCCGGAGGATCTTAATGTCCTTGATGGTTCGTAGGGGAGAATCCATTCGGGAGAATCACCTTTTTTTTTATTAGCCAGTTGGCCTTATCAAAAACAGACAGTGCAAACACAATATACAACATACAATATATGTAAACAGTGTGTTGTGTGCCTTCAAGGCAATATATATACTATATATATGCACACAACAACACACTGTTGACATATATATATATATATATATACTGTATATAGTGGCTATATATATACTATATATAGCGCCACTATATACAGTATATATAGTGCATGTGTGTATATGCATATATGTCAACAGTGTGTTGTTGTTGTGTGCCTTCAAGGCAATATATAGATATGTGTGTATAAATATATATCTGAGTAGGAACAGGGCCCTCTCTCTCTCTCTCTCTCTCTCTCTCTCTCTCTCTCTATATATATATATATATAGGCATATCTGTAAACAGTTGTCGTTGTTGTTTGCCTTCAAGGCAATATATAGTTGTGTGTGCGTGTATATGCAGGATCAGGTCTCTATATATAAACAGTATGTTGTTGTGTGTCTTCAAGGCTATATATAGATATCTTTCTCTGTGTGTGTGTGTGTGTGTGTGTGTGTGTGTGTGTATGCAGGATCAGGGCCATATATATGTATAAACTCTTGTTGTTGTTGTTGTGTGTCTTCAAGTCAATAACATGCACATTCCTCCACACCTGATAGTGCCAATAATGATTGTTTTGAAGGCTGTCCATGCATTTCCATTGAATTATAATTTTTTTAAATTGTTGTTGATTTTCCCACCAATTTCAATGTCTTCCCTGAGCAGACATTCAAAGAAGCAGAGACCTGTTGCAGACCTCACTCAAAATTCCCAGCTCTTCTTTAACCCTTTAATCTTGTGAAAGATGTGTACATTTTGGAGGGAAATAGCAATAATAATAATAGAATAATTAATAATAAATTATAGAACGTTAAATGTGTATGCATTTGGGGGATTCAAAACAAAGAAATCCAGATTTGTGTTACAGGTTTATAGGAATTTTTTGGGGGAAATAAAATTATTATTATTAATTCTGAACTATTAAAGGATGTATACATCATTTTGCCAGTGGATGCTAATATCTCTTAATTATCCAGAATCAAATGGTTTTTTAAATCGTTAATATGTTTTGATGGTTTCTGTTTGAACGCTGTTTATATTTAATCCTGTTTTAGTGTTTGCATGTTTGTATATTTCAAATTGTACACCGATGCTTTTATGTTAAGCCGCTTTGAGTCTCCTGCAGGAGAGATAAAGCAGGGTATCAATAAATAAATATAATAATAAGTGTTTTTAAGAGTGTATACATTTTGGAGGAAGGGAAATTTTTTAAAAAATGTATATGTTACGTGCCTCTCTTAACATATAAAACATATAAACACAAAATACACACAATAAAATACATTATAAAATATATAACTTAATTATGTTAAGGATATATGGGTATATGGGGTTGGACTGGATGGCCCATGAGGTCTCTTCCAACTCAATGATTCTATATGTGGGGGATGCAAATAATTATTGTTGTTAATGTGATTCAGAATTACAATTATAAAAGACTGTAGGGGAAAATGTAAATAATTATAATACTGATACAGAATCATAAAGTGTTAAAGGTGTATACATTTTGGGGGAGATGCAAATCATCATTTTCCAGATTTACAAGATGTTAATTTGTATAGGAAGACGGATGCAAAATCACCATCACCATTCGGAATTGTAAACTGTTAAAGCTGTATTTAAAAAAGAAAATAACGACCACAATCATCATCGTCATCTGGGATTATAAAATGCTAAAAGGAATGTAGAGGAATGTAGACTCCAAAATTGGAAGATATTAATGTGTATACAGTTGTTGGGGAAGGATAATAATAATATAACAATAATAAAACTTTATTTCTATCCCGCATCCATCTCCCCGGAGGGGACTCGGAGCAGCTTACATGGGGCCGTGCCCGAACAACACATCATAAAACACATCATAAAATATCAACAACATAAGAAAACAATAAACATAATAAAAGCAATGAGAGGCTGGGAACCACTTTCCCTAAGCAATGCATTCAGGAAAGAGCTTTTGCAATTAGAAACGTCTACTACTATTATTAGTTTTTGTTTTGGTTGTAACTATTTTGACTATTATATTTATTTACATCTTGCTTTCTTTTCTTAGGCTGGATCTACACTGCTATCTAATGCAATTTAAGCTACATTATATGGTCACTGTAGACCCACATACTGCAGTTTGATCTACACTGACCATATAACACATTTTCAAACTGCATTATATGGCAGTGTAAGGTCCAGCCTCAATCAAGACCCAGATATATTGATATGTAGTTTGATGCAGAAGAAGAAAACCAGGATACATCAAAGCTTGAAAAAGTGACTTTTGGGGGACTACAACTTCCCAACTAACTAACCTTAATTGTGGGGTCCCCCAAGGGGCTATCCTCTCTCCTCTATTATTTAACATCTACATGCGTCCACTTGCCCAACTGGTGTATAGTTTTGGTCTGGAGTGTCATCAGTATGCTGATGATACCCAGCTGGTGCTGAGGATGGAAGGCCAGCCGGACTCTGTACCCGATTATTTCCCTCAGTGCCTGGAAGCCGTGACTGGGTGGCTATGGGCCAGCAGGTTGAAGGTGAACCCGTCGAAGATGGAGGTCCTGTGGCTGGGTCGGGGGAGCTCCGGCTGCCAATAATGGACGGTGAGGTGGTTAGCCCGGCACCTCTGGTTAAAAGCCTGGAGGTCCAACTGGACCCTCTGCTGACGATGTAGGCTCAGGTCTCCACCGTGAGCAGAGCGACGTTTTTCCATCTGCGCCAGGCAAGGCGGCTGGCGCCCTACGTTTCCGGTGGCGACCTAGCCGCAGTAATCCAGACCTTCAGGGACACTGGCCCCAGACCATGCAAGACCTTAAAGGTTAGCACCAGCACTTTGAAGGCAATCCGGTACTCGATGGGGAGCCAATGAACACAACAAAATACATCTGTGAAAACACCATAATACTAATATTGTGCTATGCTAATAATATAATATATTGTATGTACATATAACTTGTAAGCTGCTCTGAGTTCCCTTCGGGGTGAGAAGGGTGTGGGATATAAACGTCGTTAATAATAATAATAATAATGTTAAATATGTATACATTTTATGGGGGGAAGTACCCCAAAAGGTCTTTCCCAGCTCAGATTCTACTAGGATTTATTTATTTATTTAAATTTATTTATTTAAAACTTTTATATACTGATCTGGTGAGATTCTGGGATTTATTTATTTATTATTTCGATTTATATACTACCCTTCCCAAAAAGGCTCAGTGTGGTTCACAGCAACGAACAACACAATCATAACATACTTAAAAACATAATAAAAACAGATTAAAACCAGAGCAGAAATTACAGCCTTAGAGATTGAACGCCTGACGGAACAGGTTGGTCTTGCAGGCCCTCCGAAAGGCCTGTAGGTCAGTTATTGCTCGTGCCTCCTCCGTGAGGGCGTTCCAAAGGGTAGGCGCTGCTACAGAAAAAGTGCGCTGCCGCGTCGATGGCAAGCAGCAGATCTTAAGTGATGGAACCTCCAATAGGTTTTGATCCATGGACAATAGTGGTCTCTGGGGAATGTGCAGGGAAAGGCGGTCCTTCAGGTACACTGGCCCCAGACCATGCAAGACCTTAAAGGTTAGCACCAGCACTTTGAAGGCAATCCGGTACTCGATGGGGAGCCAGTGTAAACGCTGTAGGACTGGTGTGATGTGGCACGATAGTGTCACTCCAGCCAGCAGTCGAGCTGCAGCGTTTTGCACCATCTTCAGTTTCCGGATTACTGACAAAGGAAGGCCAATGTAAAGGGCGTTACAGTAGTCCAGTCTTGAGATGACCGTGGCCTGGACTACTGCGGCTAGGTCACCACCGGAAACGTAGGGCGCCAGCCGCCTTGCCTGGCGCAGATGGAAAAACGTCGCTCTGCTCACGGTGGAGACCTGAGCCTACATCGTCAGCAGAGGGTCCAGTTGGACCCCAAGGCTTTTAACCAGAGGTGCCGGGCTAACCACCTCACCGTCCATTATTGGCAGCCGGAGCTCCCCCCCCCCGGGGCGACCCAGCCACAGGACCTCCATCTTCGACGGGTTTACCTTCAACCTGCTGGCCCGTAGCCACCCAGTCACGGCTTCCAGGCACTGATGGAGATAATCGGGTACAGAGTCTGGCCGGCCTTCCATCCTCAGCACCAGCTGGGTGTCATCATCATAGTGATGACACTCCAGACCGAAACTATGCACCAGTTGGGCAAGTGGACGCATGTAGATGTTAAATAATAGAGGAGAGAGGATAGCCCCTTGGGGGACCCCACAATTAAGGTTAGTTAGTTGGGAAGTTTTAGTCCCCCAAAAGTCACTTTTTCAAGCTTTGATGTATCCTGGTTTTCTTCTTCTGCATCAAACTACATATCAATATATCTGGGTCTTGATTGAGGCTGGACCTTACACTGCCATATAATGCAGTTTGAAAATGTGTTATATGGTCAATGTAGATCAAACTGCAGTATGTGGGTCTACAGTGCCCATATAATGTAGCTTAAATTGCATTAGATAGCAGTGTAGATCCAGCCTAAGAAAAGAAAGCAAGATGTAAATAAATATAATAGTCAAAATAGTGACAACCAAAACAAAAACTAATAGTAGTAGTAGAAGTTTCTAATTGCAAAAAGCTCTTTCCTGAATGCATTGCTTTCAGAGTGGTTCAGAGCTGGAGAGTGGTTCCCAGCCTCTGGTCCTTCCAGGTGTTTGGGACTTCAACTCCCATAAGCCTGAGCCAGCTGGGCCTACAATCAGGAATTCTGGGAGTTGTGGTCCAAAAGAGCTAGAAGCCAAGCTCTGCTTTTCTATGCACTGAGAAAGGGTTAACAAGGCCGTGAGAACCATTCCCTGTTGGAAGGGGGACTTTCCTTGGAAGAATCCATTCCAATTCCGATCATTGCTTTGCCCTTTTGGCCTTTCTGTCACTTTCCACCCCTCCGGAAGGGATGTAGAATGGTACAGTCCGCCTTGCCTGGCTTGTGAAGGAGGAAGAAACCATTGCATGGGAAAGAGGGGGCGGCGGGAGTAAAAATATAGTATTTGAGCATGTATTTTTATTTCCCCCGTGATTGAAATATCAAATAGTGGGAAAATTGTGTATTAAATATATATAAACATGTGGAGAAAGGTTTGGGCGTTAGAAGTGTGGGCGTACTTTCTCAACATACACCGGTCTCCCCCATATGCAGGAATGGTATGGCCCACCTTTTCCTCCATTGCCCTGGGGCTGCAAAGGAAACGTTTTAGCAACGTTTCTTGGAGGGCGGGGGGAGAGTTTAGGCCTTTTCCTATTAAAATTATGCAAATGATCCCAGCTAATGGCTTCTTTCCGGTGTGTTTGTGCCTTGCATGCAAAAAGTTGCATTTTTATTAAATTAAAAAAGCATGCAAATCATGACCACCAATCATGGATTCATTAAATTATGTTTTAATGATTTTTTTCCAACATTTTGCAATGGATTTTGCATTTTTTAAAAATAAAATTTGCATTAAAATATTGGCAGTGGCATTTTTTAAACTCAGAACTTTTAAAGTCTTTTAAAATATCTTTCAAAGTCATATTTTTAAAAAATGCCTTTGCATCAAACATTGTGTAACAAGGTGATTTGTTATTGTTTGTTAATGCCTGGGCCATAGGCTATTTGCATACATGCAAACAAAAGTGCAATATAAAATTGAATTTTGGTACCAAATCTCACCTATTAAAATTCAGTACCATTGCAATACAATACAACAATCTAATACAAACAGTAATATTAAAATTCCCCGGGTTTTTTTAGTGTTCTTTATTTACTGTTGCGATTTTAGAGTTTTTAATACTGGGAGCCAGATTTTGTTCATTTCTGTGGTTTCCTCCTTTTCGTTGAAATTGTCTATCTACATGCTTGTGGATTTCAGTGAATTCTCTGTGTAGCTTGTTAGAGTGATCCAGCATTTCAGTGTTCTCAGATAATATGCTGTGTCCAGGTTGGTTCATCAGGTGCTCTGCTATGGCTGACTTCTCAGTTGGATTAGTCTGCACTGCCTTTCATGTTCCCTGATTCGTGTTTATTATTATTGTTATTATTATTCGTTCTTGTATGCCGCCACTCCCCAAGGACTCGGAGCGGCTCACAAATCCCATAAAACATAAAACAGGGTAGAATATCAATATAAAATTAGCTAAAATTAAACTAGACTAAGTAAGGTTAAAATTTAGCAGTCGAAAGCCAGTTTAAAGACGTGGGTCTTACAGGCCCTACGAAACGAAGGCAGGTCGTGCAGGGCACGAACTTCGGCTGGCAAGGTGTTCCAAATAATTGGTGCCGCCACAGAAAAGGCCCTGTGCTGAGTAGATGCCAGGTGGCTGGTTTTGAAACTGGGCACTTCGAGAAGGTTTAGGTCTTCAGAACGGAGTGATCTCTGGGGTTGGTAGGGGGTAAGACGGTCCCTTCAGAACGGAGTGATCTCTGGGGTTGGTAGGGGGTACATCGGCCCCAGACCATGTAAGGCCTTGAAGGTTAACACCATCACCTTGAAGGTTAACACCATCACCTTGAAGGTGATCCGGTGCTCGACCGGAAGCCAATGAGGCTGCTGGAGAATGGGTGTTATGTGACATCTCACCGGCACTCCGGCAAGGAGTCGTGCAGCGGCATTTTGGACGAGCTCAAGTTTCCGGATCACTGCCAAGGGTAGGCCAATGTAAAGGGCGTTACAGTAGTCAAGTCTTGAGATGACCGTGGCTTGGACCACCGTGGCCAAGTTGTCTCTAGACAGATAGGGGGCCAGCTGCCTAGCCTGCCGCAGATGGGAAAAAGTGGTTTTGCTGACATTAGAGACCTGAGTCTCCATTTAGTTTGAAAATGAACTAAATCTGGATATCAGTATTAAAAAGCTCCAAAATCATAACAGTAAATAAAGAACAAGACTCAAAAACGGGAATTCCAGACAAAAAACAATAAGGGCCAGCTAATCACCTCCCAACAAAGGATTCCCCAAGGGAGTAAGAAGCCAGACCTTGAAACTGGTAGGTCGTTAAATACTAATCAAGGTGGCCAATTGCAACATTCACACCTACTCAAACAGACAAGAATTCTTTCCCCCCACCCTGGACATTTCACAGATATATAAACCTAATTTTTCTGGTTTCCAACAGACCTCACAATCCCTGAGGATGCCTGCTATAGATTCAGGCGAAACGTCAGGAGAGAATGCCTCTGGAACATGGCCAGACAGCCCGGAAATCTCACAACAACCCAGTGATTCCAGCCATGAAAGCCTTTGACAAAATAATAATAATACAAGCTCCCATGATTCTGTAGTACTGAGCTATAGCAGTTATTGTCAAACTAGAATGATGATGATGATGCAAACTCCTATGATTGTATAGCATTGAAGCATGGCAGTTCGTGTCAAACTGTTATAATAATACACATACATACATACATACATACTCCCATGATTTCATAACATTGTACCACAGCAAGTAGTGTCAAACTGTACAAACTCTCATGATTCTACAGCACTGAGCTACAGGAGTTAGTGTCAAAATGTAATAATAATAATAATAATAATAATAATACAAGCTCCCATGATTCTGTAGTACTGAGAAATAGCAGTTATTGTCAAACTGGAATGAATGATGATGATGCAAACTCCTATGATTGTATAGCATTGAAGTATGGCAGTTGTAGTAATAATAATAATAATAATACAAAACTCCCATGATTCCATAGCATTGAACCACAGCAAGTAGTGTCAAACTATACAAACTCCCATGATTCTACAGCACTGACCTACAGAAGTTAGTGTCAAAATGATTCTACAAGCTCCCATGATTCTACAGCACTGACCACAAGAGTTCAAAATGTGTCAAAATGCTATGATACTGATAATCAAAATAATAATAATAATAATACAAACTCCCATGATTCTACAGCACTGACCTACAGAAGTTAGTGTCAAAATGTAATAATAATAATAATAATAATAATAATACAAGCTCCCATGATTCTACAGCACTGACCTACAGGAGTTAGTGTCAAAATGTAATAATAATAATAATAATAATAATAATAAAGCTCCCATGATTCTACAGCACTGACCTACAGGAGTTAGTGTCAAAATATAATAATAATAATAATAATAATAATACAAGCTCCCATGATTCTACAGCACTGAACTATGTTGCTGGGCCTGTAGTAATAACAACAACAACAATTGTTAAAGGGCCTTCTTTTTTCCTTCAGTTTGGACCCTAGTTTGATTTGGATTAATTCTGACCATAATCCAAACTGAAATGAGCAAATCTACACGTTGGAGTTTCCTCCTTGCTGACGTTTGGAAACTGAAACTGCCAACCTTTTTCTTTTGGATCCCCCCCTCTCTCTCCACATATGATTACATGGCATTTGGCATCATAGTTGCCTTTTCAGGTTTGTTTAAATATATACTATTGACCACGAGAAAAAAGCAAAGCGAGCTAACATAGTAAATCAATAATAGTGTTTGAAATCAGAATTAACCTTGAAAAAACAGTGGGGAAATGGAAAATTCCCATTGCATAAGAAAACTATTTAGCAAATGTTGAGACCAACTATGCACTTTGATACCACTTAATCAATGCTATGGAATCCTGGAAGTTGTAGTTTTACAAGGCCTGTGGCCGCCTCTTCCAAAAAGCACTGGAGACTCACCAAACTACAACTCCCAGGAGTCCTCAGATGACTAGGATTTGTAGTTTTGGGAAGCAAAACTATGGAGATAAAAGCAAGATGATAATGACGATGATGATAATATCTGTAGCAAGTCTTATTTCTAGAGGGGTGTTCTGTATAGGAATCTATGCATATTTATGGTCAACATCAGCTGGATATGATGATGGAATTATGCTGGGAGACCCACCAATGCCTCCCTAGGAATCTCCCGGTCGTCCAGTGTGACTGTGTTTAGTCAGAATAAATACTTTTAGGTCCACCTCTGAGTTGCCATTGGTTGGAAACACCTTGAAAGCACCCAATGATCCCAGTGAATGGGCTGAGTTCTGCTGTGTTTTTGGGGAACAGAGGGGTGTCCTGACGCTCTTGGATGTCTTCTCTTCCTAGATTTCGGGATCATGGAGATGGACCCAATCGAAGACTTTGACCTGGGGCCCATGCCAAGCTCCCCCCTGAGCCAGAACACCTTCCAAACTCTATGGAGCAGCATCATGGTACTGGGTTGTAGTCACATCTCGTTTGGGATGGGGCAGAGGAAGGGAGAGGAGGAATAAAATAGATATATGTTTGATATGATATGAATGTTTGCCTTTTATATTGTGAACTGCCCTGAGAGCCCATGGGGAGATAGAGCTGGAGAGAAATAAAGTTTTGCTTGCTTACTATAGCAAGGGGGGAGCCATATCTTGTTGTGGCCTGCAGCTCAAAATGTCATTCAAGATTGGGGATGGATGCTGTGTTTTAGGCAACTTCAGGCTCTATGGTATCCCCCCCCCCCATTTTTTTGTATTTATAGGTATTATTTAGTCATTTATTCATATTGATTTTTAGTCATTTTGTGAATTATTCATTATGTATTTTCATTTATTATTTCCTCATTTTATTATTATTTTATCTGCAGTGCCCCATTGATTATTATTTGTTTCATTAATTCATTTATTATTATTGTTAATATTTTTGTATTTATTTTATTTATTCATTCATTCATTCATTCTTTTATATTTATTACTTAATTTTATCTCCTGTATTGTTTTGTTATTTATAAACTTGTTTGATTATTTTGTTATTTGTTATTATTTATTTTTGTTTATTTGTTATTATTTATTTCATTGTTTTTATTTTATTTATTATTATTATCAATCAATCAATCAATTTCCTTTATTACTGTTAACAAACCTTTATTGTTATGTTATATATATTATTGATTGTTTGCTATTTATATGTATGTATTTATTACATATCTGTTTATTATTTTAATTATTTTATTTGTTGATTGTTTTTTTTCCATTCTGTTACTTATGGCAGTGAGTTTAGATATAAGTCAAACTTTGAGCGGGCTGGTAAACAAACCAAGTAGAACAACGGTACTAAATTTACTCTTAAGATGATATCTAGATCTAGAAGCAGTTGAGGAGGAAGTAGTATAACCTGAGAAATGGTGTTTTAATCTAATAGTTCTGAATACTGTAGAACAGGGGTGCTCACACTTTTTCAGCATGGGAGCTACCATATGAAGAACCAAGTTTAAAAGATCACCTGGTGCGCGCGCGTGCGCACCCCCCCCCCCCACTCCCTGCCACCTTCCATCCGTACGGGGCTTCTTTCTTTCTCAGAAATATAAACAATGAACATGCTAAAATACACCCAAGCACCCATTTCTCCCTCTCTGCCATTTTCCCACAGATATAATCTGGCAGAAAGTAAACAGAGAGACCTGGTAGCTGCAAAGCCATTTGATTCTCAGAAATATAAAGAATGGGACATGCTAAAATACACACAGGCACCCATTTCTCCCTCCCTGGCATATATACACAGGTATTATTAGGCAGAAAGTAAGGAGACCAACCTTTGTGCTTCAATTTGGACAGGAAATGGCTTCCAAAGCGTCCTTTTTTCCTTCTCCGTCGTTGCTTCTCTTGACGCGCCGCCTGCACGCTCCAAGCGGGAGAATGGGCTCTTCTGCGCATGCACGCGGGCCAGCTGAATACCGCGTCATCCAACGCCGCCCCCCTCCTTTGCTCTGTGACGACTCTGAGAGGCTGGAGAAGGAGGGAAGGAGGGGGAAAGCGGAAGAGCCAAAGAGGGAGCGGGCGTGGATGCCATCACATCATCCACGCCGCCCCCTCTTTTGCCCTTCTGCATTCCTCTTCCCTCCGTCCTTCTCCGGCCACTCACAGACATCACAGAGCAAAGGAGGAAGGCGGCATTGGATGACGCGGTGCTCAGCTTGCCCACGCGCAGAAGTGCCTATTCTCCTTAGAGTCTCAGGCGCGCTTGGAGCGTGCAGGGGCGCGTGAAGAGGACCAACAGCGATTGACCTGGTCAGGGGCCTAAAGATCACCCGGGTGAGGCCCAAAGATCACCCAGGTGATTGCGATCACGGTCCTGGGCACCCCTGCTGTAGAAAGATCTTTACGTACATCAAAATCATGACATCTGGGTGTGTTTACAAATGAAAGTCCCATGTTTAATGACCTAGATTCCTTTTCAGACAATTGGTATTTTGATAAATTAACAACTATCTCTTGGTTTGTTTTGGACGACCCTTGGGAAAATAAGATCCCTTCTTTTGTTGTTTTCCGTCTTTTAAGGAGTACCCAGAGGACGTACCTGGAGCAGCTGAGTTGCTTGATTGTTCAGTAGCATTACCTCCTGAGCCATTAGCATTTAAGGACTCATTGGAGAAGGTGACTTTCTTTCTTGAGAGATTTTGTTGTTTTGTTGGTTTTTTTAAAATAAACTCTACCTTCTTTATAATCCTTTTAATCTCTCTGTAATTTGCTAAGCTTAATTTTTTTCAAATTATTATATAAGGTAGTACATTCTTTTTTTTTTATTTTGTCCAAATTTTACTGAAAGGAGCTTTAAAAAGGAAACCACATTGTGTTTACATGTTCATACCTTTCCCTTTGGAGTATTTCACACCTCATCTCACGGACCTTACCCAAGAGAGGATTTAACCCACACAAATGAACCTTGGGACACAATTAACCCTATAAAGGGACTGATCCACAAAGGGGAAACGGACTATAAATCGCGATATATATAGCCTTGCCAGTATTGGATATATATCGGATTTCTTTGTATTGTATGAATATATGACTGAAAAATCTACAAAACCGTATGTATGATCTATAATTTATGCTACACATTATTATTGAGCGATTCATTTTTCACTGTTATTTAGTACCGTTGTTGTACTTAGTGAGTTTAGATATAGCATAACGGCGCTCCGTGCAGTCATGCTGGCCACGTGACCTTGGAGGTGTCTACGGACAATGCCGGCTCTTCGGCTTAGAAATGGAGATGAGCACCAACCCCCAGAGTGAGACACAACTAGACTTTAGGGAGGTAGGCAGGAGAAAGTGAGGAAAGAAACCCAAGGTGATTCGAGAGGCTCCTATATACATTGGATGGATGAAAATACACCTTTATAGGAAGACTTGCACTCTTTGTGGATGTAGGCATATCTGTGCAATGGTATTATTATTCTGCTTGGGGCGTGAAGGGTGTTGTTACGTTTTGCTCTTTCTTTGCAGGACGGAAAGGTGGAACCGTCCCTTTTGGATCCGAACCTACCGTGCCCCATGCCCTTTGAGGAAGGGACCAGCCCGCAGACTGCGGAAGGGGACTACAACACCCTTGAACCCATTTCGTCAACGTTTGTCTCTGCACCAATCATTCCTTCCACCGAAGACTATGTTGGCAACCACGGCTTCGAGCTGGCCTTCGAGCAGTCAGGCACCGCCAAGTCCGTCACCTGCACTGTACGGAGGTTTATTTGGGGATGTTTTACATGCTTCTACACCAGGCATGGGCAAACTTGGGTCCTCCTTCCAGGTGTTTTAGACTCTTAACTCCCATAATTCCTAACAGCTGGCAGGCTATCAGGAATTGTGGGAGTTGAAGTCCAAAACACCCAAAGAGCTGAAGTTTGCCCAGGCCTGATTTACACTATGTAGCATTGACCTCTCTATTAAATTATTTAAAAAGCAAGAGTCTTGGAGGAAGAATGTTGGAAGATAATAGGGTTGTGTACATAATATTTTCAAAAAAACCCATGCAAGTTTTAATCATGTTTGAGGTATAATCTAATAATAATATTTTTCAGTTTTATTTCTTGAGGCAAAGTGGCTCACAAAAAACAAGGCAATTTAAAATCCACAACAGGAAAAATATGGAGTTTTAGCTTGTGTTATATAAGCCGGTTGGGCTCTTACGTTGAGAGAAACGAGGAAAATTAAAATGACAAAGGACCATCTATTTTTGCAGGAATTAAAGGTAAAGGTCTCCTGTGAAAGTGGAAAACTACAAATACAGCAGTTGCCCCCCTGAAAATACACTCCTCTAAGCAGGGCTGCCCAGGAAGTCGATCACGACCGATGAGTAGCTCGCGAGCCCATCTGAGGTAGCTTGCAGCAGGGTGGGGCGCTGCGCACGCGCGCACCCCACTTGCTCACAGTCACCGCCGCGCGCGCGCTCTCCTGCTGCCACCTTCTGTCCGCATGGTTGCTTCTTCGGCCAATGAGGCTTTAGTGGAGGAGGATGGTCCCCACGATGGGGCTGCAGCTGACGCCTTGCGGGCGCCCTCAACGCCCGGTGAGTGAAGCCTCAGCTGACGCCCACCATGGGGCCCCGCCTCACGCTCCGCCCTGTCTCCCTCGCCTCGGCGGCACTGGGGCCCCAATGTGTCAAGAGAGGCTTCACTCACCAAAGGCATTGAGGGCGCGGGAGACCGCGTCAGCTGCAGCCCCACCAATTTGGGGACCATCTTCCTCCGGCAAGGTCTTCTCTCTCTCACACACACATACACTCCCTCCCGCAGCCTCGCATCCTATCCCTGTGCGCGCCTTTGCCTTGCTCCCTCCCACCCCCCAGGAGCAACCAATGTATCAAGAGATGAGCGCCAGGGCCTTAATGTCAGGGGCTTTATTTATGGCCACTAAAGCCTCATTGGCCAAAGAAGCCCCACGCCAGGATGGAAGGTGGCGGCGAGGTTCAAAAGACATATGAAGCCCTAAATGGCGTGGCCCATCTACCTGTCTGGAGCCGTGAGACAAAGATCATGTGCACCTCCGCAGCCAAAACAATTGATTTCAAAGTGGAGATTACTGATTGTAGTGTTTAGTATATTTAGAGTTTATTTTATGTTCTGGCATTGAATGTTTGCCATATATATGTTGTGCTCCGCCCTTCAGGGTGAGAAGGGCAGAACATAAATGCTTTTAATACACACACACACACACACACACAAACACATCCATTCAGGTTTGTATATATTTATACCGTTTTCTCTAGAATAATATCCAGAGATTGAATAATAATAACATAATATGCAAACATGACATCATCATCATTATCATCATTAGTATCTTTACCGTTGTTATTACCATTTGATCAGGTGGCCCTCGAGCTCTTGGGCTCTGTAGTTTGTTGTTCACTTGAGTTTCCCCCAAATTATTAATAATATTATCTTATATGTACTTCACAACCTCTTTTTATTTCTTGATCAAGATGCAAAGCATTTCTGCATTTACAGAGTACCAGGTCTAACTTTGAAGATTACCTCCTGGAACTTGGGGGGGGGGGGTGTGTGGAAATAATAATAATAGGTAGTACAAAATTATACTATATAATAAAATTTGGGGGGAAAAACCCCTGTTCCTGGTTTTAAAATGTTATTTCTTATATAATTGTGCAGTAATTACTTTGAAAGTAGTTACTCTACTCTGGCAAATTTGTTTTTGTGGCTGCCACAAACTAGGTTGAATTGGCTGAGACTCAATGAGATATTCATTAAAAAACTTGAAAAACATTGAAAAATATGTTGCAGTATGTCCCACAGAAAGAAAGTTTTTGCAGTTTAATAAACTTTTTTCATTTTTTAATGTTAGAACCAATTAGGAAATGACATTTATAACCCAGGAAAAAATAATATTATCATTTATTTATTGTATTAGTGGTCAGGCATTCATAGATTCCCACAGCCATTTTGCAATCTGTTGGGGCCAAAAGAGAGCATTTCCCCCAATTTCTGGATAGTTTTGCCTTATTTGAAAATAAATCCTTGCTGACTTACCTTAATGGTGTGCTTATCGGTGTTGCAATTGCCATTATCGGCTCCAGTATTGGCACTGCTATCGCCGTCATCGTTGTCAAGCATCGGCCTTGCAACTGCTGCCATTGTCTTCAATATCAGCACCGCGATTGCTGTTGTCATCTCCAACGTTGGCGTTTCGATTGCTGCCATCGGCTCTAATTTGCTGTGTGTCCCCAAGAGTTACGTCTCAGTCTTCTCCTCTTTTATAAAGCTCTCCGAAATTTGAACTTGCCGCTATTTAAGACAGAGATGATGAGTTTGAAATGTGATCACCCCCCCCCCCTTTCTTCCACCTCTCCCCCCAAATGTACTTCTCACCTTTCTGGAAAAGCTCAAGACAAGTCTGGACTTGCCGCCTCTGTGCCGTTGCGCTCTCCGTCTTAGCGGTGCATGGAAGTAAAGGCAAATCTTTTGGGGTGGAGTGGGCTCTGATTTGATTGGAGAACCACCTGCTCTTCTATAATGAAACCTTGCAAAGTTAGTGGCTCTGGCAAATAAGATAGTGGGCTGAGATTTGAGATTGGGTTTGACGTCTTAAATACCTTACAAGAAAGCTAACCCCTTCTTTTGTTGTTTTTTTTTTCACTCCCTCTTTCCTGCCCCCTCCCCAATACAGTACTCGCCAAAATTAAACAAGCTGTTTTGTCAGACCGCCAAAACGTGCCCAGTGCACATAAAAGTTTCCAACTTGCCCCCGTACGGCACCATCATCCGCACCATGGCTGTCTACAAGAAGTCCGAACACGTGGCCGAAGTGGTGAAGCGGTGCCCCCACCACGAGCGCTCCCAGGATTACGACGACAGTGAGTTCATGGAATCCCAGGCTGGGACGGGGCACCCAAAGACCATCCAGTCCAACCCTCTTCTCTCAGGCCAGTGGTTCTCAACCTGTGGGTCCCCAGGTGTTTTGGCCTACCACTCCCAGAATTCTCAGCCAGTTAACCCACTGTTAGGATTTCTGGGAGTTGAAAGCCAAAACATCTGGGGACCCACAGGTTGAGAACCACTGTCCCATGCAGGAAGACACCGTCCAAGCCCTGGCAACAGGGGAGTGGGTCAGGGAGGTATCCTCCAGAAAAAGGAACTTATTTTGTATCTTATGAAAACGTAGAAATGGGTAAGATCAAGTCTAACCCAATAGATAAATAGACAGACAGAGAGGATCCTAGTGCTGGAAGAGACCCTAAAGGGACATCCAGTCTGACCCCCTTCTGCCAGGAATAAAGACACTCTCCCAAGCCCTGCCAACAGTCACACATGCAGCTGGAGAGGGAGTTGGTGAGGTGTCTTCCAGAAAAAGGAATATTTTTCGTAGCTCATAGAATCATTGAGCTGGATGAGACCCCAAAGATCACCCAGTCCAGATAGATGGAGACAGGGAAGGATGGATGGATGGATAGATAGATAGATAGATGATAGATAGATATAAACAGAGATAGGGAAGGATCTGTAAATCCAGTACTAGGGAGGGATGAGAGACAGACAGACAGACATAGATGTAAAGATAGGAAAGAATGGACTGATAGATAGAAAGAGACAGGGAAGGATGGATGGGTGGATAGACAGATAGACATAAACAAAGACAGGGAAGGATGACAGACAGACATAGATGTAAAGATAGGAAAGAATGGACTGATAGATAGAAATAGATACAGGGAAGGATGGGTAGGAGGATGGATGGATAGATAGATAGATAGATATAAACAGAGATAGGGAAGGATCTGTAAATCCAGTACTAGGGAGGGATGATTGATTGATTGAGAGAGACAGAAATAGATGATAAAGATAGGGAAGAATGGATGGATAGAGAGATAGAAATAGATA
Organism: Anolis apletophallus; assembly: GCA_030556195.1. NCBI lineage: Eukaryota > Metazoa > Chordata > Lepidosauria > Squamata > Anolidae > Anolis > Anolis apletophallus. The sequence goes on along the minus strand of JARBWK010000008.1, from coordinate 147,830,567 downwards.
CAGGGAAGGATGGGTAGGAGGATGGATGGATAGATAAATAGATAGATGTAAACAGAGATAGAGAAGGATCTGTAAATCCAGCAATAGGGAGGATTGATTGATTGATTGATTGACATAGAAATGTAAAGATAGGGAAAGAATGGACTGATAGATAGAAATAGATACAGGGAAGGATGGGTAGGAGGATGGATGGATAGATAAATAGATAGATATAAACAGAGATAGGGAAGGATCTGTAAATCCAGCAATAGGGAGGATTGATTGATTGATTGATTGATTGATAGAGATAGAAATCGCGATAAAGATAGGGAAGAATGGATGGATAGAGAGATAGAAATAGAGACAGGGAAGGATGGAAGGATAGATAGATAGTGATTGATTGATTGTAGTCTAGGGAACCTAAAAGGCCACCCAGTCCAACCGCCTTCTACCAGGCAGAAAAACAAAAAGCCTTCTCAACAGATGGCCACCCAACCTTTGCTTTGAAACCACTGGAATCCCAGACACCGTATCCCATTGTCAAATTGGTTTTACAATCACAAAGTTCATGATTAAATGGACTCTCTTCTTCCTGCCATTTGGATCCATGGCTCCATTGTGTCCTAGCTTATGGAATATCAGAAGTGAGAGGAATTGCTCCCTAGGAAGGGAAGTTCACTCCTGGACGAATTACTGTTTGCGGACGTGACCCACGTGCCTCCCTTTTCTCCCTCCTCCCTGGTTTGTGTCTCCCGGCAGGCAGCGCGCCACCTCAGCACCTCATAAGGGTGGAGGCTAATCAACTGGCCCAATATATTGACGACCTGAACACCAAGCGGCACAGTGTCGTCGTGCCGTATGAAAAAGCACAGGTTATCGGAGATTGGGCGGGGAGAGAGGGGCCTGCTAAGGATTGAACAAATGTCATCATTTCTTTGCCGTTAATTATGAACCAGTTATTGTGCGAGTGGGCTTATTAACCAAAGGACCGTAAATACACAGCAGAGTAACTTATTAGCAGCAGCATGACCCAGCAGCAATAGCCCAAAGGGATAAAAAGAACAAAAACATACAGACCAATGTTATCTCTTCCATAAGAGGCTTTCCTTTGTAGTAAATTAATATGGTTGCATTGTTTACAAGAACTAGGTTTTCATAACACAAATAAACACATAGTAGCTTTACACACAGCAGCCTTTGCACTGGAGCTTTCTCACACAAGACTTCTCTCAGACTAAGGTTTACCTCACACTCCTCAGGATGACACTCGCTTTGGCCCACTGACTCTAACAGACTTCAGCCTACTCAACTCTCCTTAGGATGATACTAACTTTGGCCCATAACTAATAGGCTTCGGCCTACTCACTCTCCTTAGGACGACACTAGCTTAGGCCCACTGACTAACAGGCTTCGGCCTACTCAGTCTCCTCAGAATGACACTAGCTTTGATCCACTGAGTCTAACAGGCTTTGGCCTACTCACTTTCCTCAGGACGACACGAGCTTTGGCCCACTGAGTCTAACAGGCTCCTCGGCCTCTCACTGAGTCTAACAGGCTTTCCTCAGAACGACACTAGCTTTGGTCCACTGAGTCTAACAGGCTTTGGCCTACTTCACTCTCCTCAGAATGAGACTAGCTTTGGCCCACTGAGTCTAACAGGCTTTGGCCTACTTACTCTCCTCAGAATGAGACTAGCTTTGGCCCACTGAGTCCTAACAGGCTTTGGCCTACTCACTCTTCCTCAGGACGACACGAGCTTTGGTCCACTGAGTCTAACAGGCTTTGGCCTACTCACTTTCCTCAGGACGACACGAGCTTTGGTCCACTGTCTAACAGGCTTTGGCCTAACTCTCCAGGCTTTGGCCCCTAACAGGCTTAGCCTCTCCTCAGAATGACACTAGCTTTGGCCCACTGAGTCTAACAGGCTTTGGCCTACTTACTCTCCTCAGAATGAGACTAGCTTTGGCCCACTGAGTCTAACAGGCTTTGGCCTACTTACTCTCCTCAGAATGAGACTAGCTTTGGCCCACTGAGTCTAACAGGCTTTGGCCTACTCACTTTCCTCAGGACGACACGAGCTTTGGCCCACTGAGTCTAACAGGCTTCGGCCTACTCACTTTCCTCAGGACGACACGAGCTTTGGTCCACTGAGTCTAACAGGCTTTGGCCTACTTACTCTCCTCAGAATGACACTAGCTTTGGCCCACTGAGTCTAACAGGCTTTGGCCTACTTACTCTCCTCAGGACGACACTAGCTTTGGCCCACTGAGTCTAACAGGCTTTGGCCTACTCACTCCTCCGAATGAGACTAGCTTTGGCCCACTGAGTCTAACAGGCTTTGGCCTACTTACTCTCCTCAGGACGACACTAGCTTTGGCCCACTGAGTCTAACAGGCTTCGGCCTACTCACTTTCCTCAGGACGGCACGAGCTTTGGTCCACTGAGTCTAACAGGCTTTGGCCTACTTACTCTCCTCAGAATGACACTAGCTTTGGCCCACTGAGTCTAACAGGCTCAATGCCAGCTCTTCAGCTTAGAAATGGAGATGAGCACTACTCCCCAGAGTTGGACATGACTGGACTTAATGTCAGGGGAAAACCTTTACCTATGGCCACAGTGGGTAGTTCGAATCCTCAGCGGTGTGAGCTCCGGTTGTTAGCCCCAGCTTCTGCTAACCTAACAGTTTGAAAATATGCAAATGTGAGTCGATCAATAGGTACCGCTTCGGCGAGAAGGTAATGGCCTCATGACCTTGGAGGTGCCTACGGATAGTGCTGGCTCCTCTATCTACTTTTTACTCTCTTTTCTTTTGGTATCTTGAGAGCATGATTTAAGCATGATTTAAAAGCAATATATTTTATGGGAGAGTATATATTGTTTTGGGCAACTGAAATAACACTTCTGAAGATAATAACAATAATAATTATTATTATTTATACCCCGCCACCATCTCCCTGAAGGGACTCAGGGTGGCTAGGATGAGGCCAAGCCAAAATAATTACACTAAAGCAAAGTAAAGTACATACAAAACAGACGATAACATCAAATAAATATAAAAGATCTGCTATATATTTTGTGCATTGGCATAATCTTTGTTCCTAACAGTTCAAAGGGATAACTACTAGGTATGTCAGTCTAACAACCGAGAAACCTAAATTGCCTCGCATGAATACTAGTGGATATTTACCACTAAAGAGAAGATTGACTGAATCGAGTATTTAACTCTTCTCAGGAAGACCACACTTTACAAAAGGTTACGATCTCTTAACAAGGTCATGCTTTCCAAAAGTTATGATTATTCCAAATAGTGTGAATACCAATTAATCTCCAAAATGCTCATGCTTCCAAATGGCTATGGAGATTCTTGGTTTTTCCAGTAGTTGTTAGACTTGAGAAACTTTGGTATTATGGCTGCTAGGCGTGGATATCTCCAGTCGTTATCCTTAAAAAACTATTAATATTTCGTATTAAAATAAATTTAGACCCTAATTCGAGCCGCGGCCAGCAACCCGGAAGTGACGTTTATAAATCGAAACCGGGTCCGCCATTTCCGTAAAGGGCACCTTATTATGTCGTTTTTATTTCCGCCCTTTCTTATTTTTAACCCGCGTTAGTTCTCAGGTGGCGAGGGGTGTGTGTGTGTGTGGAGGCAATGCCCTCCACTCTCCCCTGCCAGCTGACAACCAAAGCGGGTTAAATATAATGTGTGTTAGTTCTCAGGTGGCACGGGGGGGTGGAGGAGATGCCCTCCACTCTCCCTCGCCAGATGAAAACCAAATACTCTGAGAGCCGCGCTTAGAAGGACGGCCACATCCTGACCAGCCGGGGACCGGCACCAGCTTCAAGTTTGGCCTGGCTATCATCGAGGAGCTACTGGGGAAGGAGGTGGCCGCCCAGGTGAAGGGGCCCCCTCGTCTTGAAGGATTAGGGGCAGACCCCCGAGGTAGAGATAGGTAGATGAACCGGGCCGAGGGCCGTCACCCTGAAGCCCCGCCTGAAGGTGGCACTGTTATCTTTAACCCGCATTGGTTCTCAGGTGGCGGGGGAGAGTGGAGGGCATCGCCTCCACCCCCCCTCACCACCTGAGAACTAATGTGGGTTATCTTTAACCCGCGTTGATTGTCAGCTGGCGAGGGGGATGTGGAGGGCATCGCCTCCACCCCCCTGGCCAGCTCAGAATCAACCCGCGATATCTCTAACGCGGGTTGATTGTCAGCTGGCGAGGGGGCATGGAGGGCATCGCCTCCACCCCCCTCGCCAGCTCAGAATCAACCCGCGTTAGAGATATCGCGAGTTGATTCTGAGCTGGTGAGGGGGCGTGGAGGCGGCATCCCTTGCGCATGTGTGGCGCCACTAACAAATAATAATGAATTTCGTTATTAAATACGGCTCGATTTCGAAACAGCCGAAAAATTGAGCAAGAGTATCACTTTTGAAACGGAAGCGGTTTCTGTCCCCCCCATGAGTTTAGAAACAAATTTCTTTTGGATCAACCACCCCTAGTGGCTGCCACAAAGTATGTTGAATTGGTTGAGATGTTCATCGTAAAACTAGTGCAAAAAGCTCCGCAGGATATCATGCAACAACAAAGTTTTTGCAATTTAATACACTTTTCCCATTTTTTAAAATAATAGAACCAATTTAGAAATGGCATTTATATTTCGGGTAATGGTGTCGGTGTCTTTCTGTTCTTTTTTAGGTGGGTGCCGACAGCACTACGCTGTTGTTAAATTTTATGTGCAACAGCTCTTGTATGGGAGGCATGAACCGGCGTGCCATATTAGCCATCATAACGTTGGAGACCCTGCAGTGAGTGGCTTCCCTTCCCGGGATTTCTTTGGCTTCCAATACCTGTCTAAGGGTCTGTCTACATTTTAAGGAATTAATGCATCTAGGACCAGTTTAAACTGCTATCTGTAGTTCAATGCTATGGGATCCTGGAAGCTGTAGTTTGATAGCGAAAGCCTTAAGGATTTTGTAAAACTGCAGCTCTTCCCTTTTCCTGCCTCCGTCTTTTGCAGAGGTGACCTCCTCGGACGCCGCTGCTTTGAAGTCCGGGTTTGCGCTTGTCCCGGGAGGGACCGGAAGTCAGAGGAGGAGAATGCACTAAAAGCAGCGGTCCCTAAAGGGAAATCCAAAAAGGGTAAATAGGGGATGTGGGATTTTGGGGAGGTGGAGTGAATGGGGAAGCACTGGATGCATCTACACCAAGCATTTGCAGACTTGGGCCCTCCAGGTGTTTTGGACTCCAACTCCCACTATTCCTAACAGCCTCAGGCCCTTTCCTTTTCCCCCTTAGTCGCTTAAGTGGCTGAGGGGGAAAAGGAAGGGCCCCGAGGCTGTTAGGAATGGTGGGAGTTGGAGTCCAAAACACCTGAAGGGCCCAAGTTGGCTCATGCCTGCTCTAAACAGTAGAGGAAAGCTTGTTCCCAAACATCAGGCTTTATTAATGGAAGGATGTCTGTCTCCTTGTTTTTATTTCAGTTGTTGTTCCAGCTCGTCCTCGGAGCAGCTCTTCTGAAATCGCCAAGAGATCCGCTGCGGGGTCTTCCAACAACGAGGCCGAAAGCGGACCCTTTATCCTCCAGGTGAGTGGCCCTTTTGGGGGGCTCTGTTGGGGTGAATCTATACCAGAGCTTTCCAAACTTTCCACAGTTGAGATATGCACCCTTTTGCGACACAGTCATTCTGCTTTACTACGAGGGCGGGTCAGTAAGTCCATGACTTTTTGAATGAAACACAGGTTTTTGGATTAAAAAATCATTTTACTTTTCAACGTAGTCTCCTTTGAGCTCTATACACTTTGTCCAACGTTTCTCCAATTTTTTTATCCCTTCCAAAAAATAAGATTTGTCAAGGTCATCAAAATAGGTATTTGTTTGTGAGATGATTTCATTGTTGGAGTCAAATCTCTTTCCGCTGAGCTATTTCTTCAGGTTTAGAAACAAGAAATAGTCACTCGAGGCTAAATCCGGAGAATAGGGCGGATGAGGGAGCAATTCGTATCCTAATTCATTGATTGTTGCCATGGCAACTGCACATGTGTGCACCCTTGCATTGTCCTGGTGTAAAAGAACTTTTTTCTTGGCTAAATGCGGTCTTTTTTTTCAAATCCTCATTAAATCGACCCAATAAGTTGGCATAATATTTGCCATTGATTGTATTACCCTTTTGAAGGGAGTCAATGTGGATTATACCGCGTGCATCCCCAAAAATGGTCGCCATGACTTTATTGGCTGACAAACCCACCTTCGCGTTCTTTGGCACTGATTCACCCCAAGAAACCCACTGTTTTGACTGCTGTTTGGTCTCTGGTGTGTTGTGGTGGTGGATCCACGTTCTGTCCACAGTTATGAAACGGCGAAAAACTCGCCCATTTTGCAGTTGGACAACACCAAACACTCCTGCGAAATTGTCACACGATTACGTTTGTGGTCGATTGTGAGCAAATGCGGCACCCATCTTGCCGAAAGCTTTCTCATACCCAAGTGATCATTTAAAATTGAAACCAATGAGCCACGTGAGATGCCTATGGATTCCACAATCTCTTGTACTTTCAATCCCTGATTGGCCAACACCATATTGTGAATTTTTTCAATTGTTTCGGGTGTAGAGACCTCAACTGGGCGTCCAGAACGTTCGGCATCTTCCGTGCTTGTACAGCCACAACAAAATTCAGTAAACCACTTTTTTTACCATTGAAATGGATGGTGCAGAGTCCCCATATGCTTCTCATGCCCTACATTCCTTTCTTGGGTAGTTTCCTCTCTAGCCGCTCCGTGTGCTTCATCACAAACATCAGTGTCAACTTATTTCATTTTCTTAATTAGAAACTCAACCCTTTCAGTGCTAATTCATGCAACTCAATTGACAAATTGTGCAAATTATAAGTTATAGCAGAACCTACACTTGAACAGCACCAGCAATCCATTTCAGTAGGGATTAAACCCCTCTGGATGCTGTTAAATGGAAACTGGATGGCCATCTGTTGGGAGGGCTTTGACTGTGCATTCCGCCTAGCTGATGGGGGTTAGACTAGATGCCTTTTGGGGATCCTTCCAACTCTAGTGAAGTATAGACCGCCTGGGAATCCAGTTGAGCTTCTTTAGAGGTTTTTTGAGCCCAGGCTGGGTGGCCATCTCTTGGGAGGGCTTTGACTGTGTCTCCACCCCAAATCAATTGAATCTTCTGGGTCCAGATCCGCAATCAGAAACACTACCGGATGCTGAAGATGATCCTGGAAGCGCTTGAACTTCGAGACGAGAAGCTGCAAGGAGAGGAAGAAGAGGAGGCAGAGCCAGGGACCCACCGGTGCGTAATCCCCACCTCCTCAGGGTGTGGCTTAATAAAGAAGCTCCGCCCCCAGGTCATTTAATGCACAATGCCGCCTTGAAGGTGGCCAAAAGATATGACTTGGCTCATATATTCGAGCCACACAGGACCCATAATAATATAGTTCAATTTAATAAGAACCAGCTGGGGATTGCTCTCTATATATTTTAATGTTTTAAAGTGATTTAAGTATTTGTTTTTAATTCTGTTCAGATGTTTACATGTTGTAGGTGTTAAATTTATATTTTTTAGTATGGTGAGCCGGTTTAGGTCTCATTTTAAGAGAGAAAATTGGGATATTTTACCTACGAGATCACCTAATTCCATATAACCCCCCAAGATCACTACGCTCAGAAGATCTGAATCTTCTAAACATTCCCAGTGTAAAATCCTTTTATTTAACTTCAACCAGGCGAAGAGCCTTTTCTATCATCGCCCCAACATTGTGGAACGCACTTCCCCCTGAGACACGAGCTCTGCGAAATTTGAACACCTTTCGCAGAGCGTGTAAGACACACTTATTCAGGCAGGCCTTTGAATGCTTGTAATTCCCGTCTCTGTTTTACTGTGTTTTATTTTATGGGTCTGAAACATGGGTCACCTATCGCCAGCACCTACGACTCCTCGAACGCTTTCATCAGCGCTGTCTTCGCACAATCCTAAATATACACTGGACCGACTATGTGACGAATGTTGCTGTCCTTGAGCAACGAAGATTCTTAGGAAGGACTCATCCCACGCTTTCTACAAGCGCCGTTGATGACTAAAAAGGCCAATCTGAGATAGGCAAGTCCGGTTGCAGAAAGCACAGCAGAAAGTCTCCTTGGGTGATGTTGTTTCCAAATTGCAGTTCTTTCTGCGTTGCCGTTTCTCTTCGAGACCCGTTTGGCGTGTTTTCTCGAAAGAGGCCCCAGCATTGTGGATAGTGCGTCTCCATGCCTCCCGATGTGAGGCCAGGGTGGACCATTGTTGGTGATCAATCTGGCCGAGCTTGAGATGTCGTTTCAAGGAGTCCTTATATCTCTTTTTGGGGGCGCCTCTCTTGTGCTGACCCGTGGTGAGTTCACCATAGAGTAGTATCTTTGGGAGGCGGTGGCCCTCCATCCTAGAGACGTGCCCTGCCCAGCACAGCTGTGTTGAGAGTGGAAGGGTGTCCTCAAAGCAGCATCAAAAATGAATTTCAAAGGGTTAGCTGCAACACAAAGAATGTCTTTCTCTTTTTCTTTAGTATATATTTCTTTATTGGTAGTATCTTTTCAAAATCACTTGGCGTGGAACATATATTTCTTCCCAAATGGGGATGTGGAATTGTTGAATCATTCAAAAAATTATAATCAAAGAACTCCCAAACCGGATACATCCAAAAATAATCATATATATCCATACATCATAGGCTTGTATTATAATCCGGATTGTGGGGCTCTGTGGGGTCGACGGACTGTATATCTAAAGGCCTCTCCGTTTCGCCAGAGAACTGGCTTCATCGGGACCCGAAAATAGTATTATTGATTTTAAATTCCACTGGTCCGATCATCTATATATAAAGGTAAAAATAACAGTAAGATATAACATCATTTCTCTAATAATAAGCCCACCAGTTGAACAGGACAACCCTTATGGCTAGGCTATATATATATTTCTTACATACCATTTGTAGTATTCACATAAAAGTAAATTTGAGAGTGGACGCAGCCACTACTTCTCCTGGTAGTCAACGGACAACACATAACACTGGGGGTTTGCCTTACATACACTCCTACTTCGCTGCAGGTGAAACCTTACTCCAGAATTTCACTGATTGATAAACAATCATTGTGGCCCAGGGTAACTCGCTTTTTAGGAATGAATCCAAAAAAACTTCTCTTTGATGTAGTAGTTTCTTATGTTCCTGATATGGTTTGGGTGCAATAATTTCTAATACCAGGATTTTGAAATCATTAAAGTTGTGGTTCTGTGTATAGTGGATATAGAGTGGTGAGGATTCATTACGGGTTTTAAATATAGATATACAGTCCGTCGACCCCACAGAGCCCCTTAATCCGGATTATAATACAAGCCTATGATGTATGGATATATATGATTATTTTTGGATGTATCCGGTTTGGGAGTTCTTTGATTATAATTTTTTGAATGATTCAACAATTCCACATCCCCATTTGGGAAGAAATATATGTTCCACGCCAAGTGATTTTGAAAAGATACTACCAATAAAGAAATATATACTAAAGAAAAAGAGAAAGACATTCTTTGTGTTGCAGCTAACCCTTTGAAATTCATTTTTGATGCAGCACAGCTGTGTTCTCAATAGCATGGCCTCAATGCTGGTGATCCCTGCTTGCTCAAGGACAGCAACATTCGTCACATAGTCGGTCCAGTATATATTTAGGATTATGCAAAGACAGTGCTGATGAAAGCGTTCGAGGAGTCGTAGGTGTTGGCGATAGGTGACCCATGTTTCAGACCCATAGAGGAGAATAGACAGTACGATAGCTCTCTGCACACTGATTTTGGTGCTTTGCCTCAGGTGCTTGTTGCTCCAGACTCTTTTGTGAAGCCTTGTTATGTATATAACTAATCTTATATACTATATATATATACTATATGTCAGTCATTGTCAACCGCTGTGCCCCGGCACACTAGTGTGCCGTGAGCAATCAGCTGGTGTGCCGCAAAAGAAAACCTCTTCCCGCCTTTCTTCCCCTCCGAGGTTTTCCCGCACACCAGCCGATTGCAGGACAGCGGGTGGGGAACACGACCCTCTCTAGGACCTGAGAGGCAAGGGAGAGGCAGGGGAGGCTCAGGAGGGGGAGGGGCCAGGCTAGGCCCTCCTCCAGAAGTGAGCCCACAGGAGGAGGAGGAGGCGGAAGCTGGCGCAAAGCGGAAAATGGCTCCCCTTGGGGCCAGGCCCTGCCTGGGAGCCGAGTTTGTCCGGCTCGGCTCGCGTCTTCGCGGAACCTGGCAGAAGAGGCGAGCTGCCCAAACCCGGCTCCCAGGCAGGGCCTGTTCCCAGGCTCTCGCTCTGCTTGTGAGGAGAACTGGGAAATGGAGCCAATCTCGGGGCTTGCCTTCTTCCAAACCGCTGTTTGGGAGAAGGCTGGGCAGAGGTGGCTTTTCCATTTGCCTGCGCCCGTTCTCTCGCATGAGGAGAGAAGGCGCAGGCCAGGCAACGGAGAAGCCACCTCTGGGCCTGCCTTCTCCCAAACCGGTTTGGGAGCAGGCAAGGCCCCAGTGGTGGCTTCTCCGTTTGCCTGCGCCGTTCTCTCGCATGCGGGGGGCAGCTCGGGCAAATGGAAAAGCCACCTCTGGGGCCTTGCCTGCTCCCAAACCGGTTTGGGAGAAGGCAAGGCCCCAGGGGCGCCTGCTCCGTTTGCCCCCCGCCCCTCCCTCCTCCCCCTCCTCTTCGCTGCGGTTCCCTCAGGCTTCCTGTCAATTTCCCCCCAAACTCCATCTGTGTTCACTTTTGGGCATATTGAGTATTCATGCCAAGTTTGGTCCTGATCCAACATTGTTTGAGTCCAGAGTGCTTTCTGGATGTAGGTGAACTACAACTCCCAAACGTCAAGGTCTATTTCCCCTGAACTCCATCTGTGTTCACATTTGGGCATATTGAGTATTCATGCCAAGTTTGGTCCTGATCCAACATTGTTTGAGTCCAGAGTGCTTTCTGGATGTAGGTGAACTACAACTCCCAAACGTCAAGGTCTATTTCCCTGAACTCCATCTGTGTTCACATTTGGGCATATTGAGTATTCATGCCAAGTTTGGTCCTGATCAACATTGTTTGAGTCCAGAGTGCTTTCTGGATAGGTGAACTACAACTCCCAAACCCAAGGTCTATTTCCCCTGAACTCCATCTGTGTTCACATTTGGGCATATTGAGTATTCATGCCAAGTTTGGTCCTGATCCAACATTGTTTGAGTCCAGAGTGCAGGTGAACTACAACTCCCAAAGGTCTTTGTCTATTTCCCCTGAACTCCATCTGTGTTCACATTTGGGCATATTGAGTATTCATGCCAAGTTTGGTCCTGATCCAACATTGTTTTTTAAATGTCAAAAGTGTGCCTCGGCTCAAAAAAGGTTGGGAAACACTGCTATATGTTATGTATATACTAATCTTGTTATGTATATTATAATAATAATAATAATAATAATGTTTACTTCTCTTTTCTAGCTTGCCAAAGGCTCCAAAACGGAAGCGGCTCAGGGTGAAAGATGAGAGTCCGGATTCGGATTAAGGATACTACATCAAGCCTTTTTTTAAAAAAAAAATTAAGTCAGTTTTTAGTCCGTTGTCCCATATTGGGGGCCATATATCTCTCTATATTTTCGGTGGCTGGAAAAGGGACTCTCGCATGGCCTACACTGACTGAAAGGGGAAATTGTCCTATAATGGTATACAATACTATAATATTGCTTTGGGATCTGATCCATCATGGTTTGCATTCTGCCAAACTAGGGCAGGATTCGGACACGGTTCTTCAATGAATGCATTGGGTCTTGTAGCATTGAGTAAACTGCCTTTTGATATGGAGACTCAATGGCTTCGACCTTCTCGGTTAATTCAATCTTGGACGCACCCTGTGATTTCAATAGTTTTATGGTCATTAAGTACAAAGATTGACCTCTCAGCCATCTATTGAATGGGATGAAATGTTATTTAGAGTAATTCCAAGACTCATCATCAATCACAGACCTGAAATATGCAGTATTCAGATGACCTTTCCCTATCAAACCTCATGCATTAGGAGTTCCTCTCCACTCACCTCCAGTTAGAGGTATTTTTTTTAAAATTTAGACAACTTTGCTATCTTTGTACTTGCTTCTCCTTTGCTTTTTTGAACTTTCCCATTTTGTAGCCATCCCTATTTTTTATACCAAAATAAAATCGCATTTGTTTTTCCTAATGTATCTGATCAGTGATTTCTGCGTCCAGGAGAGAGTCAGACCTTTGAAGGCGGGGAAGCGACTTTTGGGCCCTGCAGTTATCACAATCCTCGGTTCTGTGCTTACTGGAGGATTCTGGGAGTTGTAGTCCCATCAGTGTTGTTTCTTCTTCTTCTTCTTCCAAGATTATCTATCTTATCTATCTATGTGTATTTATCTCAGGAAGCTGGATTGGATGGCCCTTTGGGGTCTCTTCCAGTTCTAGGGGTCTATGATTCTACTATTTCTGTCTTGCAGTCAAACTCCCTGTGCGCCCATCTACCTAATCTAACTTAAGGGATTGAATTGAATGGCTTTTTAAGTCCATCATCCAGCTCTCTACCTATCTTCCTGTCTGTCTGTCTGTCTATCTATCTATCTGTATATCTATCGTATCTATCTATCTGAGGGAATTGGATTGAATTGCATTTAAGTCCATCCTCCAGCTCTCTACCTATCTTCCTGTCTTTGTCTGTCTGTCTGTCTATCTATCTATCGTATCTATCTATCTGAGGGAATTGGATTGAATTGCATAAGTCCATCCCCCAGCTCTCTACCTATCTTCCTGTCTGTCTATCTATCATCTATCTATCCATCTATCTATCGTATCTATCTATCTGAGGGAATTGGATTGAACTGCATTTAAGTCCATCCTCCAGCTCTCTACCTATCTTCCTGTCTTTGTCTGTCTGTCTGTCTGTCTGTCTATCTATCTATCTATCTATCTATCTATCTATCTGAGGGAATTGGATTGAATTGCATAAGTCCATGCCCCAGCTCTCTACCTATCTTCCTGTCTGTCTGTCTGTCTATCTATCCATCCATCCATTCACCCATCCATCCATCCATCCATCCATCCATCCATCTATCTATCTATCTATCTATCTATCTATCTATCTATCTATCTGAGGGAATTGGATTGAATTGCATTTTAAGTCCATCCTCCAGCTCTTTACCTATTTTTCTGTCTGTCTGTCTATGTATTTATCTATCCATCTTTTTCTATCTATCAGTCTATATTTCTATATATCTATCATTCTATCTATATCAATTTTATTTCCATCTATTTATATTTCTATCTATCTTCACTGGGGGGAATATATATATATATATATATACACACACACACACATATATATATACACATATAAACACACACACATATACATATATACACACACACACAAATGTCGTAAATAAATATCTATTTTTCTTTCCATCTATTTATATTTCTATCTATCTGTATATATTTCTCTCCATTTATATATCTATCTTTTTATCTGTCTATCTGTTCTAGCTATCATTCTGTCTATCTCTTTCTATCAGTCTTTCTATCATAGGGGATTGGGTTGAATGTCCTTTTATGCCTATCTTCCAGCTCTTGCTTTCTCTTATCCATCCATCCATCCATCCAAGGGAGTCTCTTCTAGTCCCAAGAGTATCTTTTTCTGTCTTAGGGGGCTGAACTGGATGAACTGGATGGGGTGTGCCTCTTTATGAATATCTATCTATCTATGTGTCCATCTATCTATATTTTTCTTTCCATCTATTTATATTTCTGTCTATATATATTTATCTCCATTTATATTATCTTTTTATCTGTCTATTTATCTTTCTATAAGTCTATCAATCATTCTGTCTATCTCTTTCTATCAGTCTTTCTATCATAGGGGATTGGGTTGAATGGCCTTTTATGGCTATCTTCCAGCTCTCGCTCTCTTATCTCCATCCATCCATCCAAGGAATTGGATTGATGGCCCTATAGAGTCTCTTCTAGTCCCAACCTCCTAAGAGTATCTTTTTGAACTGGGGGTGTCTCTCTATATCTGTCTATCTTAATGGGGCTGGACTGGATGGCTCTTGGGGTCCTTTCCAAGTCCAAGATTTTAATATGATTCTGATCTTCCTGCCTTGCGTTGCGCTTGATGCAGTTCCTCGGCCTGACCAGGAGGCCGCAGTGTTGCGTTGGAGACCGGTTTGAGCAGCCTCCTCCATTCATTCAAGAGCAAAATTAGGACTCTTATGAATGGGAGATGTGGGATTGTAAGTAGGGAGAGGGAGGGAAGAATGGCCTGAATGGAAGGGGACACAGCTTCCCTTGGCCGCTTCCAAAGCCTTCCATTATCCCCCCCCCCCCTCTCCCCATCTACATACTTTCCCTGCCATTAGAAAAAGGGGGGTATTATTAATTTATTATTATTATAAATCTAGGTTGAATTAAAAAAAATCTCCCTCCTGTCTTTGTGAAACGATGCCAAAGAAATACCCCCATCCAAGGAAAAACAAAGGCCAAAGAGCGGTTCCCCCAATTTGTGATGTCACTGGGTTAAAAAAAAAAGGGGGCATGGAGCCCAGTTTCTCATTCTCTGCGAATGCTTGCGTCCCCTCTTCCTCCTTTTTGCAAAATAGGAGGCCTTGCCAAGTTTCTGAAGCGAATTGGGCAGAGAGGAACCTGGGACTTTCCTGACTGCCCTTCCTCCGACCTTGCTGCAGGCCTGGAGGGAGGGCTGGCTTTGCAAAGGAAGATTTAGAAGGGCAGCAGCTTCGAAATGTAAAGATAAGGCTCTCGATACGTCCTAGATCCATTTTTTAAGCAAGACTGAGAAAGTAGAAGGTGTTGAGAGTTAGGGGGTAAATAATCTCTTATGAAAAAGGATCAATAGGGAGTTCTGTTTTGCCAAAAAAGCCAAAGGGGATCATAGGAAGGGACCACAGAGGTCATCTATTATTATTTATTTCTAATGTATTTTGTTTTGTATTTTACTGTGTTGTATTGTATTTTAGAAGGGCTTGGCCTCATGTTAGCCGCCCCAAGTCCTCATCGGGGAGATGGTGGTGGGCCATAAATAAAGATTATTATTATTGTTATTATTATCTAGTCCAGGGGTGCTCGCGATCGACTGGTCGATCCCGGGACCTTAGGAGGTCGATCCCAGCTGGATGGGGCGCTTCTGAGGGGGCGGAGCCATGCCGCACCAAGCCCCGCCCCCTCCCCGGCTTCAGAGCTACCACAGGTTCTCCAGGCTTGAGGAGGGTATGGCCAAGCCAGTAGTGGCTAGCTATGCCACTACTGGCTTGGCATACCCTCCTCTAGCCTGAAGAAACTGGTAGCGCTGTAGCCAGAGCGGGGAGGGGGGGAGCCAGGCTGCGCCCCCTCCCCCGGACCCGCCCTGCTTCTCTCTCAGTAGATCTTTCTGACTTGGTTTTATTATAAGTAGCTCGCATGCAGAAAATGTGTGGGCACCCCTGATCTAGTCTATGAACCATCGAGATGTTTAAGATCATCTGGAGAGGCCCTGCTCTCGGTCCCGCCTACTTCGCATGCGCGACTGGCGGGGACGAGATACAGGGCCTTTTCAGTGGTGGCTCCTTGGCTTTGGAACGCCCTCCCTAGAGACATCAGAGTTTAAAGTGGTGTCAAACTGCGTTCTTTCTGCAGTGTAGTTGCACCCTGTGTTATGGATTTGGCCTTCCTCAACTTGATTTGTATCCCAATTCCGCACTTGCGTGCCTGCATTCATATCCCGTCTGTTTTAGAACAGCAAATGCTGGGAGTGTGGAGGAAACTACCCGGAGGTGCCAAGAGGCAATGGGGTATTTATAGGCACCGGTTTGCACAGTCGCCAGGCCCATGGAAATGGCCAGGGATGGAGGAGAAAGACGGTTCCCCCCTCCCTCCAGGAAGGCCAGATAATCCCACCCCACCCCAAGGAAAATCCCATAAGCTGCTATTGCGGCCGTTGCTTCTGGTGCTGCTGCTGCTGGGTGCTGTTCTTTCAGTGTCCTTGTAGAAGGATTAGTTGGGCACATCGAGGGTTAACCCCTTCCGCAAATAGGGCAAGCTGAAGGGAGGGGGGTTGATTGACAGGTCAGTAGGGGCATGGATTTGGAGCATTTAGAGAGGGTACTATAACCCATGGGCCTGGCATGTCTGTGTTCATGCATTGGAGCTGACACAATAGAGCTGCAATCAGTGCAGTGGTATTTCTGTATTGTTGTGTTGTCATTATTGTAGCTGGCACAATAGAGCAGCATTCATTGCAGGGTTGTATTATTATTGCATTGTTGTTATTGTTTCTGCTGGCACAATAGAGCTACTTTCAATGCAGTAGTTGTTGTCGATGCCAGTGTTGTCAGAGCTGGCACAATAGAGCTGCTGTCAGTGCAGTGTTATTGTATTATTATTGTAGTATTATTGTCATTGTTGTCATTATTGGAGCTGGCACAAGAGAGCTACATTCAGTGCAGGGTTGTATTGTTGCTGTTCTTGGAACTGGCAGAACAGAGCTGCTTTCAGTGTAGTAGTAGTTGTTGTCATTGTCACTGGCAATGTTGTCAGAGCTGGCACAATAGAGCTGCATTCAGTGCAGGGTTATGTTGTTGCTGCTGCTGCTGCATTCAGTTCAGTATTATTGTATTATTGTTGTAGTATTGTCATTGTTGTCAATTATTGGAGCTGGCACAATAGAGCTACATTCAGTGCAGGGTTGTAGGCTATTATTGTTGTTGCTGCTTTCAGTGTAGTAGTTGTTGTTGTCACTGTCAATGCCATTGTTATTGTCAGTGCTGGCACAATAGAGCTGCATTCAGTGCAGGGTTGTATTATTGATGCTGTTGTCAGAGTTGGACCAATAGAGCTGTATTCTTTGCAATGGTTCTAGTCGTGTCCAACTCTGGGAGGTGGTGCTCATCTCCATTTCTAAGCTGAAGAGCTGGTGTTGTCTGTAGACACCTCTAAGGTCATGTAGTCAGCATGACTGCATGGAGTACCATTACCTTCCCACCAAAGCGGTACCTATTGATCTACTCAGTTTTTATGTTTTCAAACTGCTAAGTTGGCAGAAGCTGACGCTAACAGCAGGAGCTTACACCACTCCCCGGATTCAAACTACTGACCTTTTGGTCAGCAAGTTCAGCAGCTCAGTGGTTTAACCCGCTGTACCACCAAAGGACCCCATATTATCCTATACCATAAACTTTGTATTGATGTGATATTAATATTGAATTACTATTAATTCTATTATAGAATTACTAATAATTCTATTATCCTGCTTTTTCTCTTAAGAGAGATTCAAAGAGGCCAATCATTAAAAAAATAAAATAGAAATGGAGATTTATAATTTAAAACCAAAAACATGACCATAGAATTGAACATAAAAGTATTAAAAATAAATAGTTCGAACTATTAAAAATCTATGAAAATACATAAACACTAATTAGCAGCCTCGATCGCAGTCTTTAACATGTTCTTCTTTAAAGGCCTGAAAGACATAGAATTATAACTTAATGTAACTCATAAAGCACAATAACTTGTGCTTTGTGAATGCAGTATGCATATTTTTAGTTAAATGGTAATTAGAATTGATAAAGTATGGGATGGGGTTGCCAGTTACTTGGAAATTCTGATCCTTTTGAGTTCTGGCTAACCAAGAATCTACTGTGTAGTTGTTGTTTATATTCTGCTTTTATCTCTTGATTCAGATGCAAAGCAGCGGTTTGCATGTTTTATATGATACTATAATGTGAAGGTTCAGAGGATCAATAGGCGAGAATATTGGAAGATATTTGAACAACTGGCAATAGATAGATAGATAGATAGATAGGATAGGATAGATAGAAGGGGGGGGGGGGGTGTTAGAAAATTGTGAAACCGAAGGTAGAATTGATGCAGTTTGACACCACTTGGACTGCCGTTGCTCCATGCTATGAAACCCTGGGAGCTGTATTTTGACAAGGTCAAACACTACAGCCAACTACAACTTCCAGTATTTCATAGCATGGAGCCATGGCAGTCAAAGAGGTGTCAAACTGCATTCGTTCTTCATTGTAGATGCACTGCAGAATGGATGCAGGTTTGGAGGAGGAATGGAAGGACTATTGGGTTTCTAGAAAATTGGTAAAAACAAGGATGAAAAATAGGGATATATCCAAAATGTATTCCTATTTAATTGTATTCCTTTTTAATTTGGCTGCCATCCTTTTCCAAAGTAGGACAGGCAGCAATCACACTGGTGCAGCATTTCACTTTGCCCTGAGTGTTCTTCGCGGTTCGCTTATTGCGGACTCGCTGTTTCACGGATTTCAAAATATATTAATTTAAAATATATATATCATGATATTTTTGCTGTTTTGTGGGTTTTGCTGCCACCGCTCTCCAAGGCACTTTCCTTCCTTAGTCCCCCCTCCCTCCAGCCTTGAAGAGCCTTTCCTTCCCTTTAGTTTAAGTTTATAAAGACACGATGGGTCTGAAACATGGGACACTTATCGCCAACACCTATGACTCCACAAACGCTTTCATCAGCGCTGTCGTCGCACAATCCTAAATATACACAGGACCGACTATGTGATGAATGTCACTGTCCTTGAGCAAGCAGGGATCACCAGCGTTGAGGCCATGCTATTGAGAACACAGCTGCACTGGGCAGGGGACGTCCATAGGATGGAGGACCACCGCCTCCCAAAGATACTACTCTATGGTGACCTCGCCTCGGGTCAGCGCAAGAGAGGTGCCCCCCAAAAGAGATATAAGGACTCCCTGAAACAACATCTCAGGCTTGGCCAGATTGATCACCAACAATGGTCCACCCTGGCCTCACATCGGGAGGCATGGAGACGCACTATCACAATGCTGCGGCCTCCTTCGAGAAGACACGCCGAATGGGTCTTGAAGAGAAACGACAACGCAGAAAGAACCGCAACTTGGAAACAACATCACCCAAGGAGACTTTCTGCTGTGCTTTCTGCAACCGAACTTGCCTATCTCAGATTGGCCTTTTTAGTCATCAACGCGCTTGAAAAAAGCGTGGGATGAGTCCTACCTGAATCTTCGTTCGCAAAGTAATGCCGAGAGAGAACTATAAAGACTTAAAATAGTGTATAACTACTAAAATAATGTATAAATATTAAAATAAATAGAGCATCCCTACATTGTGGTTTTTCACTTATTGGGGGAGGTCTTGGAACCTCACCCCAGCAATAAGTGAGGGAACACTGTATTTGGGAAGTTTGCATTGCAGTCTTGCAGGCCAAAAATTTCCCTGCGGATGAGTCCACATCCCTCCAGCATCCCTCACCCTTGCTTGTCAAGGGGATGATAGGGAGGTCAGTCCCTCAACCTTTTGCTGGCATGGGAACCAAAAAGGTATCTCAGGGGTGCTGTCTTTGCACCACGGCTTTGAGCCTGCGTTGGGCCTTTGCCAGGGAGGGATGCATTTTGGCCAAAGGGTTTTGCGCCGGGAACATTCTGTGCTCCTGGCCTCCGTTCCTCCTCCCAGCAGTCCAGCTCCCTCCATTCACAAAAGCCAGAGAGTTCCCAGGCTCAGAGCCAAAGGTGGGGAGACAACAGAGGAAGGGAGAGCAGGGTTTTGGTTTATTTATTTTTAATGGCCACTTATATGTATTGTTGGTGAATCTGTACCTAGCCTTGGCACAGGCAAACTTTGTCCTTCCTGATGTTTTGGACTTCAACTCCCACAATTCTTAACAGCCGGTAGGCTGTTAAGAATTGTGGGAGTTGCAGTCCAAAACACCTGAAAGGCCAAAGTTCACTCAGGCCAGCATGTCGAATTCTGACTTTGGTATCCAAAGCTTTCCCTTTTTCCACACAGCCCAAACATGTCCCGATTTCTGCACTTGCATCCCTCCATGTGTCGTTCCTGCATCCAAACCTTTGCTCTTCTAATCCATGCCAACCCCGAGTGCCAGAGGTTGCCATTCATCCACAGATGTCAGGGGAGCGGAAGGACCCATGCTGGGACAGTTGTGGGGGGCAGCACAGAGCCGTGGGTTTGACGCAAAGGCATTTGGGGTGCTGTTTGGCCTGCGGAGCGTGCTGCCAAGTTGGGTCTGCGTTGCATGACTCTGCAGAGTGGAGGGCAGCCGAGGCCACGGCGCAGAGCCCTCCCCAGCCTGGCATCAAGCTGCACCGCAGCTGAGAAATGGCGATTGGCAAGGATCCGACTGGGCAGCCAGACAGAAATGCAGGCTGGAAAGCTTCAGGGGGAGGCAGGCAGGGAGGGAGGACGAAAGCACAAGCCGCATTAAAGCGCGCACACCAAAAGAGGCACACTCATTCTGTCTCACGGTCTGGATGGATGGGGAGAGAGTTTCATAACCCGACACAGAAGGAATTATATGATGCCATGGAGACACAATGCCAGAGGGTTCATGCCCATGCTGAATATATATCGCTATGTAACACAATTTTTTGTTCCTGGCTTACAAATGTCATTTCCTAACTGGTTCAATCATTAAAAAACATAGGAAAAGTTTATTAATGGGTTGTTGTGTGTTTTCCGGGCTGTCTGGCCATGTTCCAGAAGGATTCCTGACATTTCGCCTGCACCAGTGGCAAACATCCTCAGAGGTTGTGAGGTCTGTTGGAAACTACTGTTTGAGGTAGGTGTGAATGTCGCAATTGGCCACCTTGATTAGCATTTAATGGCTTAGCAGTTTTCAAGGTCTGGCTTCTTACTGCTTGGGGGAATCCTTTGTTGGGAGGTGATTAGTTGGCCCTGATGAAAATGAACACAATCTGGCTACCAGTATTAAAATAAAAACCTAAAATCATAACAGTAAATAAAGAACAACACTCAAAAACAGGTGAATTCCAGACAAGAAACAATCAGATATATAAACCCAATTTTCCTAGTTTACAACAGACCTCACAACCTTCGAGGATGTCTGCCATAGACGTGGGAGAAACATCAGGAGAGAATTTTCCGTACAGCCCAGAAAACACACAACAACCCAGTGATTCCAGCCATGAAAGTCTTCGACAAAAGCAAAAGTTTACTAAACTGCAAAAACTTAGCTTTTGCAGGACATCCTACTGAACAGGACATTATAGTTGGTTGAGGTAGGCAGGATTTCCCTGGGTATTTGGTCGGGAGCAGGTCAGGGTTTTGCCCTCCCTTCTGCTCGAGATGTACAACTGGTGGGCCACTGTGTGATACAGAATGCTGGACTAGATGGGCTGAGGTCCGATTCAGCATGGCTCTTCTTATGTCTTATGTTCTTATCCTGATATAGCACATTTGGTTCCTGTTTTTCAATGAGTATCTCAACAGAGTTGCAACCAATTCAGTATAGTTTGTGGCAACCACAAAAATGGAGTTTCTGGAGTAGAATAACTGCTTTCAAAGTAAGGACCACACAATTAAACAGGAAATAACACTTTCAAACATGGAAGAGAACTTTTTGTCAAATTTTGTTACATAGTGTAATCGAGTCATGATGGAGGATCTAGTGTATTTTTGGGGTGCCCTGCACCACCCTTGTTCCACTTGCCCATTACCTAAATATTGCCAGTCGGGGATGACGACACTGGGTTCAATGAATTCATTGCCTGATTCAGTGTAAGGCAGTTTTTGATTTTTAATCTTTTGAGAGAAGACTATTTATTGTTTATAGCAGTGTTTCTCAACCTGGAGGTCGTGGCTACTGTTGGGGTCGCGAGGGGGTGTCGGCTGGGTCACCAAAGATCATCAGAAAACATCAGGAGGGAATGCTTCTAGAACAGGGGTGGGCAATTAGCGGCCCTCCAGGTGTTTTGGACTTCAACTCCCAGAAATCCTAACAGCTGGTAAACTGGCTAGGTTTCTGGGAGTTGAAGTCCAAAACACCTCAAGGGTCGCTAATTGCCCACCCCTGTTCTAGAACATGGCTATATAGCCCGAAAAACCTACAACAACACAGTATTTTCTGTTGGTCATGGGGGTTCTGTGTGGGAAGTTTGGCCCAATTCTATCGTTGATGGGGTTCATAATGTTCTTTGATTGTAGGTGAATCCCAGCAACTACAACTCCCAAATATCAAGGTCTATTTTCCCCAAACTCCACCAGTGTTCACATTTGGGCATATTGAGTATTTGTGCCAAATTTGATCCAGATCTATCATTGTTTGAGTCCACAGTGTTCTCTGGATGTAGGTAAACTACAACTCCAAAACCCAAGGTCAATGCCCATCAAAACCTTCCAGTATTTTCTGTTGGTCATGGGAGTTCTATGTACCAAGTTTGGCCCAATTCTATCGTTGGTGGAGTTCAGAATGCTCTTTGATTGTAGGTGAACTATAAATCCCAGCAACTACAACTCTCAAATGACAAAATCAATCCCCCCCAACCCCACCAGTATACAAATTTGGGCACATCGGGCATCTGTGCCAAATTTGGTCCAGTGAATGAAAATGCATCCTGCTTATCAGATATTTACATTACGATTCAGAACAGTAGCAAAATTGCAGTTATGAAGCAGCAACGAAAATAACGTTATGGTTGGGGGTCAACACAACATGAGGAACTGCATTAAGGGGTCACGGCATTAGGAAGGTTGAGAAACACTGGTCTATAGTGTGATGCAGCAGCCTAAAACCCCAATGCAATTCCAATATACATCAATAGGAGCCTAGTCTCTATCTAATCAAGGGATGTCATAATCCCACTCTATTTTGCTTTGGTCAGGCCTCACCTGGAATTGTCTTGTATCCAATTCTGGATAACAAATACTTTAAAAAGGAGATGGAAAAGCTGGACGTGTCCTGAGAAAGGTTACCAAACTGGTCAAAGGTCTGGAAGCTGTGGATCTCTCTGAGAAGTGGGCTCAGGGAGCTGGCAATGTTTAGCTTGGAACAGAGGCGGCGGAGGAAAGGGACACAAGGCTAGGTTTCAATATTGTAAATGATGTGACAATAAGGAGGGGACAAGCTTTGGAGAGCAGGGCACAGTGTGGCCCTGTGAAAAGCAGCAGCTGGCAGAGCTTCAAGGGGGAAGAGGGAGCAGGGAGGGATTGGCAGGCAAGTTTGCTGCAGTGCTGGGACAGGATTTGGAATTGCAGCTCTCCTGGCTGATTTGCATCTTGCTTCCTGATGCGCTGGAAACTGCAGCTCATCCACCTGCCACAGAACAACGCCCAGCTTGCTTTGAATTACGGCATCGAGGGGGAATCCTAGAGGTCACCCAGTCCAGCCTCCTGATTTAGAATCATACAATCATATATTTGGGGAAGAGACCATAAGAGTCACCCAATCCAACCCTCTTTTGCCAGGCGTCAAAGATCCTGGCAGGTATTTAAAGCAACAGCAAAGCTACCCTTGAGCATGAGCAGAGTGCCCTTCCAATCACCTGGAAATCAGCCACTCACAACGACCTTTTCAAGATTAAACAGAGGAAGGCCAGACTTGGTTTGGTTATTTCTACCTAAAGTAAAGCAACGGACCAAGGAATGAATGTAGTTTGACACACTTTTAACAGCTTTGGTTCAATGCTGTGGAATACAGGGGTTTATAGTATGGTGAGGCACCTGTGCTAAAGAAGCAAAAAGAGCTATGTTAGATTACAACTCCCAGGATTCCATAACATTGATCAGTGGTGGGTAAAGTGGTGTCAAACTGCGTTAACTCAACATTGTAGATGCACTTTCGGTGGTTACACTACAAATTAACATGTTGCTGCATGGTGGGTAAATCCTACTGATTCAATGGAGCTATTCTAGTGAGTAGTAATAATAGGATTTAGTCCATATGCCCAATGCAAACCCCTCTCTCTTCCCTCGCTATCTGCTTATCTCTATCATCCCTCCCTCCCTATCTCTGTCTCTGTTTCTATCCATCCATCCCTGCCTCTATTCCTATCTCTCTATCCATTCATTCTTTCCTATCTTTATGTCTGTCTGTGTGTCTATCTATCATCCCTCCCTCTCACTGAATTTACAGATCCCCTATCTCTGTATCTATCTATCTATCTATCTATCCATCTATCATCTATCCTTCCCTCTCTATTTCTATCTCTCTATCCATTCATTCTTTCCTATCTTTATCTCTACCTACCTACCTATCCATTATCTATTTATCATCCCTCCCTCCCTCCATCCATCCACCTATCTTTCCCTGCCACTGTCTCTATCTATCGTCTATCTATCCATCTATCCTTCCCTCTCTATTTCTATCTCTCTATTCATTCATTCTTTCCTATCTTTATCTCTACCTACCTATCAATTATTTATTTATCATCCCTCCCTCCCTCCATCCATCCATCCACCTATCCACCTATCTTTCCCTGCCACTGTCTCTATCTATCTATCTATCTATCCATCCATCTATCCATCTATCCATCTATCCTTCCCTCTCTATTTCTATCTCTCTATCCATTCATTATTTCCTATCTTTATCTCTACCTACCTACTTACCTATCCATTATCTATTTATCATCCCTCCCTCCCTCTATCCATCCATCCATCGTTCCCTGCCACTGTCTTATCTATCCATCCATCCACCCATCCTATGTCTCTGTCTCTCTCTGTTTATATCTAGCTATCTATCTTTCCACCCACCCATCCCTATTTCTTTTTGGCCTCTCTGATTGCTTGTCTATGTTTTAATCTACCTACCTATTTATCTACCTATCCCTCCCTCCTCCCCTCCCTCCTTTCAGCTGTTAAATATTTATTCAGTCTGTTACATCAGCTGAATTCTCCTTCTCCAGCTGCAGAACCAGAGCATTATGTCGCATAGATTTATATGGTATTTATATGGTATGGTGTGTGTGTGTGGGGGGGGGGGTGCGGGGTGGAGGTCTGACCCCAGAAGACAATCTGCTGGGGCCTACTGTACACCATCCGCCCCGAACCTGATCTTGCCAAGACCCTGGACAGAGCGAGATTGTGTTACGCCTGCAGAAGATTAGAGACATCCAATCTGTCTCATGGCTGCAGCAGCTGATGGAAGAGGAGGAGGAAGGGGATTAAGGGGGATCCAGAAAGAGCCAGTTGGAGATGTGTGTGTGTGGGGAGGGGGAATATATATATATATAATATAGCAGAATAGGCTGGGGTGGGGGAATTTAGGTTACTAGGGGAAGAGTGCCAACAGGCTAGAGAGAGAGATTCTGCACGCACACGCCCCCAAAGTCCACTGAAGGATGGAAGCAACTCTTCCAGGTGGGGAAAATTCCATCCAGAAAAACCCAGCAGATCCCAGCAACCACAGTGGAAATGGGATTTGATTTAATGCAAGGGTTAAGGCAAGAGGTGACCTTAGAAAACCCCCAAAGGGATTAGATGTATAAGGAAAGGACTCTGTTGTGACTGCTGGGACTTGCAGTTTAGTGAGGCCCCAGCACATGGTATGCACAAGCCAGTAAAGGTGGTCCCAGTGGTGATCGGTACCCTGGGTGCAGTGCCTCAAGACCTTGGCCTGCATTTAAACACAATCGGTGCTGACAAAATCACCACCTGTCAGCTGCAAAAGGCCACCCTACTCGGATCTGCACACATTATTATTTATTTACTTACTTCATTTCTATTCCACCTTTCTCACCCCACAGGGGACTTAGGGCAGATGACAATGTACACTAGGGGTGCTCATTAGGTAGATCGTGATCTACTGGTAGATCTCGAAGGGTGTCCTGGTAGATCCCAGGCAGATCCCAGGCACAGTGTGTATGGCTCCCATGCCATTTGTGAGGAATGCTCAGGGGCTTATTATACTCACATTTAGTTGAATTCAGTCTTAAAATGTATTATATAGCTCTCACTGAAATACATTTTCTAATATTTTGCTTTTATGGCTCTCTGAGTAGTGGGTAGGGAGATCTTTGGGACTTGGTTGTTTTATAAGTAACTCGCATGCTGGAAAAGTGTGAGCACCCCTGATGTACACATTACATTTAAACACACAAGACAGACAGAGGCAATTTAACATCTGGCCACCAGGGGGAGCTGTTGCACTCCTGCATTCCTCAGCATGTTTCCTGGAGATCTTTTTATGGCCTTGTAAATCATTTAAATTTAGCTTCCCCACTAAGTGGTACCTTAATTTCCTACTTGACAGATGCAACTGTCTTTCGGGTTGCAAAGGTCGACAACAGGCTACACAATAGGTTGAGAGCCCACCTCGACCCAGGCAGGCCTCGAACTCATGACCTTCTGGTCAGTAGAGATCTTATGCAGGTGACACCCAGCCAGCTGCGCCACATTCCTGCCACATTATTCGCCGATACATCACACAGTCCTAGGCACTTGGGAAGTGTCCAATGTGGGATCCAAGACAACAGCCAGCAGAGTGATCCTGTTTGCTGTGGACTCATCTTGTTGTGTTTCTAATAATAATAATCTTTTATTTCTTACACACCTCTCCTTGTGGATAAAGAGAAAGCGAAAGACCTTGCAAAGCTACAAATCCCATTGTTCCAAGGCAAGTGAACTATGTCAGTTCAAGTGGTGTCAAACTGCAGTAATGCTACAGTGTAGACCAGGCATGGGCGAATCTGGGCCCTGCAGATGTTTTGGACTTCAACTCCCACCATTCCTAACAGCCTCGGGTCCTTTCCTTTTCCTCCTCAGCCGCGCTTAAGCGGCTGAGGGGGAAAAGGAAAGGGCCTGAGGCTGTTAGGAATGGTGGGAGTTGAAGTCCAAAACATCTGCAGGGCCCAGATTCGCCCATGCCTGGTGTAGATGTACTCAAAGACAGCTGTAAGCCCAGGAAGGAAGGTTTCTCAACCTTGGAAATTCCAATATTGCTCCATAATCATGCTACTTCACCCCCAAAGAGCCTGTTGACCCCATTCTAGGATTTAGTCTGAACTTTAAAAGCCCTTTCCTTCTAAAGAGGCCTTGCAACTTGCAGAGCCCTTGTGGAAATGTGGAGCAAAACCCAAAGCGGAGACACCGGCCTCCCATGCTTGCCCTCTAATGAACAGGGAATTGTCTGGAGGAGGGCATTGGAGCAGCTGAAGCACTGAAAATGGGCACACACAAAGACACACACACAAGGACGCACACACTTTTTCCCTCTGCAAAGAAAGGAGCCTTGCGTGCATCTCCACAGCAACCATCCTGCCTCGGAGAAGCGCTCCCCGTCGCCATGGTGACCGTCCCACTTTGGGAGCTGTCTCTGGTCCTGCCAGCTTCTTCTCCCAGAGGCCTTGCATAGCTAATGGCCTTGCACACCAAGCAGCGGGTGTGCAAAAATAGGGCCTTGCCTCCCCAATGCTCTTCTGTTCTTTTTCCTCTTCCCCCATTCATTACAAAAAAAAATTCAGGGATGGGAACAGGGAACTTCATTGTGGTCACCATAGAAACCTATGGGCCAGCCAGTCCAACCCTGTCAGGATCCAAGCCCTCCTGACAGATGGCCATGTTTCTACTGATCCACCCCTTCTTGAATTGTTCCGCCCATAAGTGGACACAGTGTCCCAGGTGTGGTCTGGTCAAGGCAGGATAGAGTAGGGCCATGACTTCTCTCAATCCCCTATTGATGCAGCCTAGGAGCGCATTGGCTTTTTATGCTGCTGCATCACACTGTTAATAATAATAAAACTTTATTTATACCCCGCCACCATCTCCCCGAGGGGACTTGGGGAGGCTTACATGGGGCCAAACCCAATAAAACATCAGCAAAACAACACAGCAGCAAATAATAAAACAGTACGTACTGTCTATTCTCCTCTATGGGTCTGAAACATGGGTCACCTATCGCCAACACCTACGACTCCTCGAACGCTTTCATCAGCGGTGTCTTCGCACAATCCTAAATATACACTGGACTGACTATGTGACGAATGTTGCTGTCCTTGAGCAAGCAGGAATCACCAGCATTGGCGCCATGCAATTGAGAACACAGGATGGAGGACCACCGCCTCCCAAAGATACTACTCTATGGTGAACTCGCCACGGTTCAGCGCAAGAGAGGCGCCCCAAAAAGAGATATAAGGATGCCCTGAAACAACATCTCAGGCTCAGCCAGATTGATCACCAACAATGGTCCACCCTGGCCCCACATCGGGGGGCATGGAGACGCACTGTCCACAATACTGCGACACGCCGAATGGGTCTTGAAGAGAAACGACAACGCAGAAAGAACCGCAACTTGGAAACAACATCAACCAAGGAGACTTTCTGCTGTGCTTTCTGTAACCAAACTTGCCTTTCTCTGATTGGCCTTTTTAGTCATCAACGCGCTTGTAAAAAGCATGGGATGAGTCCTTCCTAAGAATCTTCATTCGCGAAGTAATGCCGAGACATATATAAGCAATAACACAATAAATTTAAAACCTTATGGCCGGGCCAGATGTAATATATTAAAATTTTAAAATAAACAAACACTGGGCATGAACAGAGGTAGGATGGTATCTAAATCGGCGGGTTTTAAGGATGATATAGGGAGATCAACCCAACAAATAGTTAGTGTGCTTCTGAGGACATTTGCAGGGAATTGGTCAGAGCAAGACGTTGTTTACTTTATTCAGGGAAGGCACACTGGAAAAAGCCACGTTTTCAGGCTCCTCCTAAAGACTTCCAAAGTGGGGGCTTGTCTGATATCCTTTGGGAGCTGATATCCTTTGGGAGCGGGGGGCCACCATAGAGAAGGCCCTCTCCCTCGTTCCCACCAATCGCACCTGCGAAGGGGGCAGGAGCGAGAGCAGGGCCTCTCCAGATGATTGAGAGATCGCCTGGGTTTGTAGACAGAAATGCGGTCACGCAGGTAGGCGTGTCCCAAACCGTTCAGGGTTTTGTAGGTAAGAATCTGCACCTTGAATTGGCACCGGAAAATGAACGACACCCAATGGAGCTCCTTAAACAGGGGGGTTGACCGCTCCCTGTAAGTCGCGCCAGTTAGTAATCTGGCTGCCGCTCGCTGGACCAATTGAAACTTCTGGGCCGTCTTCAAGGGCAGCCCCACCACGTACAGTGCATTACAGTAGTCCAATCTGGAGGTGACTAAGCCGTGGACTACCATGGCCAGATCTTACTTCACGAGGTACGGTTGCAGCTGGCACACGAGTTTTAATTGTGTGAAGGCCCTCCCAGCCACCGCCGACGCCTGGGCTTCAAGCGTTAGCGATGAATCTAGGAAGACACCCAAGCTGTGGACCTGTGACTTCAGGGGGAGTGCAACCCGATCAAGCACAGGTTGGTTGCCACCCTATACCCCGATCCGGCTTACGATCGACCAGGAGGACCTCTGTCTTGTCAGGATTGATCTTCAGCTTATTCATCCTCATCCAGACAGTTACAGCAGCCAGGCACTCGTCCAGTACCTGACGGGCTTCCTTGGAATTAGACGGAAAAGAGTAGTAGAGTTGGGTGTCATCTGTGTAGAGATGGCACCCGATTCCAAAACTCAAAATGACCTCTCCCAGCGGTTTCATGTAGATGTTAAAAAGCATGGGGGACAGAATGGAACCTTGCGGGACCCCACAGGTCAAAGGCCTGTTGGCTCATGTTCAGTTTGTAGCACCCTAAATGGGTAATTCTCACCCGAATTTATTTATCTTATCAGAAGCAAACTGAGAGTACAGATATAATGTATTCAAAAACACATAGTTTAAAAACTTGGCATTATACTCAATGCTCTTTGACTGGTAGTTGGTCAATTGGAGTGCCTCTGGTGTTGCTGTAAGAAGATCCTCCGTTGTGCATGTGGCATGGGTCAGGCTGCATTGTCAGTAGACTGTGGTTTGCTCTTCACACTCACATATTGTGGACTCCACTTTGTGGCCCCATTTCTTACCTCTGCATCTTGTGGTGACGGACCACAGCCTGTTCAGCGCCTTCCAAGTCGCCCAGCCTTCAATGTGCCCAGGAGGGAGACTCTCATCCAGTCTCAACCACTGATTGAGTTTCTGGGTTTTAGCCTGCCACTTTTGGACTCTCATTTGCTGAGGTGTTTCTGCAAGTACCTCTGTAGATCTGAGAAAACTATTTCTTGATTTAAGGCATTGGCAAGCAGGCTGATATCCGAACATGGGATGGTCCGGAGATGTCACTGCCTTTGTCCTTTCATTATTGGCTGCTACTTCCTGGTGGATGTCAGGTGGTGCAATATCGGCTAAATAGTATATTTTCTCCAGTGGTGTAGGGTGCAGACATCCTGCGATAATGCGACATGTCTCATTAAGAGTCACATCCATTGTTTTAACATAGTGAGATATGTCCAACACTGGGCATGCGTACTCAGCAGCAGAGTAGCAAAGTCAAGGGCAGATGTCTTGACTGCGTCTGCTTGTGATCCCCAGGTTGTGCCAGTCAGCTTTTGTCAATATTATTTCTAGCGCCCACTTTTTGCTTGATAGTCAAGCAATGCTTCTTGTAAGTCAGAGCATGTTCCAGAGTGACTCCCAGGTATTTTGGTGTGCTGCAATGTGTCCAGAGGAGGGTGACTCAAAGAATCAAGGGTCTGGAGAACAACAACAACAACACACTTTATTTATATTCCGCTCTACTCACCCTGAAGGGGACTCACAGCGGATTACAGGTACACATACTTAGCAGACAATCCCTGCTGTTACCACAATACACAACATATAGACGAACAGAGGCAAACTCTGGCCACCAGGGGAAGCTGACACACTCATCTCTCAGCGTTCCCAGCGTCCCTTGTTGTTCCTTCCGCATTCCTGGAGTTCTTTAATGGCCTCCTAATTCAGTCAAAATTTGCCTCCCCACTTCATGTGGTACCTTTATCTGCTAGTTGACAGATGCACTGTCTTTCGGGCTGCAAGGGTCGACAGCAGGCTACACTTAAAGGTCGAGCACCCACCACAAGCCCTATGAGGAGCGGCTTCAAGAGCTGGGCATGTTTAGCCTGCAGAAGAGAAGACTGAGAGAGGAGACATGATAACCATGTATAAATATGTGAGGGGAAATCATAGGGAGGAGGAGGCAAGCTTGTTTTCTGCTGCCCTGGAGACCAGGACATGGAACAATAGCTTCAAACTACAAGAAAGGAGATTCCATCTGAACATTAGGAAGAACTTCCTGACTGTGACTGCTGTTCAGCAGTGGAACTCTCTGCCCTGGAGTGTGGCGGAGGCTCCTTCTATGGAGGCTTTTAAACAGTGGCTGGATGGCCATCTGCTGTGGGTGCTTTTAATATGGTTTTCTTGCTTCTTAGCAGGAGGTTGGACTGGATGGCCCATGAGGTCTCTTCCAACTCTTATGATTCTATGATTCTATCAGTGGGAAGCGACTTGCACCATTCTATCCAGAATGAAGAAGAGCCATTGGGAAGCAATCTTTGGGTTCATCCAGTCAACCAATCCCCAATCGACCTAATAGTAGCATTGTCTAACCCAGTGTTTCTCAACCAGTATGCCGTGGCACACTAGTGTGCCGTGAGCAATCATCAGGTGTGCCGCGAGAAAAGCTCTCTGCCCCCCTTCCTTCCCCCTCCTGGCGAACTCCTGCTGCTTGGGAGAGGAGGAGGAAGGGCCGGGCAGCGGCAAAGAAAAATAAGAAAGGACCGGGGCACTGCCTCCTTCGGCCGTTTCCCCAGCCAGCCTCCAATCCGCCAGGACTCCCGCCATGACTCTCGCCCCTTGCTTGTTGAAGCCGCGTGGAGGAGGAGCCCCGCCTACTGAAACCTGTCCACCGCTCATGATCCTCCTCTGTGGGAGAGCTGAAGCTGGGGGGAGGGGGGGGCATGACACAGCCTGGCTCCGTCCCTCCCCAGCTTCAGCACTCTCACAGCTTTGCCAGCCTTGAGGGGGCAGTGCCAAGCCAGCAATGGCAGAGCCAGCACAATGCTGGCTTTGCACTGTCCCCTCAAGGCTGGAGAAGCTGTGGGAGAGCTGAAGCCGGGGGGAGGGGGCGGGGCATGATGCGGCCTGGCTCTGCCCCCTCCCCCAGCTTCAGTGCTCCCCCAGCTTCTCCAGCCTTGAGGGGGCAGTGCCAACCCAGCAATGGCAGAGCCAGCACAATGCTGGCTTGGCACTGCCCCCTCAAGGCTGGAGAAGCTGTGGGAGAGCTGAAGCCGGGGGGAGGGGGCGGGGCAGGGCATGGCCTGACTCCTCCCCTGGCTTTGGCACTTCCAGCAGCTGCTCCCAGCAGGCCACCATCCCCAAGCCGTTCCTTACTGTGTTACAGTGTTAGAGGGTCATTTTGTGTCATTTTGGTTGGTGGTGTGCCCCAGAATTTTTTTAATGTTAAAAGTGTGCCACGGCTCAAAAAAGGTTGGGAAACACTGGTCTAACCCACATCTGATAGGAAGATCTTCCTATTTCCCTCCTTTTTCTCCCTATATCCTAAAATCCTCTGATCAGTATGAGCAGTGTTTTTCAACCTTTTTTTGAGCCACGACACAGTTTTTACATTTACAAAATCCTGGGGCACACCACCAACCAAACTGACACTAAATGACACTCTAACACAGTAATACATATAGTTAATATGTTTTTAAAATGTATTTATATACTCAGTGTGAAACCTGGGCCTGTTTCGATGAACACAACATAGAAATCCTGGCAGGAATGACAGAAAGACACAAACTTCCCACACAGAACTACCATAACCAAGAGAAAATACTATAAGAGTTTGGTGGGCATTGGCCTTGAGTTTTGGAGTTGTAGTTCACCTGTATACAGAGAGCACTGTGGAGGGGAGGGAGGAAGATGTGGGGCGAGTCTGCACAATAGCTCCCGCACGAGTCACATCTTCCTCCCTTCCCCCTCCCACAGAAGCGGCAGCGTGAGCAAAGAGAGGCAAAGCAAGCAAAGCGAGGCTGGGAAGAAGGAGGGGGAAGAAAAGGTATTGGAGATTCCAATTTCCCACGGCACACCTGATGATCGCTCACGGCACACTGGTTGGGAAACACTGAGTATGAGAGATCTTAAGAGTTGTAGTCCACCCAAAAAGGCCCGTTTTTTTTTTTGCTAACTATGCTTGCTGGGGGATAATGGACAAACTTCCCAGCTTGGTATGTGTTTGTTCAATTATACAATGGGTTCAATTATCCACTGGGGTGGGATTCCTTGACAATCCCCATGAAAACCCAAATAAAGACATACTCATGTTGCTACGATATACAATGGCCCTGGAACATTTTGGGCCCCCATTGCTGCTGCAATTGCCTACGCCTCTCCTAATACATCTTTTATAGCTTCTTCCCCCGGTTGCATGAGAGGCAGGCGGATGTCCTAAAAAACAGAAGCCGTGCCCAGAGAGATTCCTATGGATTTCCAGGTCAGAAATTCAAGGGAAATCAAACAGAATTGTAATAGAAGGAATAGGGGTGAAATGGGGAGGCTATGGCCGAGAGCGAGAGATCTCCAGCAATGATGCCGGCTAAGAATAGCTCTGACAGGCTGACACAGACGGAGCAGATGGGCTTGACAAAAGGAGCCGCAGCACTGAGCGCTTTCAGATCTCCCAGTGTCTAAATGGGAGCAAACGACTGGAAGATGCCCTTGGAAAGAAAGCTGGGTTGCCTGTGACCTTTTGCAAAAGCAGGCCATCTTCATTGCACATGCTGAAAGAGTGGGGAACCGTGCATCGTCTTCGTATGCCCTTCACCTCCGTGTTGGGGTAGTTGGAGGGGACAATGTTTATGTTTAAAATGTTCAAGCATCCCTAAACAGATGAGTAGTACATTGCATTATCATTTCGTTAAACCTCTTCTGCACTTTCATCCATCTTCCACTCTCTCTCTTTGGCAGCCATTGCACCCGGAAGGAAAAAGGAAGTTTGCACCCGGAAGGAAAAAGGATCTGCTTTGCAAGCGGACCAAGCTTCATCCCCCTTCCATTGAAAATGGCCTTTAATAAAAGCCATTCATTTGCACCAAAGCCACTGCTATTTTCAAGGCCTCCCCACCCCCCAGGCTGTGAGTGAACCAGGTTTGTTTTAATGTCATTTATTTCCATGCACACTCTTCACCTTGCAGTTCTAGGTCAATAACCATAAGGCAAAATTAAAACTGCCATTAAAGCTCTATTCTATGAAGAGAGGGGCCAGGGAGGCAGTTCCATCTTGCCTCCTGCGCTGTGCTTATAACATATATAATATAATATAAATACATATAATATTGTTATCCTAATGTAATACAATATAATACTACTACTATTATCTCTCTCGGCATAACTTCGCGAACGAAGATTCTTAGGAAGGACTCATCCCACGCTTTTTACAAGCACGTTGATGACTAAAAAGGCCAATATGAGATAGGCAAGTTCGGTTGCAGAAAGCACAGCAGAAAGTCTCCTTGGGTGATGTTTCCAAGTTGCGGTTCTTTCTGTGTTGTCGTTTCTCTTCAAGACCCATTCAGCGTGTCTTCTCGAAAGAGGCCACAGTATTGTGGATAGTGCGTCTCCATGCCTCCCGATGTGAGGCCAGGGTGGACCATTGTTGGCGATCAATCTGGCCGAGCCAGAGATGTTGTTTCAGGGAGTCCTTATATCTCTTTTTGGGGGCGCCTCTCTTGCGCTGACCCGTGACGAGTTCACCATAGAGTAGTATCTTTGGGAGGCGGTGGTCCTCCATTTCCAGCTGTGTACTCAATAGCATGGCGCCAATGCTGGTGATCCCTGCTTGCTCAGGGACAGCAACATTAGTCACATAGTCGGTCCAGTCAGGCATGTAGCCGGGGGGGGGGGCTAAGGGGGCTTCAGCCCCCCCCCCCCCGAAATTCTCAGGGTGGTCCGCGAAAAGGCCTTACTGGTACATTTTTTAAACTGTTATGTTTATTCATATCATGATCTGATCACCATGCTCATTATATCCCACATTAATGGGGTTATTGGGATAACAATACAAAAGGTTTGCTAGGGTAGACCCTCTTCCACCCAGTCTCAGCCCCCGAACCAAACTCAGCCCCCTCCGAAACAAAATCCTGGCTACGGCCCTGGGTCCAGTGTATATTTAGGATTGTGCAAAGACAGCGCCGAAGAAAGCGTTCGAGGATTCGTAGGTGTTGACGATAGATGATCCATGTTTCAGACCTATAGAGGAGAATAGACAGTACGATAGCTCTGTACACACTGATTTTGGTGCTTTGCGTTGCCTCAGGTGCTTGTTGCTCCAGACACTTTTGTGAAGCCTTCCAAATGCACTCTATGCCTTTGCTAATCTGTGATCTATCTCTTTATCAATCTTGGCGTCTGAAGAGATGATGCTTCCATATTTTATATTACATGTAATATTACTAATAATATTACACTATAATATTATAGCACAATGTAATATATAATAGTAATATTGTGCTATGGCAATAATATATTGTATTTACATTTTACTTGTAAGCTGCTCTGAGTTTCCTTCGAGGTGAGAAGGGCGGCATATAAATGTAAATACTCAACTTGGCTTCCTCAACTTGATTTTCCTGACTAGGCCCCCAACAATGACAGAACAAGACCAAACATGGCACACAGATCCCCCAAGATGCACCCTACATCCTGGTGCAGTTTGAGGGAGGATGGACCATGAACGATGGGACTTACAGTACCTTCCTTCACTCTCTTCCCGAGACCACTGCGATCCTCATCCAATGACAGATCAAGACCAAACGTGGCACACAGAGCCCCCATGACCCACCCTACATCCTGGTGCAGTTTGAGGGAGGATGGACCATGGATGATGGGACTTGAAGTACTTTCACTCTCTTCCCGAGACCACTGCGATCCTCATCCAATGACAGATCAAGACCAAACATGGCACACAGAGCCCCCATGACCCACCCTACATCCTGGTGCAGTTTGAGGGAGGATGGACCATGGATGATGGGACTTGAAGTACCTTCACTCTCTTCCCGAGA
Organism: Anolis apletophallus; assembly: GCA_030556195.1. Taxonomy (NCBI): domain Eukaryota; kingdom Metazoa; phylum Chordata; class Lepidosauria; order Squamata; family Anolidae; genus Anolis; species Anolis apletophallus. Next base: position 147,794,812 of record JARBWK010000008.1, on the reverse strand, counting down.
CCACTGCGATCCTCATCCAATGACAGATCAAGACCAAACGTGCCACACAGAGCCCCCATGACCCACTCTACATCCTGGTGCTATTTGGAGGGGGATGGACCATGGCTGATGGGACTTGCAGTACCTTCAGTAACTTCCTGAGATCACTGCAAGCCATGTAAACATCTGATAAGGACCAACTTTGGCACACAATGCCTTTCTCAAATCACCCGGGCATCGCCGGGTCCCCAAGCTAGTAAATAAATAAATAGAATATGATGGAAAACCTATATTCCTTTTCCCTGAAAAACCACAAAAGAAATCAAGCTTTTTTAAAGTTTTATTTCTCATCTTTTACAGTAAATCTGATACAGGCAATTAAATAATTCTGCAAATATAAACCAAAAACAATCCCACCCACCCACCCCCCATTCCCAACCAAAAAAAAAAGAAGTTAAAAAGCAAAGGAATCGAAAGTTAAGTTCTTCTTTCATTCATTCGTTCATTCATACATATAGTGTAAGGAATTCTCGAAAGACGCAGCCTCGCAAAGGGGTGGAAATTGAATTATTGTTGTTGTTGATGAAATAATAAGAACTAGCAAGGGGAAAGTGAAGCGTCCCTGTTTGTTGCCAAAGGGAATCAGCTTGCGTTCGTTTTAGAAACCAACAAATATTAACAGGGGGAAAGGGGAGATCCATTAGGCAAGAATCTGGACTACAACTCCCACAATTCCTGGCCTCAGGCCCTTTCCTTTTCCCCCTCAGCCGCTTAAGCGGCTGAGGGGGAAAAGGAAAGGGCCTGAGGCCAGGAATTGTGGGAGTTGTAGTCCAAAACACTTGGAGGGCCGAGACGCACCCTTAGTGCAATGTGTCACTATAATAACAACAGATTAAAACAGCTGTACACTAAGAAAAACAAAAAAAGAACAAACAGGGCCGAAGGAGATCCTATTCAGAAACAAGAGAGGGCAGGGAGGAAGTTAAACAATCCAAAAAAAGAGGACAAACTGCCGCCATGACAGTTTTTTCTGTGAGGAAATCAGAATGGCCTCCCTGTCTTACATGAAACAAATATATTTTTGCCATTAAGAAGACAAAAGCCAGGGGTGGGGGTTAACTCCTTTTGATTGTTCAATCCTGACAGCCATTTAAGCCCACCATTTTGTGGTATGGGATGAGCACAAATTGCTAGTAATATGCTAACAATATTTACTGGCAGAATTGGCCACAAAATGGCCGCCATCCCAGAAATCTATCAACACTGAAGAAACCGGCCATTTTGTTTCCTGGAGAATAATATTTCACGGCCTATACATGTCCTCCTTATTATAAGTCAGACTATGGTGTCATTTTGTGGTTTGGGAGAAGCACAAAAGGTTGATAACATGCCACTGCAGGCTACAAAATGGTCACCATTCGTCAAAGACATCAACACACTGACAAGAGCGGCCATTTTGTTTCTTTACCCATTGTTGAAGAACAGCTATTTTGTTTCCTGGAAAGTAATATTTCAAGGCCTACACATGTTCTCATAAGTCAGACAATGGTGTCATTTTGTGGTTTGGGAGAAGCACAAAAAGGTTGATAATATGCCATAGCAAGCCACAAAATGGCCACCATTCCGCAAAAACAACACACTGACAAGATCAGCCATTTTGTTTCTTTCTCAATTGATAAAGAACAGCCATTTTGTTTCCTGGAAAATAATATTTCAAGGCCTACACATGTTCTCCTCATAAGTCAGAATATGGTGTCGTGTTGTGGTTTGGGAAGAGCACAAAAGGTTGACAATATGCCATAGCAGGCTACAAAATGGCCACAATTCCTCAATGACATTAACACATCAACACAAGCTGCCATTTAGGTTCTTTCCCAATTGATGAAGAACAGCCATTTTGTTTCCTGGAGAATAATGGTTCAAGGCCTACACAATTTCTCCTCAGAAGTTAGACTATGGTGTCATTTTGTGGTTTGGGGAGAGCAAAAAAGGTGGATAATATGACAGAGTATTTTTACTGACATTGTTGGCCACAAAATGGCTGCCATTCCACAAATCCATCAACTCTGAAGAGAGTGGCCATTTTGTTTATTTCCCAATTGATGAGGAGCAGCCATTTTGTTTCCTTTAAGAATAATATTTCATGGCCTACACAAGTTCTCCTCAGAACTCAGACACTATGGCGCCATTTTGTGGTTTGGGAGGAGCACAAAAAGTTGACAATATGCTGCAGTATTTATTGACAGGCCACAAATTGGCCACCATGCCTCAAAAACATCAACACACTGAAGTGAGTGGCCATTTTGTTTCTTTCCCAATTGATGAGCAGCCATTTTGTTTTCTTGGAGAATAATTCATGACCTACACAAGTTTTCCTCAGAAGTCAGACTATGGCGCAATTTTGTGGTTTTAGAAGAATGCAAAAGGTTGATAATATGCCACAATATTTACTGACACGATTGGCAATGACAAAATGGCTACCATTCCTCAAATCCATCAACACACTGAAGAGAGCAGCCATTTCGTTTCTTTCCCAATTGATGAAGAGCAATCGTTTTGGTTCCTGGAGAATTAATTTTTCACAGATTCTCCTCAGAAGTCAGCGGCTTATATTCCTAACCTGAATCTTGTTTTGTTTTCCCACAAGATGGCGGCCACAAGGATTTTGAGGCCAGAAACAAAATGGCGTCCAATGGTCAACTCCCATGACCCCATACCATTGTGCCATGGCAGTTTAAAGTGGCGTCAAACTATATTAATTCTACTATGTAGATGCACCCCGATTCTAGCATTCTGCAATATTTAATATGCCATCCAAGTTTGTGATAAGGAATCTCAAGAAATGGACAAGATACAAGAGCCATGGCAGTTAAAAAATAATGATATCGAACTGCATTAACTCTGCAGCATAGATGCACCATTAATCCTGCTGAGAACACTTAAAATCTTCATATCTAGTTCATAATAATAAGTTTCCAGGCAAGAATATAAAAGATTTTCGGAGGGGAATAAGAGAGGAGAAGGAGCATGTGTTTGTGCGAAGGGCAGGAGAAAACACAAGAGGGCTCGGCGGTACCTTAATTTTTAATATATTTATAAAAAATATCTATATACATTTTATTATTATATTAGGAAATATCTCAGGAAGAGGGAAAGGAAGCGGGGTTTCAGGGTCACAGATTGTGAGGTTAGAAACATGCATGGGCAAACTTGGCCCTCCAAGTGTTTTGGACTCCAACTCCCACAATTCCTACCGGCTATTAGGAATTGTGGGAGTTGGGAGTCCAAAACACCTGGAGGGAGGGCCCAAGTTCACCCACGCCTGGGTTAGAGAATGAGCCAAAGTAGCATTCCAGAAGGGGAGGGAAAGATGGCAGGTCGGGTTTTGGAAGCAGCAAAGCCTTCGTATTTTAGGACAGTAAGGGAATACGGGATTGTCTAGTAGCCAAGGTTAGTGACCCAAGGACGAGGAGGAGGAAGAGGAGCAGCGGCCAAGATGGGCGCCACTGACCGCCAGGACCTCATCTGTCATCCATTCATCCATGCGCAGACCGGGAAATGGCCAGCGGGATCCTTGGAAGGAGAAAAGAGGGGACGGGGGGACGCCGAAGGACAGCGAGCAACCCCCGGCTCTCAGTCTTTATTGACCCGGATCTTGAAGGCCACACGACCGGCAAACTTGTCCCGCTCATCGGTGGTGGCAATGTTGGCGGCGTTGATCTTGCACTCGATGTTGTGGTCCTCATTGAAGGTGAGGTTGAGGAACTTGACCGCCACCACTGGCTGCGTGTAGTTGACCTGGATGAAGGGAGAGGAAAAGGTGAGGGTCAAGCAAGGCAGAGGAGAGGAAGACATTACTATCGTCGGACCTCCCACGTTTGCAGGTATGTACTGTCGTCGGACCTCCCATATTTGCAGGTATGTACTGTCGTCGGACCTCCCACGTTTGCAGGTATGTACTGTCGTCGGACCTCCCACGTTTGCAGGTATGTACTGTCGTCAGACCTCCCACGTTTGCAGGTATGTACTGTCGTCGGACCTCCCACGTTTGCAGGTATGTTCGCATGTACAAGGCTATGGTCAACAATGTCTAGTTGAAGCTAACCCACAGAGGCATGCTAATGAAGCATAGGCAAACTTTGGCCCTTCAGGTGTTTTGAACTTCAACTCTCACAATCCCTACAGCCGGTAGTAATAATGATAGTAGTAGTAATAATAATAATAATGACATTTAGATTGTATTATATTACTTTGAGTGTTAGCCACTTTGGGTCCCTTTTTAGAGAGATCAAGCAAGGTTAAAATAATAATAATTATTATTATTATTATTCACTGGAACTTATGTCACAAGTACCACCTGCCAGCAGTAAAAAAATTGTGGGATCATAAACCCGCAAAGGTTGTGGAAAATGAATATGCAAAAGTACTGTGGGACTTTCAAATCCAGACTGATGAAGTTTTGGAACACAATACAGCTGACATCCCGATTGTGGAAAAGAAAAAAATCTGGATTATTAATGTCCTCATACTGGGTGACAGCCGCATTGAGGGGAAAAAACAGGAAAAGCTCAGCCGTTATCAAGACCTCAAAATCGAACTGCAAAGGCACTGGCATCAACCAGTACAGGTGGTCCCAGTGGTCATTGGTACACTGGGTGCCGTGCCAAAAGATCTCAGCTGGCATTTGGAAACAATAAACATTGACAAAATCATGATCTGTCAACTGCAAAAGGCCACCTTACTTGGATCTGCGTGCATCATTCGGAAATACATCACACAGTCCTAGACGCTTGGGAAGTGTTCTACTTGTGATTTTTTAATATGAAATCCAGCATATAGATCTCGTTTGCTGTGACATACTGTGGTTTTGAGTCAATAATAATAATAATAATTTGACATTTAGATTGTATTGTATTGCTTTTAGTGTTAGCTACTTTGGGCCTCTTTTCAGAGAGATAAAGCAGGGTTGAATAATAATAATAATAATAAGCCATTTCAATTGTATTTAGTAATAATGGCCATTGGTATTCTTTAAGGCTTTATTTAAGTAAGATTTTAGAAGGAATTCTCCCAAAGAGATGCAGAAGACCTACACATTCCCCCCAAAACTATAATATATACCAATGATAAACCAAGAATAATAACATTAAAAGTAATAGTTATAATTCAATAGCACCATTATTTTACATAATATGGAAGCTAACAAAGATAAGGACTAAGGGTCCTTCCAGACAGGCCCTATATTTCAGGATCAGATCACAGGTTTTCTGTTTACCCCAGATTATCTGGCAGTGTGGATTCATATAATCCAGTTTAAAGCAGAAAAACTGGGATCAGATCCTGGGATCTACGCCCTGTCTGGAAGCGCCCGTAGAATGGCAGCTATGAAAAATATGGGCAAAATCCTAAAATAGTGACTGTATATAATTGAATACTAATTTTAGGATTATCTATATACTATGGTGTTCCCCATTTCTATGTATTGTGTGAAAAGCTGAACATTAAAGAATGCAAATAGGCAGTTTGCCCGTGCCCGATATAAAATCACTATCTTCCTAGGTGATTTCTAGGATGGGCGAGACCATATTACTTACATGTACTTTTTTGCCATAATATGGGAAGTACATGAGGTCAATGTTCCCATTGGCAGGAAACATGGCGATCTCTCCCAGTTTCTGGGCATCTTCCTCTTTCTGTGAAAAGGAAAAGAAAAACAAAACAACATGAAACTAGTGTTTTGATACCATATTACTTGAATCTAATACTCAACTTTTTGGAGCTAAATGACCTGGACAAAATGAGGATGCACATTAGATCCAAGCCATATGGTCATCTTAGTGCTGAGTCAAAGTCAAATGGGAGGCTGAACTTGGATTTCCTATATAACGGACATAATCTCTGATTTAATGGCCATGGCTCAATGCTATGGGATCCTGGGATTTGTAGTTTGGTAAGGCATCAACATTCTTTGGCAGAGAAGGCTCAAGACCTTGTAAAACTACAGCCCCCATTTTTCCATGGCATTGAACCAAGGCAAGGAAAATGGATCGATTCTATAGCAATGTTTTCCTTTCCATTGCCAGAAGCTTTGCTATTCTAACACTTTTGTTTTTAAAGAAGGAATTCTAAGAAGGCAGCCACTGTTATGTACACCTTTCTTGGCCAAATTACAAAGAGTGCACGTTTTGCTGCTGTGCATTGTATTCAGCAGCAAATACTTTTTTTTTGTTTCAGGGTTTTGGAAATTGCGGTGAGCATTGGACTCGAGTCAATATGGTATCTGCCCATCCCTGATCTATCTGCAGCCTTCACTCAATCCCACCGGACCCACAAACACCATTAGCACACTATTAATGCACTATCGGCCATTAGTCCCCTCTCTGCTCTTATCAGTAGCATCCATTCTTCATCCCCACCCTGAACCCTTTATTTGAGCTACAACTCCCGCAATCTATTGAAGGATTCTGGGAGATGTAGTCCAAACAATTGCACCCCAATTCTGTTCCTTCCCAGCTCCATGCTCCAAAATGGGGAGTCCCCTGCCCAGCCCCATGGCCCACAGTTCTTACTATCAAGTCCTCCAGTGGGATTTTTTTCTTCTGAAGACGGACACAGAGAAGAGAAAGACAGACGAAACAAATCAGTCGGAGAAGAGAGGATGATGGCAGAGAGGAAACAACAGTAACATAAATGAGAGAGAAAGAGATGAAGGAACAATTTCTTGTACCAGTGTGCTACCCCAAAATCAGAATTTGATACTTGGTATGAAATAAAGGGGAACCCCACCACCAATTTTCATTAAATATATGAAGGTGCGGATTGGAGGCAATACAATCAAGCCCTCCACTTTTGAGGATTACAACTTTTTTGGTGCAGATTTGATTAACACGCTTTTCATGGCCATCGACACTGCCAAATAATCCAGTTTCAGAATGCTACATTGGACTGGGTTATATGAGTCTACATGGCCATAGAATCTAGTTCAATGCACTGAATTTGCATTCCGAATTTGCATTTATATGGCAGTTCAGATCCATATTAAGTGTCTACGTCATCTAATGTAAAATATTGCATTGGAGGACCTTGGGAGAGGCATTTGGAGATCCTTTAGAGCAGGGGTGCCCACACTTTTTCAGCGTGCGAGCTACTTATACTAAGACCAAGTCAGCAAGATCTACCAAGAGAGAAGCAGGGCGGGGCCAGGGAAAGGGGGCAGGGCTTGGCAGGTCTTGACTTCGCCCCCTCCCCCTCTGGTTTCAGCATTTCCACAGCTTCTCCAGGGTAGAAGGGTAATGCCAAGCCAGTGGTGGCTATCTATGCCACCACTGGCTTGGCATAACCTTTCTGTACCCTGGAGAAGCTGTGGAAATGCTCAAGCCAGAGGAGGGGTGGAGCTAAGCCCCGCCAAGCTCCGCCCCCTCCGCCCGCTTCAGCATTTCCAGAGCTTCTCCAGGGTACAGAAAGGTTATGCCAAGCCAGTGGTGGCATAGATAGCCACCTCTGGCTTGGCATAACCTTTCTCTACCCTAGAGAAGCAGTAGAAATGCTGGAGCCGGTGGAGGGGGCGGGGCTTAGTGTGGCATGGCTCCGCCCCCTCAGAAGTGCCCAATCCAGCTGGGATCGACCTCCCTCGGTCCCAGGATCGACCAGTCGATCGCGATCGACTTCGTGAGCACCCCTGCTTTAGAGCAATCCTATTGGAAGTTGACCATAAAGTCTCACTGGAGGACGTAAAGAGATCCTTAGGCCCCATCTATAATGCAGTTTAACTCTCCATTCCTTGACAACAGTGAAAGTAAGGGAATTATTTCCTTCATTTAGAGGTTGACAAAGGTTTCAGCATGCAGTTGTTTTCCTATTTTTCTGCATGAAATATCCTTGTTCATTCAATGGGGGAGACTGAAGGAGGTCCTGACATTTGGAGGACTTAACATGCAACATTCAAATCTCTCTGAACTCTGGGATTCCAAAATGGAATAGTTTTTCCACAAAAAATTGTAGATTTTTCAAACTTTTGCAAAAGGGGGGAAAGAGCATTCTCCTACTCCATGCAAACTGATACTAGAGGAAGCTCGGGGCTGCAAGGGAAATAGGTCTTGAACGCTCGCAAAAGGCATCATTTCAGTATTAATTCCAAGGAATAATTTGACAATCCAATTCATCCCCAGCGGCAAGTTATTCACATTCTCAGCAGACAAAGAAAAGCAGCAGCAAGCAACCACAGCCAAGGCATCAGTATTTTGGAATATCCAAGGATGGACAAAAAAGCTCTGCCTTGGAAAGAAGCTAAGGAAGCCTGCCATACAGGGATTTGCAGGAAAGCAAAGTTAGATATAACTTTTTGAAGAAGCATATACATCAGTGGTTCTTAATCTGTGGGTCCCCAGGTGTTTTGGCCTACAACTCGCAGAAATCTCAGTCAGTTTACCAGCTGTTAGGATTTCTGGGAGTTGAAGTCCAAAATATCTGGGGACCAACAGGTTGAGAACCACTGCTATAAGTAGAAGAAAAAGGTAGGTGCTACTAGAGGGATCGGGACAGCTAGTTCTCCCAGCTGCAAGGAGAGCGGAGCAGATTGGATTTAGGCATCTAAATAGACCACAAGCTGAACATGAGTCAACAGTGTGATGTTGCAGCTAAAAAGGCCAATTCCATTTAAGGCTGCACCAATAGGAATATGGAGATCGAGGCAAATCATAGCCCTGCTGCTCTATTCTGCTTTGATCAGACCTCACCTGGAATATTATCATGTCCACTTCTGGGCAAAGCAATTCAAGAAGAAGATGGACAAGATGGAAGGTGCCCAGAGAAGGGCCATTGACATGATTAAAGGCTTGGAAACCACGAATCCCTCTAAGAAGCAGCTTAAGGAGCTTGGGATGTATATCCTGGAGAAGGGAAGGCTGACAGCCACCTTTAAATACGTGGAGGAATATCATATAGAGGATGGCTGAGCTTGTTTTCTGCTGCTCCACAGACTAGGACTCAATGGAGCCATGGATTCAGGGCCCTTCCACACAACCCTATATCTCAGAATATCAAGGCAGAAAATCCCACAATATCTGCTTTGATCTGGGTTATCCGAGTCAACACAAATAATGTGGGGGTTCCTGCCTTGATATTCTGGGATATAGGGCTGTGTGGGCCCTCAAATTGCAGGAAAAGAGATTTTACCTAAACATCCAGAAGAATGTCTGCCTTGGAAATACACTGCTGCCTTGGAGCCCAATGGAGTCGCCTTCTCTGCAGTTTTTTTAAAGCAGAGCTGGATGGCCATCTGTTGGGAGGGTTTGGATTATGTTTTCCAGCAGAAGCAAGTTCCTTGGGTCTTGCCCAATTCTGTGATTCCATAAAATACACTACATTACGAAAAGCAATGGCGTTTCCTTCTCTGGAGGTTTTTAAGCAGAGGTGGATTGCCATGTCAGGAGGGTTTGGATGATGTGGCCAAAGGGGTTGGACTGGATGGCCCTTAAGGTCTCTTTCAACTCTATGATTCTATGGAGGCAAAGCCGACATCGCTATCACTATTTCCTGAAGCAAGAAGGCAAAAAAGAAGCAAGGGGCGAGTTCCCTTTTGGCTTCAGTCATCTGCAAAGCACTATCATCCTGGACAGTTTCTATTTCTGTCCTCTACTGCTTTTTGGTGAAATGAGCCCTTACCTCGTGCTTGGGCCTGGGTCTCTGGAGGCACGCGGTGGGGTGTTTTGTTTTTTCCCCCCCAAGAGACAAGGAGGTAAACACAGCGTAGCGTTAATAACAGAATGAAGTGAGTGACAAGCGAGAAGAAGAGAGAAAGACAAAACAAAAGAGGGATAGAGGAGAAGGAGAAGGCAGGAAATCCATGGGAGGCAGGTGCCAAAGCTTTACCTTTGTGTAGCAAGTAACATTCATCGTCTTGTTGGCTCCGGCATAAAAATTGATGACCTGCAAAGACAAAACGAGGGAGGAAAGAAAAAAAAAGATTAATAACTTGAAAGATCTTTTCTTCATTTGAAGTGGAGAGGACTTTCAGAGGACTTTCCAGTGGACTTCTGCAAGAAGATTGAACTACATGGCCCTTGGAATCCCTTTCTATGCATTAACACCATGTGTTTTGGACTTCAACTCCCACAATTCCTAAAAGTGTACCAGCCCTGACTGAATGCCAAGGGTTTTCTGGGATCTGTAGTTTAATGAGGCACCAACACTCTTTGGCAGAGAAGGCTAAAGAACTTGTAAAATTACAACTCCCAGAATCCTATTATGTGGAAAACCTTCTAATTCTAGGATTCTGGAATATTTATAAGAATCCCAGCCTGGATGAAACTCAAATATTACAGAATATCTGCAGGTCAGGATAAGAATCTCAAATTGACCTTCCCACAGCTCTCACTTCTGGATCAAAAATAAAGTCCGATTGGGTCAAAGACCAGCTGACTTACTTTTTTCAGGCCACACTCCCCCCAATTCAGCATTGGAAGAAGATAGAGCCGTTTGCACAAAGAGATACAGCTGTTTCCCGAAAAGGACAAATCTGTTTGTTCTGTCTGCCTAAGGAAGATAGCGCTGTTTGCTTTCCTTTGGGAAGAAAGAACACTTCTGTCTCAATGAACTATAAATCCCTAATGCCTAACCTGCTTCCCCCTACAGCCCCGAAGCCAAAAAACGGCAGCCTCATAGAATCCTACAACTGGAAGAGGCCCCTAAAGGCAATCTAGTACAACCTCTTTTTGCCTACCCGGTTCATTTTGACCAGGACACAAGGACGGCCATCTCGGTAGCCATAGCTGGTGTCGTTGAGGCCTGAGCAGTCTCCCAGCATGGTGCGATTGAACTGGCAGGCCCGCTTAGGGTAATTCGGCACTCCGTTGTCGGGCTGTTCATTGTATTGGCCTGGGCGGCAGAACTCGTTGGTAGCCACTTGCTTCGTATTATTATAGGCTGCAAGAGAAGAGAAAAAAACCCTAAAGACATTGCTTCTCAAATGCAGTGCACAAAGTTGCCACCGTTGTGGCACCATTGTGTTTACTCAAGAGCTTTGGGGTGCATCTACACTACAGAATTAGTGCAGTTTGACAATTTTAACTGCCATGGCTTGATGCTATTGAGTTCTGGGAGCGAGGAATCTCTGTAAAACTACAGTTTCCATGAATCCACAGCATCGAGCCATGGCGGTTAAAGTTAAATATCAAACTGGATTCTACAGTGTAGATGCATCCCTAGTTTTATACAAACCTGCCCAGATAGAGTCCAAGTATCCCTTCTTTCAAAATGCTTGGAACAAGTTATTGGGTTTTGGAATACCTGACAATATGTACATAATGAGATCTCTTGGAGAAGGGATCCAAGCCAAAACATGCATTTGACTGATGTTTCATACACACTTTATATGCACATCCTATGGGTTATTTTATACTCCAGAAAGCAAAGGTGTCACTACTGCAGCCAGCCCATTTTTGGATTTTGGAAAGCTTTGGGACTCCAGAAAAAGAAATGCTCAATCTGTGCATGACTTTAACGTGTTTTATGAAATTCCAACCAGTTGTTTTAATGGGTCTTTTTTAATGTGTTAAAAGGTGTAGTAGATGGACCCCTGGTTTACATTAATTAAGCTCAAGAGCAGGCAATGAAGGCAACCGTGCTCCCCGTCTGTCCTTAAAATAGAGGGATACGCTACCCCTGAGCTTGGAGGCTCCTCCGATCTGGACTGCTGACCATTTCATATTCCCTGCCGACTCGCCTGATCCCCTCTGAGAGGCCTCTAAGCCTCGGACGCGGTCACCGCGTCTTCCTTCAAGCTATCAGCTCTCTAAGTTAATTAACCAGCCCTATGATGAAGGGATAACAAAGGCCGGCAAAAATAATTTAAAAGGATTTGCCGCTCCGCCATTGCAGGGCGAGTAAAAATAGAACAAAGCATCATCATGCTGCTTGCTGGAGATCAAACAGGTTAATTTATCTCAAGGAAAGGGAGCCTAGAAGCCTCAGGAGACATCCTTTGAAGCCACAAACAGCACTGAGGGCAAATGAGCCCTTTTCTCAAGCCACTGAACAGCATGAGTCCGGCGATATATTAAGCATCATTCAAGAGAATTTTTAAAACCCATATTATGTCATCTTGACAACAACTTTGCAAAGAAGGTCATTGTTAAACATACAAGAGGTTGCTGAACAAGACCCTAACAGAGAAGTTGTGCTTCTATTTCTAGATGTGGATAAAGCTTTTGATAACTTTTGTTGGGAATTATAAAAAGTATTAGCTTGTTATGGGAGGGGTCAGCAAAGTGTTCTCCTCTATATGAGAGACTGGGAAAGGAGGAAATATGTCTATGGGTGCGTCTACATTGAGGAGAAACTATATCAGGCATGGACAAACTTCAGCTATCGGCTGTTACGAATTATGGGAGGTGAAGTCCAAAACACCCAGAGGGCTGAAGTTTGCCCATGCCTGGACTACATAAACTCCAAAAACTGCTCAATAAAAAAGTAATAATAGCTTTGCAGCTGCATGGTAGGAAAGAGCATAGGAGACAACTGGACACAAGCAGGTGATCTTCCTTCCCATCACAGCCTTCTTATTGCCCTGCAATGCACCATGGATTGCCACATCTTGGCAAAAGGATTGTGGGGTCAACCTGTTTTCTTTCCTATTCACTTACCTCCCAAGAAGTTATTGAGCATCTTTACGTAACTCTCCCAGACCTCAGTGTTGGAAACATTGTAGGTGATCTCCAGAGCATCCGTCTTCGGGCGGATCATCATGCCTGGAGTAAATTGGAAGCGGCACACAAATGAGTTTTGAAAAGTTTGAAAAGAGCCCATGGGAAAGAGATCTAGGAGTTTTTATTTGACCACAAGCTGAACACGAGTCAACAGTGTGATGCAACAGCTAAAAAGGCCCAACAATGCCTCTGATTCTACTTAAACATTAGAAAGAACTTCCTGATTATAAGTCAATAAGTGGACTATATTTCCTTGGAGTCCAGAGCAGTTTCCTTCTCTGGAGGTTTTTAAGCAGAGACTGGATGCCCATCTGTTGGGAGGGCTTTGATTATGTCTTCCTGCTTGGCCAAAAAAGTGTTGGACTGGACTGGTGTCTCTACCAACTCTATCATTCCATGATTCATCTAATTGGAAGCTTTGCTCGTTGGCCTACATTTTCTCTGCTGCTCTTTTCAGCCTCTTTCTGCAATGTATTTCCCAGCAAGGATGACAGTGACTGTTCCTGGCTGCCCAAATGTGATGATGACCAAGTCAAATGCACACAGCTCTTAACAGAATGAGCAGACAGAAGATGGGAAGAAAGTAGGCTGCTTTCCAAATATACTGACATCATCAAAACACGAAAGACAATCCACTGGGCCTTCGGTGAGGTTTGGTTCCATGACATAAACCTCAGTGACACCATGGACACAAAAATCTCATTATATACAAATGGCATAGTGAAATAGTATCCTTATATAAAATGGAAAAAAGTTATATATAGGATATTGTCAAGTCATGGATAGTTGCAATATGGGGATACAGGTTCTGTGGATACGGGCCCCCAAATGTATTAATAATAGCAGTCATTGGGACCAGCATAGAATCAGAGGTAGTGTGTTGCTTACAAACCTAGAGACCTGGGTTCAAATATCTCCATGGCCCTAGAAATCCATTGGATTTCATACTCTCTCAGCCTCAGGTGAAGGCAAAGGTAAACCTCATTTAACAAATCTTGCCACGAAAACTCCACGATAGGCTAAACCAGTGGTTCCCATCATGTGGGTCCCCAGATGTTTGGCTTTCAACTCCCAGAAATCCTAACAGCTGCTTAACTGACTGGGATTTCTGGGAGTTGTAGGCCAAAACCTCTGGGGACCCACAGGTTGAGAACCACTGGGTTAAACCTTAGAACAGTGGTTCGCAACCTTTGGGCCTCCAGGTGTTTTGGACTTGAGCTCCCAACAGCTGGTAAGTTGGCTGGGATTTCTGGGAGTTGCAAACCACTGCCTTAGAGTCACCATAAGTCAGAAAAGACCTTTAAGGTAAACAATAGCAAATAATAGTAGGAAAAAACAACAACAGCAACCTAGTCCTGGGAGCAAGGGCAACTTGCCACACTAAAACAAGTACAATAAAGTTCTGTACCCTTATAAAATGTGCAAAAATAAAAATCTACACCACAAATAGGATTAAAAACAATGTCAAGACATCCCAATTAGCAGCACCAAACACAAAACATTCATCGTTAAGCTTATAATTCAGAGGTAGGCAAGCTCCAGAGTGCAATTCTGAGCCTGTGCCAGTCCGCAGAAAAAATGCAATAAATTAATAAATCACATTAAAAATGGAAGAGGCTCATATTCCTCTTCTTTCTGAGTGAGGCATCTGTTTGTATTCAAAATCACATTATAGGTGCACCACAAATGTACAAAGGCCACTTTTTTCTGATCCTAATGAATTCTGGGAGTTGCAGTTTGAGGGACATGGGAATAGAGACTCCAATCGTCTGGGACAACAAGTCCAGGAATTCCCAGAAAGAGGAAACAATGATTTCCACTTTCCCCCTCTGTCAAGCTAAATAAAGTCCAAATGCTGCTGGGACATTTTAACCAAGTGTTTTGCTCTTTTTGCTCCTGGCTAGAAAAGGATCCTTTCTTGGACTACAGCATCCAGAATCCACAGCTATACTGGATTGGAAAAGGTTTTATTCTGGGACTACACACTCCACAAAACCTTAGCAGTTAAGCTTGCCTTATGTTCAGGGCTGGGAAAGGCTCATTTCTGCAACTCCCAGAATCCCCAGCCAAATGTGGGACTATAACCACCAGAACCATCCTGCTTTAATGCTACCCCTGCTCCTTTTACTCAGTTAGGCAAGTTTTATTTTTAATGACAAGACACAGAATCCCCAGCTAGGAATTTTTCCTGTTTTGGGATTGTTACCCTCAGAATCCTCCTGGCAAATGATATTCTGGGTCCTTTTGCTCAGAGGTGGGAAAGTCTCCTTTTTATGGACTACAAAGCCCAGAATCCTCAACCTACATGCTCAGCCTCCTTCCTTGAGATTGCAACCTCGAGAATCCTCTCCTTGTAATGCTATCCTAAAAGGAAACTTCTGAAAAAGCCCATAATCTCAGCCTGTTTTGCAGATTCGAAGCTCAAGGCCCTTGCACCAAGGCAGCAGAAGGAACACCAGACACAGTGTATGTCTTCCTACAAACCTTTTGCCCCAAATGGGACTGAAAAGACATCAACGGAGTAAGCCTTACCTGGGACAGAGAGGCGGTCTTGATATTTGGGGATGAAGGGGTCCACTGTTTGCAACATGACCCACATGGTGAGGGTGAAGAGCGCCGTGAGGAAGCCATAGAAGACGAGATAGAAAAGCAGGATCAGGGCTGAAAGAGGAACAAGAGAAGAGGTCATGCTTTATCAGGATCAAAGCTACCTGTGTGTGTATACGCTATACAACTCCAACATTACAATTGTGCCAGCTGACTCCATTTGCTGCTGGAAAACATAGAATTGTAGAGTTGGAAAAGACCCCATGGGCTATCCAGTCCAATCTTCTGCCAGACAGAAAGAGACATAATACAAGCCCTCCCGACAGATGGCCATCCAGCCATAGATATGAAGAATATGTGTGTGTGTGTGCGCGCATGCGATTGAGAGATATGACAGATATATCATAGCATCTTAAAAGTTAGAAGAGACCCCAAGGGCCGCCCAGTCCAACTCCATTTGGATGACACTATCAAAGCCCTCCCAACAGATGGACATTCAGCTATAGATATGACAGATATGATCAAAAGCTATATATCTTGGAAAAGTTAGAAGAGACCTCAAGGGCCATCCAGTCCAACCTCCTTCTGCCATTGAAGAAAAACATCATTCAAGCCCTCCCAACAGCTGGCCATCCGGCCTCTGCTTAAAAGCCTCCAGAGTCAGTGATAAGAGTGACAGTACCCCAATGGTATGCAAAGAACACTGGAAAGTTAATCTACGAGGGGTTTTATGATTAAAAGAATTAGATTTTTTGATTATGAAGAGGTAGGAAGCATTCTTTAGGACTTTCTATTTCCCAACTTTTCTATCTCCTTTGTACACCTGTTTCTCTATCCTTCAGTTTTAAATTAGAATTCAGCACCTTGGAGAGATCCCTTTAAAAGTTCATACTAAAATCAATAAGGATATTCAACATCCCACTTGACACCAGCAGCCTGCCACATGCACAATCCATTTTCCTTCTATAGGTGATTGGTTCTGCACACAAACATGCACACTGACACACATATCTTGGCCCCACAGACCCATCTCACTCGGCATAAGGGCTCCATGCCAGTTTAATTAGAAGATGGGAGATGGTGAAACCTGAGATCCATCCATCCTCCCTGAATACCTATCTTGAGGGGTTCAATGGGAGGACATCTGGGCTATCTATGGCAGTGGGGCCTTGGAGGAAGGGAAAAGGGTAGAGATTGAGAGACTTACCCAAAACCCTATTTTATCCCACAAAATATGTTTAAGACTGTTTTAAAAGTATGGATATGGCTACATATCCATACTTTTAAGGGGATAGTCAGGATTTGCTGGAAGAAACAGAATGCTACCCATGCCTAGAATGTGCTATCTCACTGGCCACTATATAACATACTATCAAATTAAATCAAAAGCAAACACGCTAATCTAACATATCATGCATACACTAACCTAAATCCAATTCCCAAAGCCCCCAAACTTTTCCAGACTTGGAAACCAACATAAACACTAAAAAACCATCTAAGAGGAACCCCACAAATTAAAATTCACCCCAAAACCTGGTCCTAGTGTTGCCAAAAGGTGATGGTGTGCCCTGCCAACAATCATCCACCTCTGATCCTTTTCACAGAAGTAAACCATCGAGAGGCTTCTGACTACAGCTCCTATCTGACTACAACTCCTATCATCCGCAGTCATGCTAGGGAGGCCAATTTGTTGGAGGCTTCTTCTAACAAGCAGCCCAGTCTGCCAAGCGAGAAATGCAAGACACTGCTTGATGCCATCTTCCATAAAGGAGACAATATTATGCTCTATTTAAATTGCTGCTTTGCCACAAAATACCATTTACCTGGCCACCAAAGGTGAAATCGCTACAAGAGCAGCAACCCAAACTGGCTCCAGTCCAAGCAGCATTGCAGCAAATACCAAAAATACAATTTGCAGCAAATACCAAAAATACAGTGTAAACAAGGCATGGGGAAACGTCAGCCCTCCAGGTGTACCGGCTGTTAGGAATTGTAAGATCTGAAGTCCATACCACCTGGAGGGCCCAAGTTTGCCCGTGTCTAGTTTAGGAGAAACATATTGGCTTCCCAAACTCAAGAGAGTGTATAAATGATGCTACACTCTATATAAATTATGCAAATCTGGCACCACTTGAAGTGGCTATGACTCAATGCTATGGAATCCTGGGAGCTGTAGTTTTACAAGACCTTTAGCATTCTCTGCCAAGGGATTCCAGTGCCTTGCTGGGCAACAAATTCCAGAAGTCTGTATTTTCACGGTTGCGTAAAAGAGGTGTTGCAACCAGGTGTCATCCAAGCAGGTAACAAGCCAAACCTGAATTTCCCTCTTTTGCACAGCTATGAAAAGATACAAAAGCTATTTTCCAGACTTCGTTCTGACAATCCATCCTTGTCTTAAGGAGTTAAGAATCCAGCAGGTGTCATCCTGTTTTTGCAATTGCTTTTAAAATGTCTGAAGGTACATCTACATTGTAAAATGAATACAGTTTGACCTCACTTGAACCGTTATGGCTCTGTGCTATGCAGGGCCGTAGCCAGGATTTTGTTTCGGAGGGGGCTGAGTTTGGTTCGGGGCTGAGACTGGGTGCAAGAGGGTCTACCCTAGCAAATCTTTTGTATTGTTATCCCAATAACCCCATTAATGTGGGATATAATGAGCATGGTGATCAGATCATGATATGAATAAACATAAGAGTTTAAATAATGTACCAGTAAGGCCTTTTCGCGGACCACCCTGAGAATTTCGGGGGGGGGCTGAAGCCCCCTTAGCCCCCCCCCTGGCTACATGCCTGGTGCTATGGAATCCCAGGAACTGTAGTTTGGCGTGGCACTCACTCTCTTTGGCAAGGAAGGTTAAAATACCTCGACAGACTGCAACATTTAGAATGGATATCAAACTACATAAATTCTGCAGTGTAGATTCATCTCTATTTTCTTTCACCTTCTCCGTTCTTAGCTTGCTTAAACTGCGACAAACTTGAGTTTCTAATTGAAAAAGCCATGACTCAAGTTGGGAGAATACTGTATATGCTCATCCATTGCACAGCATCACAAAATTTAGCTTTTGTTCTAGTTTCGCCCAGTTAACACAGACCTGCTCCTAGTACCAACTACTCACAACAGCCCTGCAAATATACACACACACCCCAGGTTCTACTTTGCCACATAACAAACAGAAAGTAATGTTCTCTCTAAGGCCCCACCTACACTGCCATATAAAATCCAAATTATCTGCTTTGAACTGGATTATATGGCAGTGTATATGGGGGTCAAGAAAGAGTTACCCAGGACCTGAGGACCTGTTTTATTTTCTCACTGAAAACACCAAAGTACTTAAACGAGAAATGCCCTCAGTCCTGAATTTTTTGAATTTGTCCCAATTAAAATGAAGTCCCTAAATCAGTTGTTGAATTGTAAGCAATATACAAAAATCCCACTGGGTTTGCTGTAGTTGGAACTAGAAATAAAATTTATGTTAGACTGGGTCTAAACATCCTTAAAGACACCAGATCCAGCCTGATCTTGGAAGCTAAGCAGGGTCAGCCCTGGTTAGTACTTGAATGAGAGACTACGAATGAATCCCAGGGGTTTTATTCCCAAACAAGGAACTGGCAAAACCCTATTGAACATGCCTTGCCTAAGAATATCCTATACAATTCATTGGGTTTCCCGAAGTCAACAGGATTTGAATTACAGATTCCCAGTACATACTGTCTAATAATTAATGCAGTTTAGTACCATTTGGACTGCCATGACTCAGTGCTATGGAAGCATGAGAGTTGTAGCTTGGCAGGCTTTCAGCCTTCTCTGCCTGAATGTTGGGTTCTCATCAAACTACAACTCCCCAAACTCCATAGCACGGAGCTGCAGTTGATAAAGTGGAGTCAAACCATTAACTTTGACAGTATATATAGATCAAACATGGGGAAACTGGGGCCCTCCAGGTGTTTGGGAATTCCTAACAGCCTGCTTAAGTGGGTGAGGGAGGGGGGAAGGAAAAGGCCCGAGGCTGTTAGGAATTGTTAGGAAATACAAGACACCTGGGGAGCCCAAATTTGCCCATGCCTGGTATAGATGCACCCCTAGTATGACACCCAGAGCCTTTTTTACTACATGCAAAATAGTTGAATACTGTTATCAAACAATTTCGAGGGAGGATAAAGGCAACATATTTGCTGATGGCTTTACTATTCTTTTCTGCCTTTGCAAATCTTGGGGGAAAGTTTCCTGGAGAAGTACGACAGTAAAAATAACAATTGCACGGACCCAAGTGACAGTGGAATGATCTTTTTTGTGTGTGCCATCCTGTCTTTCCATAAGCCTACTATGTGTGGAAACGCAACAGTTCTGCCTCTTTTCTTCACTTAACACCTTTTTAAAAATAACCTGGTATTATATCCTCAGAAACAGCTCGTTCTTCTCGGCTCTCCTTTCATACCAAAAATAGGCAATTTTTTTGAAATCTGATCTGAAAACTGTCAATTTCCACGATCTTGGAGCTCTTCAGTTTTGCTACAACTCCCATTACGCTATGTAACGTGAGATTTTGTTCCTGGGTTATAAATGTCATTTCCTAATTGGTTTTGGGTCCCCCAGCATTGGTAATACCACTGCAATACATTGGAAAGTTCACAGATTTTAGAGATGGAAGGGGTGCTAAAGGTCATATAGTCCAATTGCTTACACTATGTGATACAATTTTTGTTCCTGTGTTAGAACCAATTAATAAATTACATTTATATCATAGAAAAATGGGGAAAGTTGTGTTATCAAAGGCTTAAATGATAGGAATCACTCGGTTGCCGTGAGGTTTTCTGGGCTGTATGGCCATGTTCCAGAAGCATTCTCTCCTGACGTTTTGCCCACATATATGGCAGGCAAACTCAGAGGTTGTGCGGTCTGTTGGAAACTAGGCAAGTGGGGTTTGTACATTTGTGGAATGTCCAGGGTGGGAGAAAGGACCCTTGTCTGCTTAAGGCAAATGTGAATGTTGCAATTGGCCATCTTGAATACGCCTGAATAGCCTTGCAGCTTCAAAGTCTGGCTGCTTTCTGCCTAGGGGATCTCTTGTTCTGAGGTTTTAGCTGGCCCCGATTGTTTCCTGTCTGGGATTCCTTGTTTTCTCAGTGTTGCGCTTTATTTACTGTCCTGATTTTAGAGGTTTTTTTAAAAAAATAATACTGGTAGCCAGATTGTGTTCATTTTCATGGTTTCCTCCTTTCTGTAGAAACTGTCCACATGTTTGTGAATTTCATTGGCTTCTCTGTGTAGTCTGACATGTCGACGGTTAGAGTGGTCCAGCATTTCTGTGTTCTCAAATAATACGCTGTGTCCAGGTTGGTTCACCAAGTGCTCTGCCATGGCTGATTTCTCTGGTGGAATTAGTCTGCAGTGGGAAAAGTTTATTGAACTGAAAAAACTTTGTTGCTGTAGGAATGACATCCTGATATAGCACATTTTGCTATGGTTTTTCGATGAACATAGAGTCTCAACCAAGTTAACATAGCTTGCGCTACAAAAATAGCTTCTGGAGTATAACGGCTACTTCCAAAGTAAGGGCCGCACAATTAAACAGGAAATAAGAGTTTCGAACCAGGACCAGTGTTATCTCCAGATCTTTAGAATTACACAAAGGTTGTGCAAACTCTCCTGCAATGCATGGGTCATCTAACATGGAAGGTGATATCAACACATTGGCATCAGGCCTACTTTCGGGGAGGCAATTACAGAAGTAGGTCGCTTATGCCCATTTTGCAGGACGGGAAACTGAGGCTGCGGCGGAAGCTGCCAGGCGCCTCCTTCCACCTCCAGTGCGAATCTGAGGCTCAATCCGTGACGCAGGGCCCAAGTTGATCCCCATTGCAACACTTTAATTGGGGCCTAGTTCAAATATAGGCCATGTTACGAAGAAATAAATCTCCTAAATTGAACTCGGGGCCATCCAGTGCCAGCCCTGTAATGCACCCTGACACAGCCAAGGACTAGCCTCGGTTAGCCAGGAGCTGGACGAAACAAAGGGAAACCAGTGGGTGGAAACAATCTCCAGCAAAAGAGGGAAAGAAATCGAGAATAATTTGGAAAAATAACACTATGTAACAACATTTGAAACATTTTCTGTTCTTGGTTTGGAGGTGTTATTCTGGTTTACTTCTACAGCCCATACTTTGAAAGTAGTTGCTCTACTCCAGAAACTTCACTTTTGTGGCTGCCACAAACTATGTTGAATTGGTTGAGATTATGAAATATTCATTGAAAAACTAGGGCAAAATGTGCTGCAGGATGTCCCACAAAAACAAAAAAATGGCAGTTTAATAAACTTTCCCCATGTTTTTAGGATAGAAACAATTAGGAGATAGTTATAACTCAGGAATGAAAAGAAAATCATATTACATAGTGTAAGACAAGTGGTTGGACTAGGTGACCTTTAGAACCCCTTCCATCTCAAAAAATCTTTGAACTTTCCATGTATTGCAGTGGGATTACCAATGATGGGGGACCCAGAGCCAAAAATAAATCTGCCATAATCTTATTACACATTTAAAAATACTCCCTGTGAACAATACATTTCACAACATTTTAATGCAGTAAGCCTAGGTGCATCTACGCTGTCAAATGAATACGTTTTGACCCCATTTCTACTGCCTTGGCTCAATTCTATGGAATAATGGTAGTTTGGTGACGCAACAGCCCTCTTCAGCAGAGAGGATGAAAGAACGGAAAACTACAATGCCTGGGTTTCCATAGGACAGAGTTATAATTGGACAGTTTAGATCAGGGGTGGGCAAATAGGCTGTTAGGAATTGTGGGAGTTGAAGTCTGGAGGGCCAAAGTTTGCCCATCCTTAATTTAGATGCACCCCAAGTGAGCCTAGCAAAAGTTATAGTGATGGAAAGGTCTCCCAAAGTTATTCTGACGAACTATCTGCAAGGTTGATTCTACATCAGGAAAGGGAAAACTTCAGCCCTCAAAGTGTTTTGGACTTCAATTGCCATAATTCGTGACAGAAGTTTGCCCATGTCTGCTCAACATAAATCCCTTTATCATTGCATTTTTTGCTGGAAGGCACTTAAATATGGACTGACCAGAAGTCCTACTTTGGATATAGTTTAGTATGCATGTGTTTTAAAGGTTATTATATATATTCCATATATACAGAGTAGTTGTATGTGTTACTAATCTGAGAGGCCAAGGTTCGAATCCCTGCTCAGCCAAAGAAACTCTCTCCCGACCTCAGAAGAATCCCATAGCAAACCTCTGAACAAGTCCCCCTTAGGTTCACTATAGGATAATGACTCAAAAAAGACTCACAGCAATAGCAAAATACTCTTGAATCACCCTTGTTTGTGTGTGTGTGTGTGTGTGTGTGTGTGTAAAACAGAGAGAAATGCCTTTCATGAACCAGAAGCTGGTATTCTGTAGGACCTGAAGTCCTTTTTTTCTAGGGTTTGTCTTTTGGCCAAACTTTGTGGCTTCTGGAAGGGCTGAAAACTGGCCTCTAGATCCATCAATGGTTGCCTACCTTATTCAAGTTAATTATGTTTTCTAAACAAAGTCAAGTCCAAAAAGAGGGCCATTCCCAAGCAGATTTGACCCCAATTTTATTTCAAATCTCAGCTGGAAACTGCAGCTAGGGTGAGGTCAACCCGGAACCTTGGGCTGTTTCAAAGGAGAAACAGAGCTGACATGCAACGCTAATCTTGTTTGTGTCCCTTTTGCATGTGTTGAGCTCTCACACGTGAGCACACAGAGCCCGGCAGAGCAATAACACACTCTGGGAGACCCCAAAACTGCCCTTCTTGGGTGAATCCACTGGATTAAGGTCTTGTTTCCACACCATATTTATCTACACCCACAAAATCTCATCTAAGCTCCCTTTTTCTCACTTTCCAACTCTCCAGAGTTTGGAAAACACAAAACTACATAGTATATAGCAAACTTCTTCCCTCCAGGTGTTTTGGACATCAACTCCCACAATTCCTAACAGCCTACTTAGCTGTTAGGAATTGTTGAAGTTGAAGACCAAAACATCTGGAGGGAAGGCCGAAGGTGGCCTTGTGAGCAGAGGCTGAATGGCCATCTGTCAGGAGGGTTTTGATTGTGTTTTCCTGGCTGGCAGGATGGGATTTGACTGGATAGCCTTGGGAGGGACCCCTTCCAACTCTATCATTCTTGGATTTTAAACTGGCACTCATGCTTTTCCACCAATCTTGAAATTCAAATACAAACATGGGACCATTTGCTCCTGATGCCCAATTTTCCCCAAAAAATCTTGTACCCAGAACCATCTCTTCTGCCCTCTGCATAAGGCAGGATCAATCTTGTGCCAACTCCTCCTCCCAATATTACATATGACACCTCTTCTTCCTGCAGTGCCAAAGACAGAAAATAAGGGGGGGAAATTGCTGGTCTCTTTCAAATCAGCCTCGGCCACTGCAGTCGCATCATCTTGCTTTCTGCAGTGAAATCGAAGCCAGGCTCCGAAGGCACTGCCTGCCAACCTTCCTGCCCCACATCAGCACATACAAACCCAATCTCCAAAGCCAAGAAGCCATAAATTGCAACCAATGCCAAACTGAGGAGTGGGAGGAGGGGATACATCTCTTTGTGGGGTAATCCACTGATCTAAGGCAGCTGTTTCAAAATTAATGCTGTTGGGTCCCCCTTTCACCCCAAAAATAAAAGCCAAGAAGGGGTAAAATTAAAGCAGAAGCCATTTTCCCTCCAGCTCTGAAATAGATTGGCAAGAAAGACTGCACGATGTTTGGGAAGGGGTTGCAAAAAATGATTGGAAGTAGAAAATTTGTGGTAAAGGACTGAAGCAAGGTAGGGGGCATGATTCTGTTGAGAAGATGGAGGGCGGGGGGGAGTCCAATAGTCAAAAAGGTTTCTGAAATGACTGTTTTCCTCTGTTTTCAATACAGCAATCAAGTCTGGGTTTTCTCCCCCCCCAGGTTTGCACTGCGGCATATCCAAAGGTTGAGTTTATCCTCCTGGAGGAAAAGAACTCCCCACCCCTTGCACCCAACCCACACACACAGCACACGTTTTCTTCAATCTCACCCTCCAGATATTCTTCATTTTTCCCCAAACTGAAGCTGTGCCCTATTAGCCAACTGCCTCCCCATGTCTCCCCAAAAGTCCATCCTCTGCCATTCTCAGTTAGGTCAGATTTGGGGGTGAGGAGGTGGCACCCCTTCTCGGAGCATCCAACTCTTTTGGGTTCCAGAAACTGAGATGGAGTAGCTCCAGCCCTATTTATTTGGGGGGGGGGGGGTGCCTGGACCCTTCAGTGTCAACTAGTAGTGAGGAAAGGGGTATTAAATTACATTTTGGAAATCAGAGATCAGAGATCAGATCTGGAGTGCAGAGATCAGATCTGGAAATGCAAAGCTGTGAATAAAGATGAGGGGAATGCAGGTAGGTGGGCATGCAAGGAATGCTGCAGAAAATGTATACATTAAGGTGCAGAGAAGGTGTATAAGAAATAGGAACTGTATATATGGGGTTAAACAGACAGGAAAGCAGAACATGTGTATACGTAAGGACATAGGAAATGTATATATGGAGGCATACGTATGTGTCTATGCACACACATATATACTGGTGCAAGACTTGGGGTACATGAAAACAGGAGTGCAGGTGTGAGGACACAAGAAACATAGGTATGAGAATGTCAGAAACAGGGTGCAAGAAATGTGGATAGATGGATAAATAGGTAGGTAGATATAGATCAGGCATGGGCAAACTTCAGCCCTCCAGGTGTTTGGACTTCAGCTGTTAAGAATTGTGAGAGTTAAAGTCCAAAACGCCTGGAGGGCCAAAGTTTGCCCATCCCTGATAGACAGCAATGCAATAAGTTGGTAGTGTAGGGCCTGGATTGCGGAAAATATGGATGCAGGGCAAGAAATGCAGAAAATGTGTATATGAAGCAGGGACTGTATATACACAAGAGTGCAGGTGTTTGTATGTGTGGGTACAGGAAACAGAGATGAGAATATCAGGGTGTAGGAAATGTAGATAGATTAATGACAGATAGATGCAGGCCCATAGCCAGGATTTTGATTTTCGGGGGAGTTTGATTCAAGGGGGGCTGAGTCTGAGTGAGAGAGGGTCTACCCTAGCAAACCTTCTGTACCATTATCCCAATACCCCCATGTATATGGGATATATTGAGCATGGTGATCAGGTCATGATATAAATAAACATGACAGTTTAAATAATGTACCAATAAGGCCTCCTTGCAGACCACCCTGAAAATTTGGGGAGGGGGGGTGAAGCCCCTCAAGCCCCCCTCCCTGGTTACATGCCTGGATAGATGGATACATGGCAATGCAAAAAAGATGGTAGCGTAGGGCCTGGAATGCAGAAAATATGGATACAGTGCAGGTAATGGAGTGCAGAAAATATGTATATGAAGCAGAAAATACATGTGTAGGGTGTTGAAATGCATATATGTATGTGGGTACAGAGAAAAGACATAGACATGGAGCAGAAATTGAGAAGCAGAAAATATGTATACAGGGTAAGAATTGGAAGTGCAGAAAATGTGTATATGAAGCAGGAAATGGATATGTTGGGTGCAGAAATGCATATGTACTCAGGTACAGGAACCCAGATAGACAGACAGACAGTGTGGAAATCAGAAGGCAGAAAATGCATACAGGACAGGAAATGGAAGTGTAGAAAATGGGGAGACTATAGAAAATGTATATCTGGGGTGCAGAAACTGGGAGTGCCGATACACACTTTGTGAAAATGTACTGTATATTGGGGGAAGCGATGGCTTAGGGGCTGATAGAGAGGGGCTTTCAAGGGAGGACAAAACAGGAGGGAGAACAGATGCTGCACCAGCCATGTCCCCCCCCCCATTTTCCCTCCAGAGCCAGGAGGTTTGGTATGGGGGGGGGGGCTTGTTGACAGACTGGGCGGATGGTGGGGGAGGGGGCTTTGAGGCCAACTCGGCGGAAGGAAAACCATGACCTACTTTCCTATTCAGCTGGGGTGGTGCCAACAGCACCTTGCGGTGCAACAGGGTTTTAAAATAACAGGGTACAGAGACAAGACATACTCTCCCCCTAAATAAAAGCCTCTTCCTTAAACTCCAAACTCTAGTAATCCAATAATTTTGGGGGAATGCAGCATCTCAGAAAAATATTCCGGGCCTATCAGGTTCATATCTGGGATACTCAGAATTGGTGGGCAAACCCACCTCTGACCCTGATTTTCTCTCTGCATGGAGATCCATCTCCATCTGATTCCATTCATTCTGTGGAACCCAGTTGATTCAATCCTCCATGTTCCATCTCCTGACCCTTTTTTTGCACAGATCTTCCAGGGTTGTTGTTGTTTTTTTGCAGTGCTTTCAATGGAAAACCACCCCACCGCACACAGAATCCTTTGCAGTAACATTTTGCAATTAAACATCCCCATTTTAAAACTATTATTATCACTATTATTAATAATATTCTCTTAAAACAGAGACTCAAGGCAGCTCAAAGAGGAGATCTGGAGTCCTCCTGGTTCCCCCTCCTTCTTCAATGTTTTAAAATGTTATTGATTAAATATATACATCTGTTCCTCAAGCGGAGGGGGTCTTTTGGCATATGCCTCCTCCCACGACTCATCGTCATTCATCTAGATCAATTATTAATCTAGAACATTGCAAAGGTCAGATCTGCCCCCAATGAAGGAGCTTACAAATCCCAGCCAGCAATGGTTTTATCCTGATTCACATAAGACTCCTTGGTTGTTCCTTTTTATGGATGGATAGATATAATCTCAATGAAATTCCCCCCAAAAGGTCCTTTTTATTAAGCCTTGGGGCTGTATCTACATTGCCAAATCATGCCCGCATATGGGACCAAACCAAACCAAAAAAGGGACCATTCGATGAAGCTTCCAAGCTTTGGTTAACCCATTTTGATGCTTCAGATTGATTATGATTGTTATTGGATCCACACTGCCATATCATCATGCAGTTGTAAAGGATGCAGAACTAACCGGATTATAGGGGAACCTAGATCCAATAATAGTAATGATGATGAATGACAATCAATGGCACTGAAGGGTTGCCTCCCTTTGCGACCCATCTCAAGATCTGAAACCCAGGCAAGCCTCCCCATTACATAAGACTCCATCCTGCTGAGATTTCCCTACATGTAGGGATAGAGATGAGGTTTCTCCTCCCAAGAAAAGGGGGGTTCGCTTGGATCTTGCGACTTGCTCAACCCCGAATAATCCTTCCACCAAAATAATCCTTCTGCTTGGAATAATCTCCTGCAAAGGAGTCCTTGAACTCCTCTCTCTTGTCATGAAATCCGCAGTCGAGGAAGGAAGGAAGGAAGGAAGGAAGGAAGGAAGGAAAGGAAGGAAGGAAAGGAAGGAAAGGAAAGGAAGGAAAGGAAGGAAAGGAAGGAAAGGAAGGGAAAGGAAGGAAAGGAAGGGAAGGAAAGGGAAAGGGAAGAGAAGGAGAGAAGGAAGGAGAGAAGGAAGGGAGAGAAGGAAGGGAGGAAGGGCAGGGGAGGAAAGGAAGGAAAGGAAAGGAGAGGCAGGAGAGAAAAGGGAGAGATGCAGGAGCTAAAGCTGCTGCATCTCTCCCTTTTCCCTCCTGCCTCCTTCCTTCCTTCCTCGCCTGCGGACTTCTGGACCCGACCCTTTTTTTTCTTTGCCCAGCTCCTCCATCCATCTATCCATCCATCCATCTATCCATCCAAACTCACCCCAGCTGCTCCCGGTGCGCCCCAAAAACTGGTGCGTCCTGGGGTTCCACACGAACTCCTTCCACTCGGTCATGACTTGCCCGCAGGTCTTCTTCTCCTTCTCCACGGCCATGAGGGTGGGGAGGGCAGGGGGATCTCAGTCCTGGAAGGGTGGGGGAAAAGATCCCTAAAGAGCCCGGCTGGGAGGATGCAGGCTGGAGGAGAGGAGCGGCGGGATTCCCAGGGAGGGAGGCGGCGAAAGAGGGCAGCCGCAGGGAGAGGGCGCCTTTTTATGGACCAGCCGGGCTCCCCTGGGCACGCCCCTCTAGGCGAAGCCACGCCCCCGCTCATGAATATGAATTAAGAGGACTCTGCTGAGTGAGGGCTCTCTTGGGTTTTTTGACCTCGACTGTATATGTGTCTATATATCAGCACGTTATGTGTGTGTGCATATCTATCTATATATCAATGCCTATATTAATGTGTATATGCATATATACTAGCACACTATATATGTATATAAGCAGCATATTATGTGTGTATCTATATATTAATATGTTTATGTATATATTCATGTGTATATGCATATATAGCTACATCTATATTAATGTGTGCATATATACTAGCACACTGTATATATTTATTAGTATATTGTGTATATATATATATATATATTAATGTGTATATATACACACAGTAGCACATTGTGTATATCAGCATATTATGTGTTCATATGTATTGGAAAGAAGACTTAGGATATTTACGAAATTGAATCTGCCTAGACTTGGATTTAGTTTTACCGGCATGTATAATCTACTGTCTAATGAATTATATAATGTGTCTTTTTAATGTTTTAATGGTTTTTAATGCTTTAATTGTACTTCGAATTGTTTACTTATTGACAGCATCGTATGGTGCTTGTGGTTGTCTGAGAAGGGCGGGGTAAAAGTGCATGAAATAAATAAATAAAAATAAAAATAGTGTAAGCATATATACTAGCACACTGTATGTGTATGTACTAGTATATGTGTGTGTGTGTATTGTGTGTATGCATATATACTACCACACTGTAAGTGTATATGTGTGTGTATATCAGCATATTATGTGTATCTATATCTATATATTCATGTATGTATGCATATATATTAACACACTGTCTATGTATATAACGTTGCATATTGTGTGTCTCTGTGTGTATATATATATAAATGTGTGCATGCAAATATATTAGCAAATTGTATTTATATATGTGTGTATATATATATATTTATCAGCATGTTGTGTGTGTTTATATATATATAAATATGTATGCATATATACTAGCACACTATATGTCTATACATATGCATATTTACTAGCACACTATATATATTTCAGCATATTGTGTATGTATATACTCGATTAGTGTGTGTATGCATATCTACTAGCACACTGTGTATATGCATATATATTATCACATTGTGTGTGTGTGTATATACGGTATATATTGTGGGTATGCATATATATTAGTATACTTTGTGTGTCTGTATGTGTGTGTATGTATATATGTGTGTGTATAATCCTATTGTGTGTATATAGAGAGATAGAAGACAGAAGGCTCAAGATCTTGTAAAGATCTTGTAAATTGATTCTATAGTATTGAGCCACAGCAGTTCAAGTGGGGTTACACTGCAGTTTAGACTGAGGCAGCCTTAGGTTCAAAAGATGACATATTCAGTTCCAGAGAGCCATGTAAAGCCCTCCATCCTCTCTGATGCCATCTCGCCACTGGTTGTGCTTATCAAGGAGGAAGTAAATTGGCTATCCTGAGCAACTGGTAAGTAGTTAGGAGAGGTCAAAGGAGCTGCCCAGCAACCATTTCCTCATATTTGGCTTTCTGGAATGGACAGGTACTGTGTTACCACCTTTGCTTCTCCAAGCAAGGATGATGGGACAGGCAGTTTCTCCCAGAAGTGGTTAGGAAAGCAAAAGCAAAGCAAGGCCCCATCTACGCTGCCATAGAATGCAGTTTCATGATGCCATTTAACTGCATTCCCCTGCATCATATAATCCAGTTAAATGCAGTTAAAAAGCATTTTGAAACCACAATACATGACAATATAGATGGGGCCTTAGAGTGCATCTGCACTGTAGAATAGATGCCACCAGTTTCAATGCAATGGAATCCCGGGAGCTGTAGTTTTACTCAGTCTTTAATTTTCACCGGCAGCATCTGGCCAACTATAACTCCCAGGATGCAATAATGTTGAGCCATGGGAGCTAATGTGGTATCAAACTGCATTCATTCTATAATTATTGTAGACCAGGAATGGTCAAACTTCAGCCCTCTGGGTGTTTTGGACTTTAACTCCCACCATTCCTAACAGCCTATGATCTGTTAGAAATTGTGGGAGTTGAAGTCCAAAGCACCTGGAGGGCCAAAGTTTGCCCATGCCGGTTGTACGAGACAGTCTCTGCTCCTCAAGGACCTGGCAAGATGATGTCAAGACAAATAGGAGGGCCACTGTTTTGCCAGTCGAGGGTGACTTTGTGGCCAGTTCTGTGGACACGGCTGAAAAGAAATAGGCAAGGTTGTATTTGTTGAAATGTTTGTTAATCAATTTGTTTCCTGCTCGAGCTATTGGGGAAATTAATTTCTCGGCAGCGTAGGGAGAATAAAGGTTATAGTCTTTTGGGGCCAAACTTTTAGTCTAAACTTTATGTATACAGTATTATAGAAATATGTTTTAATATGTATATTTTATAGAAATATGTTTTTATATGTATCTTTTACAGAAATATATTTTGATATGTGTATTTTCTAGAATTTTTACAATGTTTATGTGTTTTAACTATGCCATGACCTGCCTCGAGACACAAGGAGAGGCAGGTAAGAAGTAAAATAATAATAATAATAATTTTTATTATTATTATTATTATTACATTATGTAACCTGATATTTGTTTCTGAGTTATAAATGTCATTTCCTCTTGATTAACACATTAAAACATGGGAAAAGTTTATTAAAATGCAAATGAAATAGGAAATAACACTTTCACACCAGGGAACAGAAAGTGTTCCAAATTGTGTTACGTAACTCTCACAACCTCTGCCATAGATGCAGGTGAAACATCAGGAGAAAATGCTTCTGGAACATGGCCATACAGCCCAAAAAACTTACAATAACCCTGTGTTACATGTTGTTGTTGTTGTTGGAGCTATTTTTTTGAAAGGTTGGACAGGGGAATACATTAGGATAGGATAGGATAGTAAAGGTTTCCCTTTGACATTAAGTCTAGTCAAATCCGACTCTGGGGGTTGGTGCTTATTTCCATTTCTAAGCCAGTATTGTCTGTAGAGACACCTCCATGTGGCCAGCATGACTGCATGGAGCGCTGTTACCGTCCCACAGAAGCGGTACCTATTGATTTACTCTCATACACATGTTTTCGAACTGCTAGGTTGGCAGAAGCTGAGGCTAACTATGGGAGCTTGCCCGGCTCTGTGGATTCAAACTGCCTAGCTTTTGATCAGCAAGTTCTGCAGTTCAGCAGTATAACCCACCCTGCCACCACAACCCCCTAGGGTAGGATAGGATAGGATAAAATATAATGTGATCCTTGGTATCTGCTGACATTTGGTTCCAGAAGAACTCAATGGTACCCATATTCATGGATATTTAAGTACCATTATAGTCAATGACCAAATAC
Source organism: Anolis apletophallus (assembly GCA_030556195.1). NCBI lineage: Eukaryota > Metazoa > Chordata > Lepidosauria > Squamata > Anolidae > Anolis > Anolis apletophallus. Next base: position 147,763,195 of record JARBWK010000008.1, on the reverse strand, counting down.
AATGATGCCCCTGATTAAAAAATGGCAAATTCAAAGTTTGCTTTAAAATAAATATTTTCAAGTAGTGGATGGTTGACTACTAATACCCAGTGTGATATTGTAGTTTATACTTTCTGTGTTGGATTACAGTTCTGGAGACCAGCGTTTGAATCCCTGCTCATCCATAGAAACCCACCAAGTGACCTTAGATAGGTCACACTCTCTCAGCCTCAAAGCAAACGTCATCTGAACAAATCTTGCAAACGGAAAACCCTAGATGGTGGATCCCCTGAGTGCAAAATGTGTTGATATAGATGACGGACCGTGATGCAATCCAAACCAATCCAGGTATGCTTCCATTACCAAAGTTAACATTTTCAGTACTACTACTCATAATAACAACAATAATAATAATGTTACAGAAAATGGACGCGTCAAACTACTCTGGAACTTCTAAATTCAGACTGACAGAGATTTGGAGCACAAGACTCCTGACCTCATGATCGTGTTAAAAAACCAAGTATGGATTGTCGATGTTGCAATCCCAGGTGACAGCAGGATTGAAGAGAAACAACTAGGAAGGCTGACACAATATGAGGATTTAAAGATCAAACTGCAGACTCTGGCACAAGCCAGTCAAGGTAGTCCCAGTGGTGATCGGCACACTAGGTGCAGTGCCTGAAGACCTTGGCCTGCACTTAAACACAATCGGCACTGACAAAAATTACCATCTGCCAGCTGCAAAAGGCCACCTTACTGGGATCTGCACACATTATTCGCCAATACATCACACAGTCCTAGACACTTGGGAAGGGACCGACGGGGGATCCAATACAAAAGCCAGCAGAGTGATCTTGTTTGCTGTGGACACATCTTGTTATGTTTCAAATAACAACAACAACAATAATAGGGAAGTGTCAGACATGTGATCCAATACAACAGCAAGCAGAGTAATCTTCTCTGCTGTGGATTCATCTTGTTGTGCTTCTAATAATAATAATAATAATAATAATAATAATAATAATAATTTGCTCCCTGTAGCTTGCCTGTTCTCAGGAGGGTTACAGCTGCTCTTTTGTCCTTGAATATTGGGCAAAGATAACAGAAAAAGAGAACAAAAAAGAACAAGTATCAGAGAGACGTATTTTTAATGGTCAGGTGTGGAAATTCAGGCTTGATGATAGCCTCAAGCGGAAAAGCTGTTCCCAGTAGTACAGAGAAGGGTATTTTGCCCTGAAGGACTCCTCGTACTGGCTCCTTTGTGAGCTGCCCTTTCCAGCCTCAATCTTTCTCCCCCTTTTTTGAAAAATTGAAGTCACTCCTTGTCTTGAGGGCAAAGGTCTCCGAGATAGAGAGAACCAAGGAGGAGAATATTCTTCTGCTTGTTGCAGCCCCAAGCTGTAACTCAACACATCAAGGAGAGGAAAAGTGGAGAAAAGTGTGGGTTTGGGACTACAGTGCTCAGCATCCACAAGGCAGCCAAGCCAGATAGGGGTTATGGAAGATGTAGTCATGCTTGAACATCTGTGGATAGATCTATAACTCCTTGTACGTCACAGACAGGGGTACATCTACACTGTGAAATTAATGCAGTTTGGCACCACTTGGACTGCCATGGTTCAGTGCTATGGAATATTGGGAGGTGTAGTTTGGAGAGGCCTCAGCACTCTTGGGCAGGAAAGCTCAAGACTTTATAAAACTACAACCCCCATAATTACACAACATTGACCCATCGCAGTTCAAGTGGTGTCAATCTGCATTAATTCTACAGTGTAGATACAGGCTGAATCAACTCTGCTATAGAATGCAGTTTGAATTGCATTTTGTGGTCAATGTGTAAAGCAGGCATGGGCAAACTTCAGCCCTCTGGGTGTTTTGGACTTCAACTCCCACAATTCCTAACAGCCGATAGGCTGTTAGGAATTGTGAATTCAAAGCACCCAGAGGAGTTGCCCATGCCAAAACACCCAGAGGGCTGAAGTTTGCCCATGCCTGGTGTAGACCCAAATAATGTGTTTCAAACACAAGTCTATGGTAGGGTTCATCCAGCCTCACTCAAGTATGGAGGGATTTAATTTATTGGAACTATAATTCCCAGTATATCCAGCACAGTCCTTGGGAACAATGTATTCCCCACCAGGCCTTTCCCAGCCAAACCGGACCCACATGGCTATTAAATCCAGCCCCAGGGATAGAACAGCATTCCAAAGAAATCACATTAATTTGCTTTTGAAAAGGATCCTAGATGGATAAAGGTCATCAGTCATATGAATATCTTGCTGCCATCCTTCTGGGATTTCAAGGCAGGTGTAGCCCAAGGGACTTAATCTCCTTTTGGAATTGATAGTCCATAAAAGAGAAAACAAAGAACAAGGGAAGGGCTTGAAGATGGATTGCCTAGATAAGACCAGCCAAAAAAATATGAAAGAATAAGATATCTACGCTTTTGAGTAGGTGGATCAGAGAAATAACAGAGATGGGAGTGACAAGCAGGAAGACTCCCAGGGTGAGAGAGTTGCCTTGAAAATGGGGTTGGTGTTTGTGTGAATTGAGGTGGTTTGACATCGCTTTAACCGCAATGGCTCGATGCTATGGAGTCCTGGGATTTGTAATTGGATGAGCCACCAGGACTCTTGCCAAACTACAACTCCCAGGATTCCATCGCATTGAGGCATGGCAGCCCAGGTGGGGTTAAACTGCATCAGTTCTTCAGGGTAGATGCATTTGAGTGGTGACTATGACTCCAGAGAAGGCATGGGCCAACTTCGGCCCTTCAGGAGTTTTGGACTTCAACTTCCACAATTCGGCTGTTTGGAATTGTAGATGTTGAATCCCAAAACACCCGGAGGGCCTAAGTTTGCCCATGGCTGCTCCAAAGACTGCATTTTGAATCTCAGTTTAGCCATTGAAATCCAAGGTTTAGCCCCCAGGATGCATCTACACTGGATAATTAATGCAGTTTAACCACACTTGGACTACCATGGCTTACTACTGGATAACCTTTGACAAGTCATACTGCCTGGATCTACACTGCCAAATATTTCAGTTATATAGCTAACATAGAGCCATGAAGTTAAAGCTGCACTGAACTGTATTCTATGGGTCAACACTGACTATATAAGTCAGTTCAAACTGCATTATTTGGCAGTGTAGAACCAGCCTCAGAGGGAGGCAAAGGCAAACCCTGCCTCGAAAAAAAAATGCCAAGAATTATCGGTTTGGATTATTGTTGCCATAAACTGAAAATGACCCGAAGGTGCATAACAATAAAACCTGGGCCATTGCATTTGATGTTTGCTTTGCCCTCTTGAATAACAAAGATGGCTTAGTGTTGCTAAATAGGGACCAGTTTTGGCTCCTAAGATGTGTAGGACACAGAAAATACAAAGAATTATTATTATTATTATTCGTAGTAGTAGTAGCAATAGTGGTAGTATTTAATGATTTCCCAGAATGACCTTTGGACCATCATTGATTGGAATCCTATTCAAGCATCTAGGAATCAAGCTGAGTTGTACTGTTGGAGCCTGCCCAAACTACAACTCCCATGATTGCATAGCATTGAGCCAAGACACTCAAAGAGGTCTCAAACTGCATTCATTATACTGTATAGATCAGATATGGGCAGATCCAAGCCCAGGGGCCAGATGCAGCCCTTGGGCTCTTTTCTCAGGCCCTCATCTCTCACACTTTCCCTTCCTTCCTTCCTTCCTTCCTTCCTTCCTTCCTTCCTTCCTTCCTTCCTTCCTCCCTCCCTCCCTCCCTCCCTCCCTCCCTCCTTCCTTCTCTCTTTCTTTCCTCATTTCCTTCCTCTTTCTCCCTCCCTTCCACCCTCTCATCCTTCCTTCCTTCCTTCCTTCCTTCTTTCCTCCCTCCCTCCTTCCCTCCCACCCTTCCTTCCTTCACTCTCTCCCTCTTTTTCCTTCCTTCCTTCCCTTTTGTCTTACCTTCCTTCTCTCTTTCCTCCCTCCCCTCCCTCTTTCTCCCTACCTCCATTCCCTTTCACCCTTTTGTCCTGCCTTCCCTCCCTTTTGTCCTTCTCTTGCCTTCCTCTTTTTCTCCCTCCCCTACTCTACTCCTTCCATCCTTCCCTTCCACCCTTTCATCTTTTCTTTCCTCTCTCTTTCCCTCTCACCCTCTCTTTCCTTCCATCCTTCCCTTTTTCCCTTCCTTCCTTCTCTCTTTCCTTTATCCTTCTCTTCTGTCCTTTCATCCTTCTCATCCCTTCATCCCTTCCTTCCATCTATCCTTCCCTTACTCCTTTTCATGCTTCCTCCTCTCTTTCCATTTTCCTTCCTTCCCTACCCTTCCTTCCATCCTTCCTTCCTTCCTTCTCTTTTCGTTCCCTTCCCTCCCTTCCCTTCCACCCTTCCTCCTTCTCTTTTCAATCCCTTCCTTCCCTTCCACCCACCCTCCCTCCCTCCCTTCCCTTTTGTCTTTCCTTCCTTCCCTCTTTCCTTCCCTCTCTCCTTCTTTCTGCTTCCAACCTTCCCTTTCTCCCTTTTGTCTTCCTTCTCTCTTCCCTTCCTCCTTCCCTTCCTTCCTTCCATCACCAGGCAGCCAGTCCTCTTAGCAGGGAGTGCTAGCATGTGGCCCCCAAGTTAGTAAGTTGGCCCAGGCCTGTTGTAGATGCACCCTTTTGTCTGTCTTTGGCCATAAATATCACAAGTATCTCATGACCTTCCCTGAACGGAAACCCGAACTCCAGACTTGGCTGCCGATGCCACATCCTTCCTTGCCGCCCACCTGATTTTAATCTCATTGACCTGTACATTTCAATTGGGATCGGAAAATCTAAAGGTATGATGATGATTGCTCTTTTTTCAATTAGGACTCGCACCATTGTGCTCGCATCAGTTTTTCCAATACAAAGCTGGCCAGACCAGTCTGTGCCTTTAAAAGGCTTGACCCTGTCCTCTAAGGCTTCCCGCTGCCCTGGGCCTTCCTCTTGAAACCAGAGGTGGGGAATGTGACCCCCAAAGGTCATCCAGCCCCACCTCAGAATGGGGAAAGGCTACCTTTTGTTAAATGACACAGCTTCCGTTTGTGACATTTAGTTTTCCCACACTGATTTCATTCACAATACACTGTTTTAGCACTTCGATGCCAGTTTATGTGCCCAACTTGTTGAACTTTCAGATATGTAATTGGCAAGGCACTAGAGATCTCTGGGTGGGAATTATAAATATCTATGGAACTACAAATCCCAGGATTCCATAGGAGGGACCCTGGATACATCCACATTGTAGAATGAATGCAGTTTGACACCATTTCAACTGCAGTGGCTCAATGTGATAGAATTGTGGGAGTTGTAGTTTGACACGAGGTGTGTCTCCACTATAGAATGAATGCAGTTTGACACCACTTGAACTGCTCTGGCTCAATGCTGTAGAATGATGGGAGTTGTAGTTTCATGTGGTCTTCTGTCAAAGAGTCCTAGGACCTCATCAAACTAAAACTCCCAAGATGAGGCCATACTGGCTAAAAAGTGTAAAACCGTACATGCAATGGCATGGATGCATCCTCATGGCACATCTTAATGTATTGCAGTCCAAAACACCTGGAGGGCTGAAGTTTGCCCATGCCTTTCTAGGGAATAATGGGAGTCGTAGTTTGGTGAGGCACCAGCCCTCTTTGCCTGATTCAAAGGTGGGGGGGTGGGATGGGGACCACGCTGGGATGAAAAATAAAAGATGAAATTATAAGAATTGGATTTTACATTTTGACTCCACTTTAACTGCCATGGCTCAGTGCTATGAGATCCTGGGAGTTGTAGTTTGGAGAGGCCCCAGCACCCCTTAGCAGAGAAAGTTGAAGACCTTGTAAAGCTACAACTCCCTGTAATTCCATAGTAACTAGCCATGGCAGTTGAATGTGAGGTTTGGGCCCCAGAAGACTGGGCGACTTAGAAGGCACCAAACAGACTGCGCTCTGAACCCACAAGATGCAGAGGCAACCTTAAGAAATCGGGCCACAAAGTGGAGTCCACGGCATGCGAGTGCGGAGAAGAGCAAACCACTGACCACCTGCTACAATGCAGTCTGAGCACTGTCATGTACACAATGGAGGACCTTCTCACAGGAACACCAGAGGCACTCCAAGTGGCCGGCTTCAAAGAAAATGTAGTATAATGCCAAGTTTTTAACTTTGTGGTTTTTCTATACATACATTATAATTGTATTCGCTTTTGACACAATTCTCTTTGGATTGGCCACAAGCCTCTCTTCTGCTTTTGCAAAGTGCAAGCCCTTCTGGCTTCATATTGGCCAAAGGGAGCCTCTCTTCTGCCTTTGCATTGGCCAAACTGAGCCTCTCTTCTACCTTTGTGATGGCAAAAGTGAGCCAAAAAATCCCTTAACTTCCCAACCCTTGCTGCTTACTTCCGCTTGGTGCCCTGCCTCTCTTTCTCCGCCTGTGAAATGGGCCTGTCAACAAAGGTGTAGGTGGCCCAAAGCCTGACAATAAATAGGACATGGAGGAAGAGCTCGTCTCAGGTTGGCGTGGCTTGACCTTGTTTAAGCTCCTGTTTGGATTTCACATCAAAGCGGGAGGAGCAAACCGCACACCAGGCTTCTCAACACTTACTCACCTTCCTCAAACAAGAAAAAAGAAAAAGCAAGCTAGGCTCTGGCACCTCCTGCCTCGACGGGTTGCATTCCTGGTTTCCTCGTCGCCCAAAAGAACATTTGCCCTACATATTGTTGACGCCATTCCTTTTAGGGCAGAAGGGCCACTGAGCAGGTGGCAATTTGCAAAATGTGAGGGCAGAATTCGTACCTAAGACAGATCCGGGGAGTGCAAACTAGACTGAGCCGGACATAGGTTCTTATGGGACAATTGCTCCTATAAAATTTTGCAAGTGTTCCCCAGCCTTAATGACAGGGAGGCTTCCTTTGTTGCGAAACCATGTTTGTTTTCTATTTTTGGTAAAGCGCTGCACAAAAAAGTGACACCGAGGCTCTGATTACATTGTAGAGACAAATGTACCATAAACAATTTGCTATTTGAAGGATGGCCTTATACAAGACAAGGCTTTGAGAATGGACGGGATAAACAAACTGTGAACCCTAGAAGAATTGAAATAATGGCTTTTTAATGTTAGCGGTGAAATGAGACATTGAGAACAAAAGGGGTTATGTAATAAGATACTATATGGAAAACAAATGGTTGAAATACAGTAAAATCAATCCAGATTCAAAGGGAAAAAATTGGGGACAGGTTTTTATTTCTTTATCGTGTCAGGAGCAAACCATAGTTGTATTGCATTAAAGAACAAACAAACAAAACACGAAGTTTGCAAACTTGGCATTCTGGTTCTTTGACCAGAAGCTGGCCACTTGGAGTGCCTCTGGTGTTGCCATAAGAAGGTCCTCCATTGTGCATGTGGCAGGGCTCAGGTTGCATTCCCATAGGTGGTCTGTGGTTTGCTCTTCTCCACACTCACATTTATTTATTTACTTTATTTACTTTATTTACAGTATATCCCGCTCTTCTCACCCCGAAGGGGACTCAGAGCGGATTACAGGTACACATACTTAGCAGACAATCCGTGCCGTTTCCACATACACAACATATAGACGAACAGAGGCAAACTCTGGCCACCAGGGGGAGCTGATGCACTCCTCATCTCTCAGCTTCCCTTGCTGTTCCTTCCGCATTCCTCAGCGTTCCTGGAGTTCTTTAATGGCCTCATAATTCAGTCAAAATTTGCCTTCCCACTTAATGTGGTACCTTTATCTCCTACTTGACAGATGCAACTGTCTTTCGGGCTGCAAAGGTCGACAGCAGGCTACACTTAAAGATCGAGCACCCACCTCGACCCGGGCAGGCCTTGAACTCATGACCTATTGGTTAGAGAGATCTTATGAAGCTGACACTTAGCCAGCTGTGCCACATTCCCAGTGCATGTAATGGACTGCACTTTGTGGCCCCATTTCTTAAGGTTGGTTCTGCATCTCGTGGTGCCAGAGCACAGTCTGTTCAGCGCCTTCCAAGTCACCCAGTCCTCTGTGTGCTCAGGAGGGAGTCTCTCATTTGGTATCAGCCATGGATTGAGGTTCTGGGTTTTAGCCTGCGACTTTTGGACTCTTGCTTGCTGAGGTGTTCCAGCGAGTGTCTCTGTAGATCTTAGAAAACTATTTCTTTATCATTGTTATTATTATTGAAATTATTTTTATTAATTATTTGACACAAACAATCTAATATATAATCAGAAAATATACATTCAAAAATAGTGAAACGTGTCTAAATCTGTATGCAAATGGCAACTTGTGCAAAATAAGTATAACATACTTTACCATTCCCTCCAATTAAAGACATTTCAAAGCAAAATCAATGCAAACTATTCCTGACAATAATTCTAGAAAACTATTTCTTGATTTAAGTCATTGGCGGGCAGACTGTTATCCGAACAGGGGATAAACTTTGTTTTATGCACAACCTTATTAAAAAATATTGCATAACACAATCTTCGAGTGTCTGCAAAATGAGTTCCAAGTTCAGGCTTGGATCCCATTTCCAAGATATCTCACGATATCTATGCAAATAGTTCAAAATCGAGGTGGAAAGACATCCAAAATGCAAAGTACTTTGTGGTGAGGTTTGATGCCTTTGGCCTTTCCAAGGAGAGAGGCTCCTTTCCTTTCCACCTGGGTTGACCCACATTCCCCACAGTGTGCCTGTTTGCACCTGGAGAGTTTCTTCCCTACTTGGGAAATCTGTGAACATGACTCACCCCACGCATGAAACCAGGAAGCGAGAGCCAGAGAGTGTTGGCGCCCAAAAGGAGGAATCCTGTTTTCCCCAACACCTGCCTCTCCTTCCCTGTCGCAATTTGGATCCAAGGTCTTGGCCACCCGGTTGTAGGAAAATAACCCAAGGGAGGCTCTTCTTGTGTTCTCTTTCATCCCATCTGAATCCAGAATATCTCCTTATATAGAATCCTAGAATTAGAAGAGACCTCCAAAGGCCAAAAGCTCTAACCTGGATCTATAGCAGGCTTGGGCAAACTTGGGCCCTCCAGGTGTTTTGGACTTCAACTCCCACAATTCCTAACAGCCTACCAGCTGTTAGGAATTGTGAGAGTTGAAGTCCAAAACACCTGGAGGGACCAAGTTTGCCCAAGTCTGCTCTATAGCATAGAGACATGACAGTTAGTGTCAAGCCGCATTCATTCTGCAATATAGATGCATCTATAGCCACCTCTTTCTGTCCTGATGGTGCCAGGACTCACCCTCCACTCTGCTTTGCATCCTCCTTCTGGCTGGATGCAAGAAGGCTTAATTTAAAGCTTCCTTCTCCCATCTTCTTAGGTAAAGGTTTTCCGCTGACATTAAGTCTAGCCATGTCCAACTCTGGAGAGTGGTGCTCATCTCCATTTCTAAACTGAAGAGCTGGCGTTGTCCGTGTACACCTCCAAGGTCATGACTGCATGGAGTGCCGTTATCTTCCTGCTGGAGCAGTACATATTGATCTATTCACATTTGCATGTTTTCAAACTGCTAGATTGGCAGAAGCTGGGGCTAACAGCGGGAGCTCACCCCACTCCCCATATTCTTCTTATGTAAGTGAATTCCATCCTTTGAACTGAATCTTTCCTTAATTCTCTTGCAGTAACCTAAAACTTAAGCCAAGATTTTAGAAAAATACAATTTAGGCATCCTAAGAAAAGGGCATCCAAAGCCATCCCGGGAATACGAAAGCAGCAAATAATATACGATACCATTTACTTCTTTTGGAAGTTGCTTTTGCTTCTTTTCATGTTTGACAAGAGCTGCTGCAGCTTCGTCTATCACGCAATGATGGAGTATCTACAAAACATATATAGATGTAAGTATGTTTATCGACACCAAACGCACACACACACACAAACACACATTTCTGGTCCTGGAAGAGCATTCTCACTTCCTCTCCATCGGATCCTTCTTTGCGTCTTTTCCCTCCAGGCCCCAGCCAAAGCAAACAACTCCGGCCCCAATAAGTGCGTGGATGTTGCAATATTTCAGAAAGGATGAAGAAGATCCTGAGAGAAGGGAGCTGCTTGGATCAAAGTCGAACGTGTCTGGGAGCCGGAAAGGGAGCCAAAAGGCCAGCGGTCAAAGAGTAAACGAAAGGAGAGCATCGCGGAAATGGCTTTCAGGGCCAGATTGCATCAGAGTTGTTTTGGCCTCTGCTTTTCTCAGAGGCTGAGAAAGTGTGACTTGCCTAAGGTTTCCCTGTGGGTTTCCGAGGATTAGAACCCTGGTCTCACAGAATTTTAGTCCAACAATCAAACCACAACACCACACTGGCTCCTCATCAGATATCTGCCTGCCTGCCTGCCTGCCTGCCTTTCGGTTGATCGGTTGATCAATCAATCTCCTTATCTCTATGATCTCTCTCTCTCTGATCTTTCTATCTATCCATATTGATGATGTCTGTCTGTCTGTCTGTCTGTCTATCTATCTATCTATCCCTATGATCTCTCGCTGATATTTCTGTCCCTATGATTACATCTATCTGCCTGCCTGCCTGCCTGTCTATCTTTCCCTATGATCTTTCTCTAGCTCTGATCTATCTATCTATCTATCTATCTATCATCTACCCACCCATATGATATATATATCTAATCCTATGATCTCTCCAATCTATCTACCTCTATGATCTCTATGTTGGATCCATCCATATGATCTATATATCTATATCTCTATCTATTCCTGTGATTGATCAATCAATCAATATATCTATCCCTATGATCTCTCTCTGTATCCATTTATCCCTATGATCTCACAATATCTCTATCTATCCCTAAGATTGATCTATCTATTTCTAGGATCGATCGATCTCTATGAGTTCTCACTCAATCTGATTTCTCTTCCTATTGATCTATCTATCCATCCATCCATCCATCTATCTATTTATCCCTATGATCTATCTCTCTATCTCTCTTTATCCCTATGATCTATCCATCCATCCATCCCTATGATCCCCCTCTGAGCGAGCTATCTATCTATCTATCCTTATGATCCCCCTCTCTCTATATTTTATCACCTATCGATTTGTTGTTACGATGAGGCTCCAAGTTCCTTCTGACTCACAGCAACCTTAAGGTAATCCATCATTTGTTTCTCTTGGCCAGATTTCTTCAGAGGAGATTTGCCTGGCCTTTCTCGGAGGCTGAGAGCGAGACTCCTCCAGAGTCACCCAATGCATTTCTGTGGCCAAGGAGAGATTTGAACCCAGGTATCCAGAGTCATAATACAACACACATGCAAACTTCAGCCTTCCAGCTGTTTTGGACTTCAACTCCCACAACGCCTGGCTGTTAGGAATTGTGGGAGTTGAAGCCCAAAGCACATGGATGGCTGAAGTTTGCCCATGCCTGCACTACACTCATATAAGTTCAGCATTCAAAACTGCACTGTTGAAGTCCAAAACACCTGGAGGGACCAAGTTTTCCCAAGCCTGCTCTATAGCATTATATGAGTAAATTGACCATATATTGTAGTTTAAACTGCAATATATAGCAGTGTAGATGGGACCTAAGCTGGTAAATGAATGCAGTGTGACCCCCACTTGAGCTGTCCCTGGCTCAATGCTATGGAATCATGGAATTTGTAGTTGTGTGAGGCATTGGCCCTCTTTGGCAAAGAAGGTGAAAGGCCTTATCAAACTAGAACATAGCATTGAGGCATGGGGATTGCATTCATCCTGCAGTGCGGACGCATTCCCCATCACCAAAAACGATCCCCAATTATTTATCAGGGAATGATAAGCCCTTCCAGAATTCAGGCTGACGTCTGTAGGGAACGTCACAGGATGTCGCCGCCTCCAGTTAATTAGTAATTTGTTAATTAGTGCTACCTCTGCTACCTCTGACCTGCTTCCCAAAAATACCTTGAGCCTAACCTCACTTACTGTAGATGTCTACAGAATAGAAGAGAATATACTTCAATGTAAACAGGTTGAGTCTCCTTTAGCAGAAAGACTCCAATATCCAAAAATATTTAATGACATCAAATTGTGCCAAATGTAAGCCATCCTGAGTCCCCCTTCGGGGGTTGAGAAGGATGGGGTAGAAATACTGGAAATAAATAAATAAAACCCCAAACATTCCTCCTGAGAGGCTGAGAGAGTGGCACCTTTGCTTCCCGGTGGCTCAGTGTCCACAAACTTTGTATCACCTGCAAAATTAACTAAGATTACCTTCAGGCGAGGTGTGCAAGGTGCCTGGGAAACACAAATGCACATCGTGTTTGGACTTGGGTTCCGCCTCTGAGAGATCTCAAGATGTAAGTTCATGCAAATAATGGGATTCAGAAATGCAAAACAATCCTGGCCCCAAACATTTTGGATCAGGAAGATCTCTGCCACCGCTTCCCAGATTGCTTCATTTACCTCTAAGGCAGTCACGGGCAAACTTTGGCCCTCCAAGTGTTTTGGGCTTCAACTCCCACAATGGTGAGAGTTGAAGTCCAAAACACCTGGAGGGCCAAAGTTTACCCATGCCTGCTCAAAGGACTCATGGGCCTTCTGAATGCTTTTGGACTAGAGTACCCACAAGCCTCGATTGGTTGACCATTCCAAGAGATCCCCAGGCAAAATAAACTCTGATACAAATACAGCCCGACTCTGCAACCACTAACGCCAAAGGTTAAAGTCTTTGGGGGAAGAAATTGGGGACAAAGGGTGTCTTCTGCTCAGTCTAAGCACATCATTTCCTATCCTCCAAACCCCAGTTCATGGTCTCTCATACTGTTGGGAGTTGGGCTATTGTTTGTTTATTGGAGCCCTTGAGTTCTCCAGCTGGAGGTCAGCTGTGACCAGCAGTGCTGTAGAATTTGAAGAGGCACAAATGGAGGGTGAAAAAGAGAAACCTGCCAAGAGGAAGGTGCGTCAAGCCAATGCCGACCAAGAACACCTTCCACCTGGAAGCCAATGCCCTCAATGCGGGAGAAGGTGCAGATCAAGAATAGGGCTCCACACCCACCTATGGACCCACCAGAACATTGGACTTGGAAGACTATCCTACTCAATCAACGAGGGATCACCTAAGTATTGTTTGTTTATTGTTGTTGTGCCTTCAAGTCATTTCAGATTCAGTCCACGGTCTGGTGGTAGCAGCAAAGCTAAAGTTTAGGGCTGGGTAGACAACCTTGGTGGGTCTGCAGGCCGTAGTTTGAGGATCCTGTTCTACAGTATAGATGCACCCTAACAGCTGATGAAAATGCTGTCTTTGCGCATTCAGAAGAAGACCTACAAGCCACTCTAAACACCTTTGCAGAAGCATACGAGAACGTCAGCCTCTCATAGAACACTGAGAAAACCAAAGTGCTCTTACAGCAGGCACCAGCCAATCTGCCTGCAATGCCAGAAATACAGCTTAATGGCGTTAACATTAGAAAATGTTGACCATTTCCGCTCCCTTGGCAGCCACCTCCCCACAAAAGTCAACATTGACACTGAAATACAACACCACCTGAGCTCTGCGAGTGCAGCATTTTTCTGAATGAAGCAGAGAGTGTTTGAGGATTGGGACAAACGTGGGGAGACCAAGGTGCTTGTTTATAAAGCCATAGTTCTCCCAACCCTGCTCTATGCCTGCAAAACATGGACTATCTACAGATGTCACACGCAACTCCTGGAATGATTCTATCAGCATTGCCTCTGAAAAATCCTGCAAATCTCTTGGGAAGACAAGAGGACAAATGTCAGCATGCTGGAAGAAGCAAAGACCATCAGCATTGAAGCGATGGTCCTCCGCCATCAACTCCACTGGACCGGCCATGTTGTCCAAATGCCCAATCACAGTCTCCCAAAGCAGTTACTCTACTCCGAACTCAATAATGGAAAATGGAATGTTGGAGGACAGGAAAAGAGATTCGAAGATGGGTTAAAAGCCAACCTTAAAAACAGAGGCATAGAAACCAAGAACTGGGAAGCCCTGGCTCTTGAGCACTCTAGCTGGAGGTCAGCTCTGACCAGCAGTGCTGTAGAATTTGAAGAGGCACGAATGGAAGATGAAAGAGAGAAATGTGTCAAGATGGAAACGATGCTCTCACTGCAGGAGAACATGCAGGTCAAGAATAGGGCTCCACAGCCACCTACGCACCCACCACCAAGACACCGCATCTGGAAGACAATCATCCTTGAGCTACGAGGGATCACCTAAGTAAAGTAAGTAAGTATAAGGTAGCGGCATGTCTCAAGTTTAGGGCTGGGTAAACAACCTTGGTGGGCCAGATATGGCCCGCAGGCCGTAATTTGAGCATCCTGTTCTATAGTATAGATGCACCTCTAATAATCCCCCCCCCCCCCTTCTTCTTGCTTCTCTCCAAAAGAGAGTCCTTGGTGGAAGGCACCTTGCAGGCCCCAGGCTGAGGCTTCCAGGTTGCCCATCTGCCTTTGTGAAGGATGAGTGTTTGTCCTTGGAAGGGCTCCAGGCTGGGCCCCATGCCCAGGCCAAATCAATGCGTCCTCCAGTCTCTTTTTCGCGCTCAGCATCCCAAACCATGATGGTTTGAGCCAAGGGCAGCTTTAGGGAAGCCATTGCAAGGTGTCCAAGCACCCCCTGGTGGCCAGAGCTGGGGATGATGGACTATATAGACTCTCAGATGCGACTCACAGATCTACACCAGGCTTATGCAAACTTTGGCCCTACAGGTGTTTTGGACTTCTACTCCCACAATTCCTAACAGCCTACCGGCTGTTAGGAATTGTGGGAGTTGAAGTCCAAAACACCTGGATGACCACAGTTTTCACAGGCCTGATATACATAGTTGAAATGAAAACCCCCAAAGGTCATCTAGTCAACTCAGAGCTTGGTGATATTTTACACAGCTTCTGGACAGTCTGTATCATTTGAAAGGGCCACTTGTGGTTATCTAGACCAACCCTCTCTGTATCTGGGAATAAAAAGTCCATAGAGTATGCTGGCCTCAGGTGCCCTGGGTGCATCTCCACCCTGTACAATGAATGCAGTTTGACACCACTTGAATTCCCACGGTTTAATTTTATGGAATCCCAGGAGCTGTCGTTCTACAGGGTTCTTGAGCCTTCTGTGCCAAAGAGGGCTGGTGCCTTGCCAAACTACAACTCCCAGGATTCCATCGCATTGCACCGTGACAGTTCAAGCAGTGTCAACATGCATTAATTCCACAGTTTCATGGGGTTCAAGACCCGATAAATGCATGTAAAAGCCAGAGCCCCCCTTTTTACAGCTGGTGGAAGAAAGTCACTCTGTAAAAGCAGAAAGAATTGACAAAATGCAGTTTGGACACAGATTCTGTACGTCTATGGTTTTATGGACATCTGTCAGTAGGGCTCAGGTTATATCTTCCTGCATGGCAGAAGGGGGTGGGCTAGATAGTCTTTGGAGATCCCTTCCAACTCTAATGGAATATACTCTTCATCTATCTATACCTATCTATCTATCTTAGTGGTTAGACGTCCTTGGGGTCTTTTCCAAGTCTACGATTCTTCTATCTATCCCATCTTTCTGTCTGTCTGTCTGTCTGTCTGTCTTTCTTTCTTTCTTTCTTTCTTTCTTTCTTTCTTTCTTTCTTTCTTTGAGGTTGGACTGGATATCCTTTGGGGTCTCTTCCAACGCCATTATTCTGTCTGTCTGTCTGTCTGTCTATCTATCTTTCTTAAGGGTTGGACTGGATGTCCCCTGGAGTCTCTTCCAACTCTATTATTCACTTATCCTATCTATCTATCTAACTTAGGGGTTGGACTGGATATCCTTTAGGGTCTCTTCCAACTACAATTCATCTGTCTGTCTGTCTTACATGTTGGAATGAAAGTCCTTTGTGGTCTCTTCCAACTCTATGATTCATCTATCTATAAATCTATCTATCTTAGGGGTTGGACTGGATGACTTTTTGGGTTTCTTCCAACTTTACAATTCTATGGTTCTAGGTTGGACCCAAGGAAAACATTTCCCAAACTCCTGGCCTGGGAGAGAGAGGGGTCAGCCAACCCCGAGGCCCCCTCACCCCCTTGACCAACCCCATAGGGCTGTGCTTGGGAACATTTCCGCATGGCCTGCCGGGTTCCAACTGCCCTTTGACTCTTTGATGAAGCCAGACGGATTTCCTTAATCACCTTTGACAGGTTGCTGCTGCATGGCCACCCTCCCTCCCTCCCTCTGTGTCCATTTCCATGCCAGCCTTTGCTTCAGTGGGGCGGCTAATCTTAGCCTCCAAGGATTGTTGGAGACCAGTGCCACCCCCCTTTTGCTAAATCCCATCGCTGGGCGCTCTCTCTCCGGATGCAGCCTGACACTTGATGCCGGGTGCTTGCCAAACCCTGAATGGTGGGGTGCCATAAGGGAGCACCCCAAACAGAGCCAAATTTCCCCTTTCTGTGACGACTGAGACAGTAAGTGATTTCTATTTTATTTGGGTGCACTTTTGGGTCATGTTTGGGTGTGACTTTGGTTGAATATGGAAAATCGATAGGCCAAATGTGGCCCGTGGAATCGAAAGATGGGCCACATATGGCCAATGGAATACGTACTCACACCAAATGGTTTTAAATGTGCATTGGAGTCTGGCATAGTGGGATTAGGGCATCAAAGTTGAGTTTAAAGTAATAGTTTGGAAATGAGAGAGCTTTCTGTGGTTTGAAATGATCACTGGAGTATGGCAACGGAGAATTAGGGCATCAAAGTTGGGTATAAAGTGATAGTTTGGAGACAAGAGATCTTTCTGTGGTTTGAAGTGAGCGTCAGAGTACAGCAAAGGAGTACATGGGTTGGACACAAGATTGTTCCGTGTTTTTCAAAGACCATCATAGAACGAAGATGAGACTAAGGAATAAAAGTGGGATACAAAGCGATGGGACACAAGAATTTTTGGCACAAGACGGAGCATTAATATCTCTAGAAGTAAACATGAGAGCAATAGGTTAGATGCATGGGGTGATTAAATGCCATTAGATATTTTCTATGCCTTCTGTCTGGTTCAAGGCAAACCCTTGAAGTCTCCTGCAGGAGAGAAAAAGCGGAGTATAAATAGAATAATAATAATAAGAAGAAGACCTGTCATAAGATATACTGGACGCAGGAAGAACTGGACAATTTGGGCAGAGAAACAAGAAAACTCATGACCATTCATAATTCGCTACATTCTCACAGTGATGCTGACTGGCTCTGTCTGCCCAGAAGGTCTGGTGGCAAAGGACTCTTACAAGTCAAACAAGCAGTCGAAGAAAAAAACCCATGATGCCCTGGCAGAATATGTAAAGGAAAGCCAAGAACCTGCTTTAATTGAAGCCAATAATCGGAAACTTCTCAAAGCACAGCAGTCAAAGAATCAGCACAAGAAAACTACACTCCAAACCAGAGTTGACAGCTGGCACAGCGAAGCATTGCAAGAGCAGTTCCTTGACAAAATTGAAGGAAAAGTTGTTAAGGAGAAGGCCTGGTGATGGCTCACGAATGGAACCCTGAAGAAGGAGACAGAAGAAGCCCTGATTCTTGCAGCCCAGGAGCAAGCCATCAGAACCAATGCCATTAAGGCTAGGATTGAAAAATCAGCTGATGACCCAAAATGCAGACTGTGCAAGAAAGCTGATGAAACCACCGGCCATATCCTCAGCTGCTGCAAGAAAATTGCACAGGTAGACTACAAACAGAGGCATAACTATGTGGCCCAAAGAATTCACTGGAACTTATGTCACGAGGAGCACCTGCCAGTAGTCAAGAACTGGTAAAGGGATCATAAACCTGCAAAATGAGTGGAAAATGAAAATGCAAAAATCCCGTGGAACTTTCAAATCCAGACTGACAAAGTTTTGGAACACAATACACCACACATCACGAATGTGGACAAGAAAAAAGTTTGGATTATTGATGTCGCCCTACCAGATAATGTCGCATTGAGGAAAAACAACAGGAAAAACTCAGCCATTATCAGGACCTCAAAATCGAACTGCAAAGGCTCTGGCATCAACCAGTCCAGGTGGTCCCAGTGGTCATCGGCACACTGGGTGCTGTGCCAAAAGATCTCAGCCGGCATTTGGAAACAATAAACCTTGACCAAATCACAATCTGTCAATTGCAAAAGGCCACCTGACTTGGATATGTGTGCATCATTCAAAAATACATCACACAGTCCTAGACGCTTGGGAAGTGTTCGACTTGTGATTTTGTGATACGAAATCCAGCATATAGATCTCGTTTGCTGTGACATACCGTGGTTTTGTGTCAATAATAGTAATAATAATAACCTTTGTTTGAAAGGACGAAAAGTTTCAAAAACCAAGGACAAAGACCTTTTTGTGCTTGAATATAGTATGGAGGTGATAGCAAAGCATGTTAGGGATGGGAAATTAGCCAATTAGCCAACCACACGCAAGTGCTTAGAAATCCTGGAAAAAATAAGCCACCTAGTTTAGCAGCATTGTGGCTTAATCTTTCTGCAAACTCCAAAAAGAGAGAGAAATTGGGGAAAATTTGGATATGAAACATGGTTGAGTGCAATGTCTTCTATGAACTGGAACATCAGTACTGATATTCCTAAAGGAAAGAAATTGTATAGCGAAAAAGTGAGAAAATATAATTGTATTGAAGTGGAACTGCTTACTTTCTCTGACCACCTTTTCCCAATGGTCAAGATTTCTGTGTTTGCATTTTATGGTTACGTTATTATTATTATTATTATTATTATTATTATTATGAGGTACCAGGAGGGAGAAGAAGACGGTATTTGCCAGTTGTACCTGGAGGCTTCATCAGTTGCATTTGGATATTCAGAGGTGCCAGGGAAATATGAGCGTTTCCAGGACTGCAGGTCTCATAATCCACAACCTCATGGTGGGAATGATGGGTGTTGTAGAAAAGACTGGGCAAAGCACCTCAAAGCATACTATTGATGTCTCCACTTTCCACTGACTTTCTGGCTACTTGTGCAAAAAAAAAGAGGGGTTGGTCTAGATGACCTCAAGGGGTCCCTTCTAATGGTATGCTAGTTGTGGCAATGATGGGAGTTGTAGAAAAGACTGGGTGAAGCACATTAAAGCATGCAACTGATGTCTCCACTTTCCACGGACTTTCTGGCCACTTGTGTAAAAAAAAGGGGTTGGTCTAGATGACCTCAAGGGGTCCCTTCTAATGGTAGGCTGGGTGTGGGAATGATGGGAGTTGTAGAAAAGACTGGGCAAAGCACATCAAACTTTGAAGATGATGTCTCCACTTCCTATGGACTTTCTGCCTCCTGTGCAAAAAAGCGAGGTTAGTCTACATGGCCTCAAGGGTCCTTTCTAATGGTATGCTGGCTGTGGGAATGATGGGAGTTGTAGAAAAGACTGGGCAAAGCACATCAAAGGATGCAGCCAATGTCTCCACTTTCCATGGACTTTCTGGCCACTTGTGTAAAAAGCGGTGGGGGGGGGGTGTGTGGTCTAGAGATGACCTCAAGGGGTCTCTTCTAGCGGTATGATTTAATTCATATTATTTCTGCAATATGACTGAGATATGTTCATTATTCTCGGGAAAGAGAGGAGGTGGGAAAGAACAGAACAGGCTGGCTTTCTCTTGTCTTTCAACCCCCTTTCTCTCTGTGTGTGTGAATGGAGAAAATAATACAAGTGGCTACTTCCGTAAGAGCTTGGGGTACTTCAAAAAGTGTGTTTTAAGCTGTACCTGTGGGTTTGTGGTTTTAAATACACCTCAAGGTTTATTTAAGGTATCCCGAGGACCCCAGGAGCCAGCGGAGGGAGGGAGGGAAGAGATTAATGCAATATAGGCCACCCTGTGCGGTATTTAAGCTGATAAGGAATTAATGGATAAAATTAAATTCGCTTTCTTGAAAGGGATGAGTGTGTGATTTTTATTCTGAGCGGTGGAAGAAAGCAGGAGCTGTAATGTTTTGCCAGCATGAAAATAAGTTGATCAAGTTGACCGGTGCAATCAATATAGAAGGAGTGTCACACACCCAAAATACTTTTTAAGACCCCAAAGTTCAGCAGTGGAACTCTCTGCCCTGGAGTGTGGTAAAGGATCCTTTTTGAAGGCTTTTAAACAGAGGCTGGGTGGCCATCTGTAGGGGGTGCTTTGAATCCGATTTCCCTGCTTCTTCGCAGGGGGTTGGACTGGATGGCCCACGAGGTCTCTTCCAACTCTATGATTCTATGATTCTATCTATCACTCTATCTATCTATCCATCCATCCAGCTATCTAAGGGTGAAATTAGATGTCCTTTGTGATCTCTTCCAACTCTACAATTCTACTATCGATCGATCGATCGATCGATCGATCGATCGATCGATCTATCTATCTATCTATCTAACATCTATCTAACTATCTATCTATCTATCTATTACTCTATCAGTCTATCCATCCATCCACCCATCTATCTGAGGGGTGAAACTGGATGTCCATTGTGATCTCTTCCAACTCTACTATCATCTATCTATCTATCTATCCATCCATCCATCCATCTATCGGAGGGGTGAAACTGGATGTCCTTTGGGGTCTCTTCCAACTTACAATTCTTCTATCTCTATCTATCTATCTATCTATCTATCTATCTTAAGGGTTAGACTGGATGTCCTTTAGACTGGATGTCCATAGAACTGAATCATTCTATGGTTCTAGGTTGGGCCCAAGAACAACAACAACAACACTAATAGCAACAACAACTTTATTCTTATACCCCTCCACCATCTTCCCAAAGTGACTCGGGGCGGCTTACATGGGGGCCAAGCCCAGCATGGCCGTATTGTGCCCACGTGCTCCATTTTATTCACCTGTGAATCTTTGGAGGGCTGCCAGGGCCTGCTGGACCTGGGCATCTAAGGATAACTGTGATGGCTAGGAGACTGGTTTCTTTGTCTAGTGAAGTTTGTGCAAGAAGGATGCTAGATTTGTGGATTCTGTCCTCCGTCCCTTGGCTGGAAAGGGGTGTCTCTTTGTGTGGGGTTGTCACAAGTGCCCCCCCCCAGCACCAAGGGCAGGGTTGGGGCATGGAGACGCAGATGCCCCCATCGAAGGCTCCTTCCCAAATCCCATTAAGCAAAACCTTTGATAATCTCCGCCGTAAGCGGCTTTCATGGCCTAAACGTGGCTCATGTCCTCTCCCATTGCTGCGGGGAGGATGGGGGCACTGCGCAGGATCCGTCCCCCTCCCTCTGTCATAAAAGAGGCCACCCACTGAGATCCTCTTCTCGAGTAGGTGTAGGCAAACTTTGGCCCTCCGGGTGTTTTCAACTTCAACTCCCACAATTTTAACGGTAGTCTGTTAGGAATTGTGGGAGTTGTAGTCCAAAACACCTGGAGGGCCCAAGTTTGCCCATGTCTGTACTAAGCTAATACAATGGCTCTTTCCTTTGCTCTCTTTCTCTCTCTGCAAAAGGCACGTTCACCTTGTCCCGGTTCATTCGGGTTAATCCTCCTCGCTCTCACATTGAGCAATGGAGAGATGCTCAGGCAAAGACTTAATTACTCCTTGGCTAATTCAGGGTGGGACGGGTTTGGATGTGTGCAAAATAGAGATCTATCACACCAGCCTTGATGTGGAAGAGAGTCAGGATCTAATCCCGATAGAGCCACGATATTCCTTTTTGAGTTGCGACAGATCTCTTTCTCTTTTGGCCTCTTGGCCTACCTCACAGGGCTGCTGTCGTCGGGAGGGTTGAAACATGGGCCGCAAGTTGTACAGGATACCTCTTGCAATCCAAAGTTTCATGTTGGGTGCATCTACACCAGGCATGGGCAAACTTGCTAACTTGGAGGCCACATGCAAGCACTCCCTGTTATGAGGACTGGCTTCCTGGTGAAGGAAAGAAGGAAGGAAGGAAAGAGAGAAAGGTGGAAGGAAAGAGGAAAAGGAAGGAAGGGCAAAAGAGAGGAAGGGGAGGATGGAAGAAGAAAGAGAGGGGGGAGAAAGGAAAGAGAAAAGGGAAGGAAGGAAGGAAGGAAAGGGAAGGAGAAAGGGAAGAGAGAAGGGAGAAAATACAAAAGGGGAGGGAGGGAAGGAAGAAAGGAAGGAAAGAAGGAAGAAAGAAAGGAAGGAAGGATAAAAGGGTGGACTGGAGAGAGGGAGAAAGAAGGAGGGAAGGAAAGAGAAGGAAGGAAAGACAAAAGAAGGAAGGAAGGAAGGAGAAAGGAATAGAGGGATGGATGGAAGGAAGGAAGGAAGGAGGAAAGGGCGGAAGGGAAGGCGGAAGAAAGATGGAGGTTAATGAGGGAGGGAAGGAAGGAAAGAGAGGAGGGAAGAAGGACAACAGGGTGAAGGGAAGGAGAAAAAGAGAGGGAAGGAGGAAGAAAAAAGAGAAGGAAGGAAGGATAGGATGGAAAGAGAGAGGAGACCCTGAGAAAAGAGCCCAAGGGGCCTAAGTTTGCCCATATCTGATCTACACTGTCAAATTAATGCAGTTTTGACACCACTTGAACTTCCCTGCACTTCGGGGCAGACCTTGGAAAACTAGAACTCCCAGGATTCCATTGCATCAAACCATAGCAGTTGAGAGTCATGTCAACCTGCATTGATTCTATAGTGTAGGCACACTTATTCGGTAGCTTCAGCTCATTCCCTTCATTATTATTATTATTATTATTATTATTATTATATTTCTTCAGTGCTGAAGCATACTTAAAAGCATGGAGCACATGATATCTCTTCTTTCCTATTATTATTATTATTATTATTATATTTCTTCAGTGCTGAAGCATACTTAAAAGCATGGAGCACATGATATCTCTTCTTTCCTTTTATTATTATTATTATATTTCTTCAGTGCTGAAGCATACTTAAAAGCATGGAGCACATGATATCTCTTCTTTCCTATTATTATTATTATTATTATTATTATTATTATATTTCTTCAGTGCTTAAGTATACTTAAAAGCATGGAGCATAAGATACCTACAAAGAAAAAAGTCAAAATTTAAGTGTGGCAAGTAAATCATATAAAATAAGGAAGGGACGAGTGGAGAGGTGACATTTCCAAATGTAAATCAGGCCCTTTCTACACTGCAGCACCATCCAGATTACCAAAGCAGAAAATCCACATTATCTGCTTTGAAATGGATTATATGAGTCTACACCAGTGTTTTTCAACGTTTTTAGAGCCGTGGCACATTTTTTACATTTACAAAATACTGGAGCATACCACCAACGAAAATGACACAAAATGACACTCTAACACAGTAATACATATAGTTAATGTGTTTTTAAATGTATTTATACACTCAATGTGAAACCTGGGCCTGTTTTGATGAACACAACATAGATATCCTGGCAGGAATGGCAGAAAGACACACATGAAAGGTCTTGCTCAACAGCTGGGAGTTATAGTTCACCCGCAATCAAAGAGCATTCTGAACCCCACCAGAACTACCATAACCAAGAGAAAATACTATAAGAGTTTGGTGGACATTTACCTTGAGTTTTGGAGTTGTAGTTCACCTATATCCAGAGAGCACTGTGGAGGGGAGGGAGGAAGATGTGGGGCAAGTCTGCGCAGTAGCACCCGCACGGGTGACGTCTTCCTCCCTCCCCCCTCCCGCAGAAGTGGCAGCATGAGCAAAGCGAGGCAAAGCAAGCAGAGCGAGGCTGGGAAGAAGGGAGCCCGAGTGGAGAAGAAAAAGGGTTCAGCAGGAGGGGGAAGAAAGGGTATTGGAGGTTCCAATTTCCCATGGCAAAACTGATGATTGCTCACAGCACACTAGTGTGCCACAGCACGCTGGTTGGGAAACACTGGTCTACACGGCCGTATAATCCAGTTCAAAGCAAATAATTTGGATTTTATATTGTAGTGTAGAAGGGTCCTCGGACCTGAGTTCGAATCCCCACTCAGCCATGGAAACCCATTGGTTGGAAGTTGGGCAAAGTCACACTCTCTCGGCCTCGGAGACAAACCCCCTCTGAACAAACCTTGCCAAGAAAACCTAATCACAGAATCACCTTAAATGAGAAATAATGATGATGATAAAATAGCTTTGCAATATTGGGGAGGAATAGGGTTTTCAATTTTTAATAGGGGCCTATATATAGTTGTGTTTGTGAATGAGAGTGTTTGTGAATGAGAGTGATCAAACAGTGCTGTGCCCCAGTTTGAAGAGCAACGTGTGGGTGGCAGAAAGGGTGCGGATTCAACCCAGGCAGCCAAGTCTGCTGCAATATTGCATGAGAGGGAAGTGTTATTCTGCACAATGGCAGCTGGATATCATTCCGGCACTGACTTCCCTGCAGGTTTTAATCCAAACATGGGCCAACTTGGGCCTTCCAGGTGTTTTGGACTTCAACTCCCATAATTCCTAACAGCCGGTAGGCTGTTAGGAATTGTGGGAGTTGAAGTCCAAAACACCTGGAGGGCCCAAGTTGGCCCAGGCCTGTTTTTAATCTATATATTCAAAGAGCTGACTAAAGTGAACAGGGCATAGGGTTACAGTCTGTGTTAGACGGGGTCACACTCCCCTTGAAGGCGCAGGTTCGCAGTCTGGGTGTGATTTGGACTCATCGCTGAGCCTGGAACCCCAGGTTTCGGCGGTGACCAGGGGAGCATTTGCACAGTTAAAACACATAGATAAAGGGGACCCAATTGATATTGTTTACCTTGACTTTCAAAAGGCTTTTGACAAAGTCCCTCACCAAAGGCTCCTAAATAAGCTCTTCAGCCATGGAATCAGGGGACAGGTCTTGTCCTGGATTGGAACCTGGCTAAACTGTAGGAAACAAAGGGTGGTAATAAACGGACATTTCTCTGGGTGGAAAGAGGTGAGAAGTGGCGTACCCCAAGGTTCAGTTTTGGGTCCGTTACTTTTTAATTTATTCATTAATGATCTGGATGTAGGAGTGAATTCTGAGGTAGCAAAGTTTGCAGACGACACTAAATTGTTCAGGGTAGTTAAAAATGAAACTGATTGTAAAGAGCTCCAGAAAGATCTCTCGAAATTGAGTGAATGGGCAACAAAGTGGCAAGTGCATTTTAACCTAAACAAGTGTAAAGTCATGCACATCGGGGCAAAGAACCCCAAATACACCTACCAATTGATGGGGTCAAAGCTTTCCGAGACAAACCAGGAAAGGGATCTTGGGGTCTTGGTGGACAGCTCAATGAAGATGTCTACCCAGTGCGCAGCAGCAGCGAAAAAAGCAAATTCTATGCTAGGCATGATCAGAAAGGGAATCGAAAATAGGTCAGCAAATGTTGTATTACCTCTCTACAAATCGATGGTAAGGCCACATTTGGAGTACTGTGTACAATTCTGGTCTCCGCACCTTAAGAAGGATATAACGGAACTGGAAAAGGTACAGAAAAGGGCAACAAGAATGATCCAAGGGATGGAGCGGCTCCCTTATGAAACCAGGTTGCAACGCCTTGGTCTTTTCAGCCTTGAAAGACGGCGTTTAAGAGGTGACTTGATCGAAGTGTATAAAATCATGCATGGGATAGAAAAGGTGAATAAAGAAAAACTGTTTTCTTTGTCACAAAACACTAAGACTAGAGGGCACTCCCTGAAGCTCCAAGGTAGGAAAATTAGGACTAATAAAGGGAAATATTTCTTCACCCAGAGGGTCATTGGGTTATGGAACTCACTTCCAGAAGAGGTTGTGACAGCTGTCAGCCTGAACAACTTCAAGGCAGGATTAGACAGATTCATGGATACCAAGTGTATCGGTAGTTACTGAAAAGGACATTCAAGTGCCACCTCGGAGTTGGTTGAGGTAGGCAGGATTTCCCTGGGTACTGGTTGTGGGGGGTCGGGAGCAGGTCAGGGTTTTGCCCTCCCTTCTGCTCGAGATCCCCGTGTACAACTGGTGGGCCACTGTGTGATACAGAATGCTGGACTAGATGGGCTGAGGTCCGATTCAGCATGGCTCTTCTTATGTTCTTATGTTCTTGTGCGCCAGCTGTGCCCGTACCTTGGGAAGTCTGACTTGGCCACGGTGGTCCACGCTCTGGTTACATCCCGTATAGATTACTGCAACGCTCTCTACGTGGGGTTGCCTTTGAAGACTGTTTGGAAGCTGCAACTAGTCCAATGGACAGCAGCCAGGTTGATAACAGGAGCGGCATTCAGAGAGCGTACAACTCCCTTGTTTTGCCAGCACCACTGGCTGCCAATTTGCTACCGGGCACTATTCAAAGTGCTGGCTTTAGCCTTTAAAGCCCTAAATGGTTCGGGTCCTACTTACTTGTCCGAACGCATCTCTCCCTATGAACCATTGAGATGTTTAAGATCATCTGGAGAGGCCCTGCTCTCGGTCACGCCTTCTTCACAAGCGCGACTGGCGGGGTCGAGAGACAGGGCCTTTTCAGTGGTGGCTCCTCGGCTTTGGAACGCCCTCCCTAGAGACATCAGATCGGCCCCCTCCCTCCTGATATTTCGCATGAAAGTCAAGACCTGGCTGTTTGAGCAAGCATTTGCTGATGAAATATAAAGGTTTAATTAGATATATGGAATGACGACAATGTGACGGAAACTGATTTCAACATGACGCTGAGACTGCAATTGTATGTTTTTAATTGTTAAATTGTTGCTATATCTATATATATATAAAGGAGGACCTGTCATCGAAAGACTGCCAAAGGCAGAGAAACCTTCCAAGGCAGAGACACCAAACTTGGCAACAAAAATAGGCCTCAGGCAAGGAAGGTTTTTAGCAAAGAAACTTTCCCCCCCAAAACCTAGAAGGCCCCCAAAACAACGATGAAAAAAACCTACATTTCCCAGCGTCCTCCGCGGCCGCCAGCGAATCCCATTGGCCGACATTGGCCCACACAAAATGCCGGGGCCGCTTCCCAGCGGAGGCCACACCCCCTGCCATCCCCCCAACCACTCCACCCCCTTCCCCCGGCTTGGCCCCACCCCCTGCCACCCCCACAACCACTCCACCCCCTTTCCCCAGCCAGGCTCCGCCCCCTGCCATCCCCAAAACCACTCCACCCCCTTCCACCGGCCTGGCCCCGCCCCCCCCCCCCCCCCCTGTGCGCGACAATTTCTCCAAAATAACTGCCGCCAAAACAAATCACCTCAGGACAGCATCCCACACACCACAGCCAGTCGGACTGCCAAGGACAGGCAGTGCCAAAAGGACTGGCTCCTTCAGCCTCGCCCACACTGGCCAAACCATGAAAACTAACCACTGGTAATCACCACAAACCACTGACCACAGTACGACCAGCCACACAATCACAACAACAAAATCAACAAAAAACACCACACACTCCTCCAGACACTACAACTCTCACAACCACATTCGAGAAACACAATCCAAAAGACCAAGCCAGCACAAAATACCACAAAATACCACACAACGCCAATATGCAGAAGATACACAACTATGTGCACAGAGCACATACATACCACTCACAGGACAAAAGACACCCACAACAAAACACACTCACTTAACAAACACCACACCCACAACATGACAGCCACACAACTCGCGATGCCTACCTCTACAGACCCACTACACAACTCACACACAACACACACAATGCATACATACCACTGCTAAACAGAAACCTGCACAGTACAACCAACTAACACACCCCACATACACACCGTACATCCACACCACACTATCACTGCACACTCACAACAACAAACTACACACTCAACACCACACACTCTTCTCCAACCACCATCCTAAACACACACCACCAATCCTCCACTTAACAAACACCACACCCACAACATGACAGCCACACAACTCATGATGCCTACCTCTACAGACCCACTACACAACTCACACACAACACGCACAATGCATACATACCACTGCTAAACAGAAACCTACACAGTACAACCAACTAACACACCCCACATACACACCGTACATTCACACCACACTACCACTGCACACTCACAACAACAAACTACACATTCAACACCACACACTCTTCTCCAACCACCATCCTAAACACACACCACTAATCCTCCACTTTACAAACACCACACCCACAACATGACAGCCACACAACTTGTCAGGGATTATGGGTTAGGTTTTCCAAAATATAAAACACAAACCTAATCTTGCAGAGTAAAACAAAATGCAGCAGCTTCAGCTTAGCCCAGAAGTAATATGGTCGTTGAGAAAAACTCCATACCAAAAAGTCAACTTACTTTATTGTGAGTAAAATAAAATATCCATACAGGAGAAAATCCACAAAGAAAACCTCCACACAGGAGAGCCATAAAAGGAAACCACAAAGGTAGCCACAAAAGGAGCCACAAAGGAATCTCAAAGGAAGCCACAAAGGGAAGGATACAAAATGGAAAGGAGTATTTAAGGACATAACAATTAGACCCCCACCTTTCCCCAGGAATCTAATTGTTGAGCACCTCTGCTGTTACAACCAAAACTTGTTACAACCAAAATTAACATTACTGAGAACACTTAAAGGTACAAATATAATTTTGTAACATAAAACTTTCAACACAACTCACGATGCCTACCTCTACAGACCCACTACACAACTCACACACAACACATACAACGCATACATACTACTTCTAAACAGAAACCTGCACAGTACAACCAACTAACACACCCCACATACACACCGTACATCCACACCACACTAACACTGCACACTCACAACAACAAACTAAACACTCAACACCACAAACTCTTCTCCAACCACCATCCCAACCACACACCACCAATCCTCCACTTTACAAACACCACACCCACAACATGACAGCCACACAACTCGCGATGCCTACCTCTACACACCCACAACACAACTCAAACACAACACACACAACGCATGCATACCACTGCTAAACAGAAACCTCCACAGTACAACCAACTAACACAGGAGGACATAACAACTACCAGGAGGACATAACACTAACACAAATAGGGCACCAGGGACACAGGCACCACTGACCAACACATACCACCGGAATAACACAAACTTCCAAAACCCACAAAAACAAACGAACAATACTGCAACACAAAAACCCAACCCAACCAAAATTCACAACAAACAGCAAAAGCCACACCCCCTCTACATCACAACCAGCACACAGCCAGGCTGAGACAACTATGTCACCACAACACACACAAAATAAACCCCACAAATACCTGACAGCAACACCACACACTGACAACTTCACAGGACTTCAACATCCCAGCCACCAGAACAACCCACAACAGCACAGCCATGACCCCACCAAGACCGTAAGTCATTTCCAACCCTTACATACTCAGACTTTCTCGCATCTCCTAAATAGGGCACAGCAACGCGTGCCGGGTACAGCTAGTGGTTATATATATTTTTGGTTTGTTTGCTTGTGTTGTATGGAGGGCAGAGACTGCCTTGTGTAAACCATCCCGAGTCGCCTTCGGGCTGAGAGGGGCGGTATAGAAACGTGACAAATAAATAAATAAATAAGTGTTGAACATTGGAGACTATAATTTTCAGCACCATGGATAAGTCCTTCCAAACTATCCAAAAAAACCCTGGAGTAAATTCACCAATATGTGTGTGTTTACATTGTGGAACTGTGAGTTGTAGATTTACAAGGGCTTTCGCTCTTGGAAATCTCACCAAACAACGAATGGTGGATAATGGGAGTTGTTGTCCACTTCACCCAGAAGACACAACACTGGGGAGAATTCGGCAAGAGTTAGTCGATGGCATCCAAAATCCACTAACAATCTGTTTATAACACAAGGGAAATAGATTATACAGTCATTCAAAACTGAATTCAAACTGATCCTTTCATCTTCCCACTGATGTAGCTGGACTACAGCTCCCATTATGTAGTTTGGATTTACGGTTCTCAAGATGCCAGTTCAAGACTGGGCCGATGCCAAATGGAAAGCGAAGGTGTAAATATTTATTTATTTATTTATGACATTTATATGCCGCCCTTCTTACCCTGAGGGGGACTCAGAGAGGCTTACAAGTAAAATGTAAATACAATATATTATATTATTGCCATAGCACAATATTAACATTGTCACAAGAAATATATTACATTTTACTATAACATTATACTGTAATATTATTAGTAATATTACATGTAATATAAAATATATAATTATAATATCATATTATTAGTAGTATTATATATAAAATATAATATATATATATATATATATATAAATATTATATATAAAATATGTTTTATATTGTTATAATTTTATATTATTCGTATTTTATATATTATATTATATGTTTTATATTGTCATGTTGATTGTTTTTAATTGCACTTTTATGAATGTCTGGCATCAAATTGTGCCAATCTTGTAACCCACCTTGAGTTGCCGAACGGCTGAGAAAGACAGGCTATAAATATCGTAAA
This sequence comes from Anolis apletophallus, assembly GCA_030556195.1. Taxonomy (NCBI): domain Eukaryota; kingdom Metazoa; phylum Chordata; class Lepidosauria; order Squamata; family Anolidae; genus Anolis; species Anolis apletophallus. The sequence goes on along the minus strand of JARBWK010000008.1, from coordinate 147,732,966 downwards.
TAAATAAATAATAAATAAATGGATGAATGAAATGGCATCGAAATTAATGCCAGAAATAACAAGATAATGACACAAGCCCCACAGTTTCTGCTTTCTGTATCTAACCAGGATATAAGCATTTAATACAGTGTTTCTCAACCTGGGGGTCGGGACCCCTGGGGGGGGTCATGGGGGATGTGTTAGAGGGGTTGCCAAAGACCCTCAGAAAACACAGTATTTTCTGTTGGTCATGGGGGGATCTGTGTGGGAAGTTTGGCCCAATTCTGTTATTGGTGGGATTCAGAATGCTCTTTGCATGTAGGTGAACTATAAATCCCAGCAACTACAACTTCCAAATATCAAGGTCTATTTCCCCCAAACTCCACCAGTGTTCACATTTGGGCATAAGTATTTGTGCCAAGTTTGGTCGAGATCCATCATTGTTTGAAACCACAGTGCTCTCTGGATGTAGGTGAACTACAACTCCAAAACGCAAGGTCAAAACCCACCAAAGCCTTCCAGTATTTTTTGTTGGTCATGGGAGTTCTGTGTGGCAAGTTTGGTTCAATTCTGTCGTTGGTGGAGTTCAGAATGCTCTTTGATTGGAGGTTAATTGTAAATCCCAGCAACTAGAACTCCCAAATGACAAAACCAACCCCCCTCCCAACCCCACCAGTATTCAAATTTGGGAGAATTGGGTGTTTGTGCCAAATTTGGTTCAGTGAATGAAAATACATCCTGCATATCAGAAAGAATCATAGAATCCTAGAGTTAGACGAGACCTCATGGGCCACCCAGTCCAACCCCCTGCCAAGAAGCAGGAAAATTGCATTCAAAGCACCGCCAACAGATGGCCATCCAGCCTCTGTTTGAAAGCCTCCAAAGAAGAAGCCTCTACCACATTCCAGGGCAGAGAGTTCCAATGCTGAACAGCTGTCACAGTCAGGAAGTTCTTCCTAATGTTCAGATGGAATCTCCTTTCTTGTAGTTTGATGTTTACATTATGATTCCTAACAGTAGCAAAGTTACAGTTATGAAGCAGCAACAAAAATAATTTTATGGTTGGGGTCATCACAACATGAGGAACTGTATTAAGGATTTGCGGCATTAGGAAGGTTGTCAAACACTGATTTAATATATGGTGCATTGCTCTACCTTCCCTTCAACATGTCCTAGCCTTCAGAGCATGCATGGGCAAACTTTGGTTTTGGACTTCAACTCTGTTAGGAATTGTGGGAACTGAAATCCAAAACACTTGGAGGGCTGAAGTTTGCCTATGCCTGGTCTAAGTGTTGTTCTGTACACTTATCTCTGTTGAAGTCCACTTTGTTAGTAGTTTAGGCCCAGCTCTCCAATCTATAAAGGTAATTTTGGATGCTGACCTTGGCCTCTGGGCTATTCGCTCTCCCTCTCAATGTGATTTCCTCTGCAAATGCGATCTCTCCCATTGTCCTTGATCGAGACGTTGACTAGCGCTGCCTCTCTGCCTTCCAGGTGAGGCCTCGCCATGGACATCGGAGGCCTGGAGACGGTGGTGGCTAACTCGGCCTATGTGTCAGCCCGAGGGGAAGGTGGCCCTTCCACAGGCCGTGACAAGAAGATGCGAAACAGGCTGAAGCTGCCGCACATCACCCAGTGTGAACACCTCAAGGACAGTCTGGACCTGAGCTTCAACTTCATCTGCGTGCGGCAGCCCATCGGCAAGCGCCTCTTCCAGCAGTTCCTGGAAGAGACGGATGAGTTCAAGTCAGCTGGTGGGCTGTGGAAGAGCATCGAGGACTACAACATGTCTGAGGAGGCTGACCGACCCAAAGTGGCCCAGAAGAGCGTCAACAAGTACTTCGACTCAGCCTCCAAGGAGTTCTGCCCCTTCCTGGAGGAGAAGGCCATCATGCGGGTCAAGGAGGATGCCAAAAATGGCCGTGGGGACCTCTTCAAGGAGGCCGAGCAGCACCTGCTCAAGTACCTGGAGGAGAACGCCTTGGCCAAGTACAAGGAGAGCCTGCACTTTGGGCGCTTCCTCCAGTTCAAGTGGCTGGAGTCCCAGAGCGTGACGGAAGAGTGGTTCCTGGACTTCCGGGTGCTGGGCAAAGGCGGCTTTGGAGAGGTCTGCGCCTGCCAGATGAGGGCCACCGGCAAGATGTACGCCAACAAGAAGCTCAACAAGAAGCGGCTCAAGAAGCGCAATGGCTATGAGGTGAGCAGCTTGGGAGAGTCACAAATGCTTGGGGAGGGCAATGGGGACCAGGGAAATGGGACCTTTTCTGGATAGAGAAGGAGTCAGGGAGCGATCCTCCCAAAACTGAGCATTTTCCTATCTCTTATAGATTGGTTAATCCTAATTATGGTAGGACCTCTACTTTCATATGGGTTAGGGGTACAGGATCTATGCAAAAGAGGAAAGAACACAACATTTTAACACACTATATTTGAATATAAGAGAAAACTTATACAGTGAGACTTCTACTGAAAGTTGGCTATGGAATCGCACTGGTGGACCTACAGTTGTCTAGACCAGATAGTTTCTCAGTGCTCCTCCAGATGTTTTGGACTTCAGCTCCCACCATTCCTAACAGCAGGTTAGGAGCACTGTTTGAGAAACACTGGTCTAGACAAATGTCATTTTAGGAATCTCTTGGTGAGCCTCAACAGTCAACTTCAATGGTCAACCAAATAGTGCTGATGGACCTACAAAGGTCTAGAGAAGTGTTTCCTATAACAATGTCTTGTTGCACCAGCACAACTCTATCATCAACTGAATCACACTGGAAAACCTACAAATACCTAGTGAAATACTCTATCTCGGGATCCCTAGCTCCCCAAGCATGACACGTATGGTCAGCATCTGTTGCAGGCCCAGATTACCCATAAGGCCACACTAGGCCATGGCCTATGGGCGCAGGCCTAGGGGGGCGCCAGATCAAGGACCAAAAAAAATGTTCAAACAAAATCGCAACATGCGGCATGATGACTCTCTCTCTCTCTCTCGGGGGAGGGTGGGGGGAGAGCGCTGCGAGGGGTGGGGGAGGAGGGAATGGCGCCCCCCCCTCGCCATTGCCCCCACCCCCTTGTCAAGGAAGGAGGGTGCGAGGAGGCGGCGGAGGGAAGCCCTGCCCCCAGGGCCACTGGAGGGCATGTGTGCGTGGCAGGAGGGTGCCTCTGCATCCTCCGCCATGTTCCTGGGTTCGCATGGCCAGCAGTGGCCCGGGGCTTCCTTCTTTCCTCCTCCTGCTCGGGAGGAGGAAGGAAGGGAAGCCCCCGGGGCCGCTGCCGGCCATGCACGGCACCCAGGAACAGTGGGGAAGGAGGCAGAGGCGCTCGTGCCCTCCTGCTGTGCACGCATGCCTGCCAGTGGCCCCGGGGGCGGGGCTTCCCTCTCTCATCCTCCCCGTGCCCAAGGAAGGCGGGGTGGGGCGAGGAGGCGTCGGAGGGAAGTCCTGCCCCCGGGGCCCCTGGCAGGCATGCGCGTACGGCAGGAGGGTGCAAGCATCTCTGCCTCCTTCCCAAATGTTCCTGGGGGCCGGCTCTGAAAGGCTCAGGGGCTGGGAAGGGGCCTGGGAGCGGCACAAGGGCGCCGAGCCGGGTCTGGGTGAGGCCTTGCTGGCCCTCCGCACGCAGCACATCAGTGAGAGAGGAGAGGCAGGCAGAAAGAAGGAATGTGGGGGTGCGGTAGAGATTGGTTTGGGGGCGTAATTCCAAAGTGTGGCCTAGGGCGCCAAAAGGGGTTAATCCGGCCCTGATCTGTTGGAAGTTGAATATAGAATTGTGCTGGAAGACTTACAAATGCCTAAATGCGTGGGAAAGGCACCAAAATGACCAGGAGCCTCTGCAAGCAGCACATATGTGGTTGGTCCCAAGCAAACCTTATTTGAGTTCCACATTTTGACCGATCCAACTTTCTGACTGTGCTCCAAGCATGGGCAAATGTGGGCCCTCCAGGTGTTTTGGACTTCAACTCCCATCTGTTAGGAATTGAGGAAGTCCAAAACACCTGGAGGGGTGAAGTTTTCCCCTTCCTGCCCTAAACCATCAGCTAAGCAAGGGAATCCTGTACCTTCTGGGTGCTCTTTCTGGAAAAGCTTGGCACAGTTTGATGGGGATCAGCTGGCCATCGGTGCGAGCTCCCATCCCCATCATCTGCCTCCATGTTTAGCAGCTTCTTCAGGAGTAACAATGCCATTCACAGCCTTGGAAGCATGGGGAAGGAGTCAAGGCACCAAACTTCTACTTCTTCATCCATTCCTTCTATATATAGATATTGCCGTGCAAACCCAGCATAGAATATACAGATGAAGGCACATTCCTTTTCTACTGTTCCTCCACTTACACGTCTGTCATTTTCCAGTAAGGTTTTTGGTGCAAGGCCAGCCTTTCCATTAGGCAGAACAAGCATTATCCTCCATCTTTTTGAAGGCCAGGAGACATCTGTCCAAACAACACTAGAGCTTTGTTAAAATGGCTAAAATAATGAATGATATTGAATGCAGGATATCTGTCGTACACCAGAGGAGGAACACTTCTGACCTTAAACACCACACCAGCTTGGTAAAATCAGCAAGCAGTTTATTGAAGAATATAAGTAAGCAATAAGCCTGTTTGATCAAGGAAAAAAATGGTTCAAAATTTGTTGCGGATGTAGGGGGTGCTGGCAATCTGATTTTGAAATAATTTCTGAAATTTTCTGGAAAAAAGTTCGAAATTTCCGAAATTTCGGAATTGCTTTGTTAATGGTGGACGCGCATGTTTAACCCAGTTTGGATGGGGATGTCTTCCCTCCGCATCAGAACTGGGGCGACAGCCGCATCCAAAGTGGGTTAAACACTGCTGTCGCCTCAGTTCTGATGTGGAGGGAAGGACATCCACATCCAAATTGGGTTAAACAACCAGTGAGGGGTGGGAATCTAATGCCGATTGCTTTTTGGAAATGGCGGCGGCAGCTTTGAAATGGCAAATTTACTTCCAGGTTGCTTACATCGCTTCGATACCGCTTCAAAAGTGGATTTAATCTGAATTCATTCCAATTTTATGAGCATTTTGACGAACCTACCCAAGCCTAGCAGACAAAGCAGTAAAAAATTATTTTATTTATTTATGGTATTTGTATCCCGTTAATAAATCTAGATTTCTTTCCATAACACCATAGCTTCTCACCCCCGAAAGGGGACTCCGCACAAACAGGAAAGGTTCAACATATAAAATAGTCCATAATCTCCAAGGGAAAACAAGATTCATAAATACATAAAAATCCATGGAACTAGGCACTTAAATCCATGAAACAAGGCAGCAGGAAAATCTCATAGACAAATCTTAAGCTTGGCAAAAACTTGGTACATGAAACTAAGAGCACTTGAAAGCAACACCGCGATGAGTTCCAGCGTTGACCTGACTGGGGCAAGTCTTTCCCATGAATCATTATAAAGCTTTTTCGGATCCCAAAACTGAAAGGAAAGCATGTCTCTTGACCTTTCCGACCAAATAAAGGTGTGTTATCTCTCTTCTGCTGTAGACGAACTGATCATTTTAGTTTCTGAAGACTTTGCCTCTGTTTAATAAAACTTTGCTTTCTGTCCAAGCTTTCATTATCTTCTCTCTCACAAACGGCACCTGGCAGATCATCTTCAGACAGTTCTGAGAAAAGCTGTGAAGGGCCTCTCCCAAGAATGTGACCTTGTGAATCCTCCTGAGACAGTTCGGGCCTCTTGTCTGAGCTTAACTCAGGGCCAAGCGAACCCTTATCCCCAATGCCAACAGACCCCAGCCCACCATCAGGAACATCATCCCCATTCCCATCCTGAACATCGGCATGAACATCAAAAACATCAGACACAATCACAGGCTGACATACAATAATAACCCCCTCCTTCTCTTCTGTATTTCTATTGCAAGATTGAGTAAACTGTCAATTATTATTGGTATTCAACCTGGATGGAGTGGCCAGTGAGGTGCCACAGAGTCTAGTCCTGGCCCAGGGCTATTCAATGTCCCTATCAATGACTTGGATGATGGATTAGAAGGCATGCTGATCAGATTCGCAGATGGCACCAAATTGGGTCAGAGAGTGAATACCCCAGAGAATGGGATAAGGGTCCAAAGCAACCTTAAGGGATTGGGGAGCTGAATGGCCAAAACTAACAAAATGAATTTCAACAGGGAGACATGCATGATACTGCACTGAGGGAATAAAAACTAAATGCACACAGGGCCGGCCCTAGGTAATTTTCAAGTTTAAGTGAACAGTATTTTGCCCCCACCCCACCCCCAACTATTTTGGGAGGAAGACAAGAAGTAGCAAGGAAAGGAGGGAAGGAAGAACCCAGGCAGGCGCCCCTGGGGACGCAGCGCCCTACGCAAATGCGTAATTTGCGTACCACTTGAGCTGCCCCTGAATGCACAGACATGGAATGGGTGAGACCTGGCTTGAAAACAATCCATGGGAAAGGAATTTAAGAGTCTTAGACCATAAGCTGAACATGAGCCAAGAGTGTGATGCAGTTGCTAAGCAAGCCAATGGAATTCTAGGCTGTGTCAATGGGAGTCTGCTTTGGTCAGGCCTTCTCACCTGGACTAATCCTGTGTCCAGTTCTGGGCAAAGCTTTCAAGAGGGATATTGGCACCTGGAATATGAACAAAATGGCAAAAAGTTTGGAAACCAAGTCTTATAAAGATGCTCCCATGCCCCTCCGGTTGAACCCCATCCAATCCTTGGTCATCCATTTGTTTTTACATCCTTTATATTAGGCATGGGCAAACTTCGACCCTCCAGGTGTTTTTATTTATTTACTTCCCGTATTTCTATCCCGTCCTTCTCAACCCCCGAAGAGGGACTCAGGGCGACTTACATTAAGCCCCATTAAGAGGCTATTTCAATCATTACAATAAAATCAAAGCAAAGACATATCATAATATTTTATTTTAATGCTGAATGTTTTTGGGGGTTTTATATTGTATTTTACTGTGTTTGTTAGGCCGCTCTGATTCCCCCCTCAGGGGTTGAGAAGAGCGGGGTAAAAATGCTGGAAATAAATAAATAATAATAAAATAATAAAACAACATAATTAAAACCATACAAAGTCATCATTAAAACAATAAACCAGCCTCGTCAGTCTTAACGTCAATCCAGTTCGTCCCTTTAAGGTTCTGCTTACATCTATTGACCAAACGCCTTTACTTTCCATGCCTTTACTTTCTTTCAGAAAGCTAGGAGGGAAGAGATCGATCTTATCTCAGTTGGGAGTGTGTTCCATAGGCGGGGAGCCACCGCCTAGAAGGCCCTGTCCCTTGTCCCCGCTAGGCGCATTTGAGCTGTTGACGGGAGCAAGAGCAGGGCCTCCCTGGATGATCTTAAATTTTGGGGCGTAGGGGTGGGTGCATTCGGACAAGTAAACGGGTCAGAACACTTTAGAGCTTTATATGTCAACATCAGCACTTTGAATTGGGCTCAGAGATGGAACAGCAGCCAGTGGAGCTGACATAACAGGGGGTGGGTGGTATGTTCCCTGTATGTCTCCCCAGTTAGTAATCTGGCTGCCGACCATTGTAGTAGTTGAAGTTTCTGAAGCGACTTCATGTAGATGTTAAATAACATCGGGGACAGTACTGAACCCTGAAGGACTCCACAAGACTACGGTTGTGGAGCCGAACAGGTGTCACCCAGTAACACCTTCTGAGACCGACCCTCCAGGAAGGACCGGAGCCACTGCAGAGCAGTACCTCCAAAAACTCCCACAATCCTAGCAGTATCGGCTGTTAGGAATTGTGGGAGTTGCAGTTCAAAACACCCAAAGAGCCGAACTTTGCCCATGCCTGCTTTACAGTATCACACCTTTGTTTGTTTAGTGAGGCACCAGCACTCTTTGGCAGAGAAAACTACAACTCCCAGGATTCCATAGCATTGAGCCATGGCAGTTCAAGTAGTATTAGACTGCATTTATTCTGCAGTGTAGATGTTCCCTAATAGTTTTCAGGCCCATAATTCAGTCCTTTTGCTCCCTAGAGCGCCTACTAGGCATTGCTGAACTGCACCTTCAAGCAGGGATGCTGGGAGTTACAGTCCCCAGGTGTGGAAGATACTCAACCAATGATGCTGAAGTACGGTTGACTTCTGTAGGCGGAGCAAAGAAAGCAGGAAGAGGGACATCTCATAGAATCATAAAGTTGGAAGAGATCCCAAAGGCCCTCCAGTCCAACCCCCTTCTGCCACGCAGGACACAGTCCAAGTTCACCCACCAGATGGCCATCCAACCTCTGCTCGAACCCAGAACTGACCACAGCAGAACAGACAGGGACCACAACTTACCTTGATCTGGACACTAGACTCCTAGTGATGCAGCCTAGAATTGCATTGGCTGCATCACACTCTTGATTCATGTTCGGCATGTGGCCTTAAGCTCCCCTCCCAATTTGGTGCCACCTGCAAATTTAGCCGCCCGTCTTCTATTCCATTGTCCAAATAATTGATAAATATTTTTGTGCTCTGCTCCTTGAATCCCAGCACTCTATGGATCCCACTGCCCCAAAGATTATTTTCGGGCCAAACAAATTAGCCATCCTAATCTCCCTGCCCTCTCCTCCCTGCCAATTATTCCCCTTAAAGAGGCTTGTGGGACTTATCTGCTCAATGGCCTCCGTGGCGGATCCGGCAAAGAAGGTGTCGGAAAAGATCAGCATCAATATGATGGCTTTGGAGGGCGGGAAGATGGGGTAGGATGGGAGGAGGAGCAGCCCAGGATAATATATAGTAATTGCATTGGGTCTCCCTGAAGAATAGCACTGACAAACCTTGAATTGAGGCCCAGACATTTTTGTAACTCTAAATAACAGCACGAATCAACCTCAGATTAAAGGATTCGTTAGGATTGTCATCACAATCTATTCTAGACCACTGCAATGTCTACCATAATCCTGGCATTACAGAATGAGAAAGAAACCTAGAGGCAGGCATGTAGCCAGGGGGGGGGCTAAGGGGGCTTCAGCCCCCCCCCCCCGAAATTCTCAGGGTGGTCCGCGAAAAGGCCTTACTGGTACATTATTTAAACTGTTATGTTTATTCATATCATGATCTGATCACCATGCTCATTATATCCCACATTAATGGGGTGGGATAACAATACAAAAGATTTGCTAGGTAGACCCTCTTCCACCCAGTCTCAGCCCCCGAACCAAACTCAGCCCCCTCCGAAACAAAATCCTGGCTACGGCCCTGCCTAGAGGGTATCTAATCCAACAATAATTTGTATTAGAACATCCCACCTAATAATAATAATAGGTAAAGGTTTTATTTATTATTTATTTACTGTATTTCTAACCCACCCTTCTCAATCCCTGGGGGGGGGGGGGACTCAGGGCGGCTTACAAGGCACAATTAGATGCCGGCAACAATACACAATATAAAGCACAAATACAACAAGATTAAAACATCAACATTAAACTATCCAGTTCATTTAAAATTCTATCTATACAATGCACATTCAAATAACCAATCAATGGTGGAAGCCATTTTATGTCCATCGTTAAAACAGTCCGTTCCAAATAAAGTGCTGCAGTTACTGTGCGAAGGCCTGGTCCCATAACCACGAAGCTAGGAAGGATGGGGTTGATCATATTTTGCTTGGAAGCACAATCCACAGGCGGGGGGCCACAGCTGAGAAGGCCCTGTCTCTCATTCCTGCCAGCCACAGTTGAGTTGCTGGCGGAAGCGAGAGCAGGGCCTCCCCGGATGATCTTAAGTTACGAGATGGGGCGTAGCGGCAGATGCGTTCAGACAAGTAAGACGGGCCAGAACCGTATAGAGCTTTAAAGCACTTTGAATTGAGCCCGGAAATGGACAGGCAGCCAGTGGAGCTGACACAACAGGGGTGTGCTCCCTGTATGTCACTCCAATTAGTAGCCTGACTGCCGCCCGTTGAACTGATTGAAGTTTCCGAACCGTTTTCAAAGGCAGCCACACGTAGAGTGCGTTGCAGTAATCTACCCTGACATTACGTCCAGTTGTGTCCAACTCTAGGGGTTAGTGCTCTGGACGTTGTCCGTAGACACCTCCAAGGTCATGTGGCCAGCATGACTGCATGGAGCGCCAATACCTTCCCGTCAGAGCGGTATCCTATTGATCTACTCACATTTGCATGTTTTTGAACTGCTAAATTGGCAGAAGCTGGGGCTAACAGTGGGAGTGCGCCCTGCTCCCTTGATTTGAACCTGCAACCTTTCAATCAGCAAGTTCAGCAGCTCAGCGCTTTAACCCACTGTGCCTCTGGGGGCTCCATAATAACAACAAGAACAACAAGAACATTTTGTTACTCTCCTCTCCCTCAAGCTTGCAGTTAAAATACATACATAAAAACTAAAGAATACACACACACACACACACACACACACATATATATATATATATATATATATATGAATGATTGGGGGGGGGGGGGAGGTTGAAACACATTGAAGAAGGTATCTTTCCACAAAAGTCCATTGTGCAGCTCAGCCTCTTTGGAATCTCTTTGTAATGTTGAGTTAGATCCTGTTTTCGAATAACCTAGACCCCATCTACACTACCATATCATGCCTTTTGAAATGGCATGATTTGGTCAGTGTAGTATAATGCAAATTAACATCATTGAACTGCATTATATGAGACTATACCCATGTTATAATGCAATTTCAAGCTGTATTACATGTGCAGTCGATGAGGCCTTGATCACAGAACCATCTAACGGCGTCCCCAAAGGTCATCTAGTCCAGCCTCCTGCTATATTTGCAGTTGACTGGGCATGGGCAAATTTGGGCCCTCCAAGTGTTTTGGACTTCAACTCTCACAATTCCTAACAGCTGGTAGATCATGCCTGGTGTAGATGCATTCACAGAGGACTAGAAGAATTATAAGTGTTGCACTCTTATTTATTTATTTATTTACTACATTTATATACCACTTTTCCCCCCCTAAGGGAACTCAAAACGGTTTCCAACATTATAAAAGCAAAATTTAATGCCGTACATACTTGTGGAAACCAAAAGATAATACCAAGACAATAACATATAACTATAAATTAACCCCGGTGGCGCAGTGGGTAAAAGCACTGAGCTGCTGAACTTGTTGACCGAGGGTTGCAGGTTCAAATCTGGGAGCAGGGTGAACTCACGCTGTCAGCCCCAGCTTCTGCCAACCTAGCAGTTCAAAGACATGCAAATGTGAGTAGATCAATAGGTATCACCTTGGTGGGAAGGTAACAGTCATGCCGGCCACATGAACTTGGAGATGTCTATGGACAACGCCAGCTCTTCATCTTAAAATTGGAGATGAGCACCAACCCCCAGAGTTGGACATGACTGGATTTAATGTCAGGGGAAAACCTTTACCTTTACCTATAAATTAACCTAACCAAATTAAAACATAAACATAAAATAGCATTTAGACACAAAGCATAAAAAGTAAACATCAACAGTACAATAACATTTATATTAAAACCTACCAATAAACAACACAATTTTAAAACAGTTATTAAAATCACGCCATTCAAAATCAAGTCCGTAGTCATTCTATTAGCCCATTTGCTATTCGTTATTATCTTATTGTATTTTGCTGTCCAAAAGCTTGGTCACATAACCACATTTTTACTTTCTTCTTAAATGTCAGGAGGGAGGAGGCTGCTCTAATTTCACTAGGGAGGAAATTCCATAGCCAAGGGGCCACCACTGGGAAGGCCCTGTCTCTCGCCCCCACCAGTCGCGCTTCTGAGGAAGGTGAGATCATGAGCAGGACCTCCCCAGACGATCTTAACCTCCTAGATGGTTCATAGATACATTCGGACAGATAAGCTGGGCTGGAACCATTTAGGGTTTTATAGGCTAAAGCCAGCCCTTTGAATTGTGCTCTGTAGAGGACTGGCAGCCAGTGGAGCTGGCGTAACAAGGGAGTTGTATGCTCCCTGTACACTGCCCCAGTTAGAAATCTGGCTGCCGCCTGTTGGCCCACTTGAAGCTTCCAAACAGTCTTCAAAGGCAATCCCACATACAGCCTATTGCAGTAGTCTATCTTTGATGTAACAAGAGTGTGGACCACTGTGGCCAAGTCAGACTTCCCAAGGTACAGGCGCAACTGGTGCACAAGTTTTAATTGTGCAAAAGCTCCCCTGGCGACCGCCGAGACCTGAGGTTCCAAGCTCAACGATAAATCCAGGAGAACTCCCAAACTGATACACTGAGCACCACACCAGAGTCCAGTATACTATTTATTAAAGAAAGCACATACAAAGGGGAAAGGGGTTTTTCCCAAAAGGGCAGTGATATTGAGCAAGAATTTGGGGGTCTTGCCGTGAAGGCAGAGACCAGCCAGACCCACCAAAGAGGATCCGAGATAGCCCTGGCGAGATAGGAAGCAGCCAATCCAATTTGCCCTGAATTTCCCAAATAAAATCTCACCAAGTTGAAGAAACACTACCAAGTTGTTTATTTCGTTCCAGTTGGAGCGGATGTCAAGCTGAAATCATTTGCCCAAAAGCTGACATACCGTACAATGCAAAACATTACATTCTTATAGAAAAACAGAGCTGTCAAATTTCAAACTTCCCATCCCCCACCCCTTTACTGGCTTCAAGCTGATTGGTTGGAGTCATCAGCTGGTAGGGAGCCATGGCCGGCTTAGCCAATCAGGAAGCTAGCGCCGCTTTGGACTCTCAGCCAATAAGAGCGAAGGAGGCGGTCCAAGCGGGAAACAATGAACTGGGAAGATATGATGAGTGGATTAAAATGACTAATGTTTGTCCAAGTGCTGGCGATTACTTTCAAAAGTCCTCAAGCTAGCTTCTGTATTGTCCAGGTGAAGGGAATAAACATTTTGGTCTGGCGCAGATGCCAGACCCAGTAGTCCTTTAATCCGGGATATGGATCTATTGATGGCATCTTGTCCTGGGTTTCGGCCAAGGGGGTGGAAACAATGGGTGAGTCAGGTAGGAAATCCAGAGCTTTTTGAAGGCAGGATGTTCCCCTTTGAGAGATATGACAAAATCACCATGGGGCACGTTCTTCTGATGGCCATGCTCCGAGATCTGGAGGCGCGTGCCCAAGGGACATATATCTTTCAAATGGGACTACTAACAATGGACATGGCAATTGTTATTGTCCATGCAAATGTTCCTTGTTTGTTTAGGAGATTAGCTGGTCCAGTAAGTGGGAGATTCCCTGAGCCTTGGTATGCTGGGCTCACGAAAAGGTGGCTTTTCATATTTTATATAGGAACACATGGAAGGGGGAAACATATAGGGAATACATTAATATAGGAGGGAAATAGGAACCATATCACCTCATATTAGCCCATCGCACCCACCGGTCCATTAGAATCCATAAATCATGAGGAGAGTTCATGGGGTTTGGAAAGGAAAAGTTTCCAAAAAGTTTCTGAAAGTCCTTCAAAGTGGTCAAAAGTCCATAAAAGTTCAAGAAAGTTCATAAAGTGTGGGTTACAGGGGCATTGCCATGTGCGGCCTTGGGAAGAGCCTTAGGTTCCCACATGGGGGAGAGATAGGGGATTATGGGATCATTCCAGCCTGGTGTCCTTGGTAAAACTATGAATTCCTTGGTTTTGAACTATCTTTTAGAGTCCTGGGGGGGGGCGGCGGGTAACCTCTGATAACAGCAGTAGTGTATAAAATACAAAATAGAAACAATCCAGAAATGTCCAGGTACATAAAGTCAAGAGAGCCAAAATCCACAGCAGGCTTTCAAGCATAAATCCATGAGCATGAAAACAGGAACTCTTTCCAAGGCAATCCCTTCAAGGAACAAAGGCACCGACAGGTAACTTGAATCATGAACTCGAGAGCCCAAATAGCCATGAGATCATGCCGAACACACCTGGGCTTCAAAGCCTTCTCACTGATTCTCTCAGAACTTCTAATTAGTCTATTTTTCACTCCCTCCATTTTCAAACATAATCCGGCTTCTCAGGAAAACTCTCCATCGGCGAAAGGCCATTTCAAGGGAACTGAAATGTTCACTTTCTGTTGCCTGCACAAGCACAGGAATCCCAAACATTGGACTCCTTGGCCTGTAATTCTCTCTGGTCGCTAGCAGATTCTTCACTCTGAAACCTATCAATTCCCTCATCCTCGAAATAAAACATCAGAAAAATCTTCTTCTGCTTGCTGAGCCACAACATTAAGTCACATATGCCTTTTTTGTTTTTGTTTTTGCATTGCATCACAGGGAGCGATAGTCGAGAAGCGGATCCTGGCCAAAGTCCACAGCCGCTTCATCGTCACCTTGGCCTACGCTTTCCAGACCAAGCTGGACCTCTGTCTTGTCATGACGCTCATGAACGGAGGAGACCTCAGGTGAGGACCACCGAGAGCAGCATCCACACTGTGGAACTGAGGCAGTTTGATCCCCCATCAACTGCCAAGGCTCAAGGCTATGGAATCCTGCTGGACTTGTAGTTTCACGGGATCTTCCACCTTCTTTACCAAAGAATGCAAACTACAAATCCTGTGCTTCTGCAGCATTGAGCGATGGCATTCGTTCTATGAAAACATAGATAAGAACAACGTTATGCATTTTCAAGGAAATCCTTTAAATGTGTTATCGAAGGCGTTCATGGCCGGAATCGTTGGGTTGTTGTGAGGTTTCTGGACTGTATAGCCATGTTCCAGAAGCATTCTCCCCTGACGTTTCATCCACACCTATAACAGGCATCCTCAGAGGTTGCGAGGTCTGTTGGAAACTAGGCAAGTGCAGTTTATATATCTGTGGAATGATACCCAGGGCGGGAGCAAGAACTCTTGTCTGTTGGAGGCAAGTGTGAATGTTGCAACTGGCCACCTTGATTAGCATTGAAGGGCCTTGCAGCTTCAAAGTCTGGCTGGTTCCTGCCTGAAGGAATCCTTTGTTGGGAAATTTTAGCTGGCCCTGATTGCTTCATGTATTGAATTCCTCTGTTTTCTGAGAACAATACTCAGAATTCAAAGTTAAAAACCACAGAAAGAAGAGAGAGAAAGGCATATAATAATAATAATAAGAGACCCAAAGCAGTCAACAATACTCAGTACTCATTTTTCCCAGTGCCTCTCTATCTCTTTCCTGATCTTTTGAATTGAAGATGTTAACAGAGGATTTAAATGAGTTTCTACTTGCTCATCCACCTTGAACCAAAATTAGGGAATTTTTAAGGTTGATTTTGATAGAGGATATGAATTTAGGGTAGCCTTGCCTTAGAGGCTGAGACCCTAGGTTCCTCTAAAGCGAGGGTCCTTGATGGAAAACCTTGGTGGGCGGTAAGAAATGCCAAAATAGCCCCCTAAGTCCCTTACACCACGCTGTTTTAATCTGCTACCTTTAACTGTTTTAACTGTTTTAATTGTATTACTTGTTTTTAAGTTAAGCTATATCTTTTGTGCTCTATGTTTTATGTTGTTCCTCTGATCTGAGCCAGTATGCTCAATATATCCCATATACATGGGGAGTATTGGGATAAAATACAAAATAATAAATAAAATAAATAAATAGTAGGTTCTCCCCAAGATCCAAAGTCAGCCCTCCCAAATCAAAAGTACAGCCCTGATCCCAGCTGAGAAAGGATGACAGCAGCAATCATTCGCCATGCTGACATGTTTTATTTCAATTTTCCAAGCATTTTTATACATTTCCAAAACAGTCAGATTCAAACCTCCCCCCCCTCCCGCCTGCCTCAATTGGCTGTGGATCTGAGCCAATGGGAAGAGAGAGGGGGAAATGAATGGAATAACGAGGTCAAGGTTTTGAAGATTAGACGTGTTAATGAAGTTTTGAAGTGAGAACTCCAGGCATTCTACAAACCTCCCTGGCTATTGTCTCGAGTTTTGCAACAAACATTTCTTTTTGGCTGTGCCAACAGAGATTCAAGATCTGTCATTTCCTGCCTGTAATTACTAGGCATGGTTTCGAACCCAAAAATGGCGATTCTAAAATCAAATGGGGGGGGGGGGGTTGATTAGTAAAGAAAGACTTACAAAAAAATTTCTAAAAATTTCTAAAATGTAACTTAATTACTAACGAAATTCGTTAGTAGTTCGTATGCCAGCGCATGCGCATTCAGATGGTTTTGGCCTACAACTCCCAGAAATCCTAACAGCTGGTAAATTGGCTGGGATTTCTGGGAGTTGTAGGCCAAAACCTGAATAAATCACACTGAATTCTAGATGGGACTCTCCAAATAGGAAGGAGGGAGGGAAGGAGGGAGGGAAGGAGGGAGGGAGGGAGCGGGTATTCTATTCTTGGAAGCAGCAAAAGAAAAGGAGGAGGAGGCCCCCCCTCGCTCCTCACTGCCTCTCTCTCACCCTTATCCCGAGGAGCGGGGGCCCAAGTTGCCCAGGCTGGTCATATACCTACATTCCATGCACATGCAATAATACAGCAGTAATAACAATGGGTATAAGAAGAGGTAAAATTCAAACCGAAGTATTCTGACTGTGCTCCCTCCTCAAACTGCAAAAGGCTCTTCTCTGAGCCCGGGAAAAGGCAAAACCCGGGCACAGCATTTGCTTCATATTCTTTGGGGGGGATTTGCTGCAGAATCTTCTCTATGAGCCCGGGATTCTGCAGCAAATCCCCCCAAGAATATGTATGTGTGTGCTCCCAAGCAGCAAACGCTGGCTTTTCCGGGCTAATTTCCCGGGCTAATAAGAGAAGAGCCCGTTTGCACCGCATGAGGAGAGACCAGTCAGAATACTTCGGTTTGAATTTTACCTCTTGTTATTGTTATTACTGCTGTATTATTGCATGTGCATGGAATGTAGGTATGACCAGTTGGATTACTTATAATATTAGGCACTTACAGTAGCATTCATTCTATTATACATTAGGTTGGTTTCTCACCGCAATACTCTTTGATGCTTTAGATCCTGGCAGGCAGGAGAGGCAGGAAGCCTGGAAAAATGTAAACAGAGAGGTTTACTCAAGTAAATCCACAAAGGAGGGCCCTTCATCCAAAGTGCCCTCCTTTGCAGATTTACTTCTGAGTAATCCTCTATGTTTACATTTTTTCCGGGCTTCCAGCCGAAAGAAGGAGCGAGTTTAGGGCTTGACTTGCCATAATACTTATTGGCAAGGGAGGCGGGAGGGTGGAGAGAGAGAAGGAGGGTGCCCCCCCTAACGACCTAATAACGACACTTAAGAAAATCCTGGCCCCCGAAGTTCGAAAAAGAAAGTCCATTTCCTGGTTGGTGTTCCAGGTGCGGAAATACTCGAAAGTAGCATTTCTTACGAATTTCTTACGAAACGAATCATTTTCATAACTTTTTTCTCATGCCTAGTAATTACAGATCTTGATCTGTAGGGTGAGTCTTTTTCAGTGTCATGGAGGGTGATAAAAAGATATTGTGGCCATATCTGAGTTTCCGAGGCTCACTGGAATGGCCCTTTTTGATAAATAATAAAAGTCTGCCAGGTGATCCATAATCCTCTGATAGGCGATTCAGAAATCAGAGTCTATGGATCTTTGTGATTAATCAGCTTGGTGGCCGTGAGATAGAACAGGAAAAGGAGCTGATCACCACCTATTGTTCATGCAAGTGGTCTTTTGGAATTTCAGGTTTGAGTCATGCAGTTTTGGTCAGCTTGGCTATCTTTTAAAATACATTTCATGAGGAGGGGCATGCGGGGGAGGTACAATGAAGCTTGGGGAAAGGGGATATAATTCCTAGTTTTATTTTTCATTTTATTTGTCCATTTTATCCACTTATTTCAGAAAGAGAGTCCAGGAGAATATTGGGGGGCTTTGGGAGCGACGAAACGTCCCTTTTGAGTAGGGGCGGGGGAAAGGGGGCTTCAGTGGATTCAATTCATGTAGGCAGAAGTCTTGAGATAAAGTCCAGGAAGGGAAAATGAAGGGAGTCCATATGGGTCCAATATAGTTGCAGGGAAAAGTTCAATGTTCTGTTGCCTCAGGGGAGTTCTTGGAGGTAGAAATGAACTACAGATCCCGAGGTGTCCTGGGCCAGGCGAGGCCTTCTTGCCTTTGTGGGGTTCCTTGGGATTAGCACAAGGCGAACCCGCCCCCAGGACGCAGGACTTAGGGATGTATAGATCATAAGGGCATTTTTGACTATCTTTCATAGAACCCTGGGAAAGGGTGGGGTCAGCTCGATAACAATATTTTTTAGAGTTAAAACTTGAGAAGCATGGACAGGAATGCGCTTTTTCATTTGCACAATGCTTTGCATTCGGTCGCTTTGCTTTCCTCTGCCCATTCACAGATACCACGTCTATAACGTGGACGAGAAGAATCCGGGTCTATCCGAATCCCGGACCGTTTTCTACACGGCTCAAATCATTTGCGGCTTAGAACATCTGCATCAAAACCGCATCATCTATCGGGACCTGAAGCCGGAAAATGTCCTCCTGGATGACGCAGGTAAAGAAAACATTTGGTGGTATTTTGGGGGGCGGACAGATGGACTGCAGAGCCCAGGATCCTCCATTCAAGTCATTGGTGGATTCTGAGAGTTGTAATCCAACAGATTTGACCCTGAAACATTGGAGATTGGGCTTCCTGAAGATGTAATGTATACATCCCCAGCCCCAAAATCTATTATTACTATTATTACTATTATTACTATTATTACTATTATTACTATTATTACTATTATTACTATTATTACTATTATTACTATTATGTTGTTGTTGTTGTTACTAATATACTTTATTTATATTCCGCTCTATCTCCCCGAGGGAACTCAGAGCGGTTTACAGATTAGATATATGGCAAACATTCAATGCCATTATACAATTAACAACAAAGACAGACAGTACACAAACAGAGGCAAAGTCTTCCCCCTTTTCATGTCCGGCACCTGGAGACTGTGCTCAACTTCCTGCCATGCAGAGGTGCTCTTGTTCCATTTTCCATGCCAAGGAGCCTATTGTCCTTGGACGCCTTCCTGACTGAATTGCCGGCATGTCTGCATGGGTGTCTTTTAACTCCCCGCCAAAGCAGTACCTATTGATCTACTCACATTATTGTTTTCGAACTGCTAGTTTGGCAGAAGCTAGGGCAACAGCGGGAACTCACCCCAATCCATGGCTTTGAACTGCCAGTCTTCCAGTCGGCAAGATTTTCTGCAGCTGGCGGTTTAACCCGTCGTGTTGTTGGTGGTGGTGTCGTCGTCATCGCCTAGCAAAGTTCAGGTGTTCCATTTTTCTTGGCAGTTGGAAGTATTTATTTATTTATTTATTTATTTCCTAACAGCACCGGGACTGTGGCATAGCTGGCTGGGAGTCAGCTGCATTAATATCACTACTGACCGAAAGGTCATGAGTTCGAAGCCAGCCCGGGTCGGAGTGAGTTCCCGACCAAAATTGTGTAGCTTGTTGTCGACCTTTGCAGCCCGAATGAGAGTTGCATCTGTCAAGTAGGAAATTTAGGTACCACTTTGTGGGGACCCTAATTTAATTGATTTACGAGGCCATAAAAATATCCAGGAAGTATACAAAGAATGAGGAAGCAACAGCTCCCCTGGTGGCCAGAAGCTGGAATGTTAAATAGCCTCTGAGTGTCTGTCTATGTATGTTGTGTGTCTATGGCATTGAATGTTTGCCATGTATATGTACATTGTAATCCACCCTGTTGTCCCTTGCCGGGTGAGAAGGGTGGAATATAAATACTGTAAAGAAAGTAAATAAATAAATATTGGTATCCCGTCCTTCTCATCCCCGGATGGGGACTCAGGATGGCTTCACAACAGGCATTCATTCAAGGCCAACAACAATAATACGTTATAAAAGCAATTAAATCAATTTGTTAATGCTTTAAAATGACTAAAACATTGTTTAAATCAGTGTTTCCCAACCTTTTTTGAGCCGCGGCACACTTTTAACATAAAAAAATCCGGGGGTACACCACCAACCAAAATGACACAAAATGACACTCTAACACAGTAAAGAATGGCTGGGGGTTGGTGGCCTGCTGGGAGCAGCTGCTGGGAGTGCCGAAGCCGGGAGGGACGGAGCCAGGCTACCCCGGCCTCACCTCTGCCAGCAGCTGCTATCCCCGGCTTCGGCACTCCCAGCAGCTGCTCGAGCCATGAGGGGGCAGTGCCAAGCCAGTAGTGCCAGAGCCAGCACAATGCTGGCTTGGCACTGTCCCCTCAAGGCTGGAGCAGCTGCTGGAAGTGCCGAAGCCAGGGGAGGGGGCAGAGCCAGGCCACGCCATGCCACGCCCCCTCCCCCCAGCTTCAGCTCTCCTACAGAGGAGGAGCATGAGCGGTAGATGGGCTTTAGTGGGCGGGGCTCCTCCTCCACGTGGCTTCAGCGAGCGAAGGGCAAGAGTCATGGTGGGAGTCATGGCGGATTGGAGGCTGGCTGGGGAAACGGCCGAAGGAGGCCGCGCCCCGGTCCCTTCTTCTTTTTCTTCTCCACTGCCCAGCCCTTCTCCTCCCCAAGCAGCAGGAGTTCGGCAGGAGGGGAGGAAGGGGGGCAGTGAGCTTTTCTCGCGGCACAGCAGGAGGTCTGTCACGGCACACTAGTGTGCCACGGCACACTGGTTGAGAAAGACTGGTTTAAATCATGCAGGTTTGAAATCATAATCCGGGTCAGTCCATTGTCATTCACACGAATTGGGTCTCATTCTATATTGCTGCCTCTACTGTTCAAACGCTTGGTCCCATAACCAGGTTTTGAGTTTCATTCTAAAGGACAAGAGGGAGGGAGCCAATTAATGTCACTGGATAGAGAGTTCCACAGGCAAAGGGCCACCACTGAGAAGGCCCTGTCTCTAGTCTCCACCAGTCGCGTCTACGAGGATGGTGGGACCGAGAGCACAGCCTCTCCCGTCAATCTTAGACGTCACAATGGTTCATAGCAGGAGATACGTTCAGGCAGGTAAGCTGGGCCAGAACTATTCAGGAGTTTGAATTGTGCTCGGTAGCAGATTGACGACCAGTGGAGTTGGCATATCAGAGGGATTGTATGCTCTCTGTATGTCGCTCCGATGAGCAACCTGGTTGGCATCCGTGGGACTAATTGGAGCTTCTGAACAGTCTTCAAAAGCAATCCCACCTAGAATGTGTTGCAGTAATCTATTTGGGACATAAATAGAGTCTGGACCACCGTGGCCAAGTCTGATTTTCTAAGGTACGGGCACAACTGGCGCACAAGTTTTAATTGTGCAAAGGCTCCCCTAGCCACTGCTGAGATCTGCGGTTCCAGGCTCAGCGATGAGTCTAGGATCCCTCCCAAGCTGCGAACCTGTGTCTTCAAGGGGAGTGAGACCCTGTCCATACTCAGATTAGGAAAATAACACTATGTAACACTATGAGTTTTGTTCCTGTGTTATAAATGTCATTTCCTAACTGATTCTATTGTAGAAACATGGCGAAAGTTTATAAAAGTGCAAAAATTTGTTTTGGTGGGACATATTATTATTATTATTATGCTCTAGTTTTTCAATGAGTCTCATCATTGAGTCCCAACCAATTCAAAGCCACAAAAACAAAGTTTCTGGAGCAGAACAACTACTTTCAAAGTATTTACCACACAATTAAGCAGGAAATAACACTTTCTAACCAGGAACAGATTTTTTTAAAAAATGTGTTACATAGTTTAATCCCATTTCTATTCGTTCAATGTGCCACTGATTTGCAAGAATAAACAATTGAAATTTTATGTGGCACAAAAATATTTACTGTAACAAAGGAACAGCTGTACTTACAAATGATCTTTTCCTTTCCCAAAGTCTGGAGAAAGATCACATACAATGGTGCATCTACACCAGTGGTTCCAAACTTTTTTGGCCTACCACCCCCTTTCCAGAAAAGAAATTACTCACCGCCTCCCTAGAAATTATTATTTTTTAATTTAATAGCAATTAAACAGAAAGATATATGTATTAATGCAGTGGTTCTCAACCTTTCTAATGTCGTGACCCCTAAATAAGGTTCCTCGTATTGTGGTGACCCCCAACCATATTTTCATTGCTACTTCATAAATAATTTTGCTACTCTTACGAATTCTAATGCAAATATCTAATATGCAGGATGTATTTTCATTGTTACAAATTGAACATAATTAAAGCATAGTGGTTAATCACAAAAACAATATGTTTGGGGAGTATGAACAACGGATGATGGGATTTGCAGTACCTTCAACTGATTCAGCCCTGACTTCCACAGACCACTGAGACCCCCACAAATTACGGAACTGGACCAAAGTTGGCACTGAGAACCCACTTGACCAACAGAAAATACTAGAGGGGTTTGGGAGGAATTGGCAATGATTAAGGGGAGATGTAGTTCACCTACATCCAGAGAGAACTGAGAACCCAAACAACTATGGATCTGGACCAAACTTTTGTTTTGCATTGTTATAGTGTTTTGTTAGATGTATTCATTTTACTGTGTTTATTGTTTTTGATGTTTGATATTATGTGATTCATTATGCTTATAAATAAAGTTTATTATTATTATTATTCATTATGCCTAATTTTGAACACTGGTGGAGTTTAGGGAAAATAGATCTTGACATTTGGATCTTGACATTTGGATCTTGACATCTTTGCACTGCAGCCTTTGCACTGCACTGCGTGTGGGGGTCAAAGCAAAGGGGGCGGGGCCAAAGAAGGGGGCCGCGGGACCCCTCCTAAATGGCCAATTGTTCACCACCCCCTTAAAGGGGTTCACCACCCCTCAAATTCCCCTGAGCCTCCCACTGCCCCCTTGAATCACCTCACCACCCACCACTTTGAGAATCAGTGATCTACACTAATCTGTACGTGCAGCCTGCTCATGGTTCTGTTTTTACGAATAGTTTTAATGTAATTTTATTGGTTGTTGTATTCTTATAGTTTATGTTTTTTGTAATTGATTTTGTTGTTGTTTCTGTTTTGTTTTTATTTACTGTAATGTGTTGCTGGGCTTGGCCTCATGTAAGCCACTCTGAGTCCCCATTGGGGAGATGGTAGCAGGGTATAAATAAAAATTATTATTATTATTATTATTATTATTATTATTACACTATAGATTTAATACAGTCCGACACTGCTTGAGAAGCCACGTCTCACGGCTATGGGATCCTGGGATGTATAGTTTGCCCTTGACTTCTTGAACACCCAAAAAGCCCATTCCGAGCTTCGATTGGGGCCAGAAAATGCAAATCAGCCTCATTTCCTAAAGTAGGTTTCTTGACTGAATGTTTCAAGGTATTCTTGCTCGAGGCTTCTTCATGTCTTTGCAACAGCAGAGAGAGCGGTGCTGGAGGCATGAGTCACCACCCAGGGAGCTAATCCGGTATCAAGGCTGGCTAAAAATAAACCCAAATGCCAACGAACTCAGGAATCCTGTCTTGCCCTCCACATTCGAAAGCATTAAATCAGGCATGGGCCAAGTTGGGCCCTCCAGGTGTTTTGGACTCCAACTCCCACTATTGTGGGAGTTGGAGTCCAAAACACCTGGAGGGCCCAAGTTGGCCCTTGCTTGTGCTAGATCAGGGCTGTCCAACTTCTACCGGCCCAGGGGCCTGAATTCCGGTCACTGATGACCTGGGGGGCCATAGGGTCTGCCCCCGCCCCCTCCCCACCCCCGGCTCCACCCTCACCTTGCCCCCGCCCCTGCATGCATACAGTCAAATATAATCTTTTACTGAGATAAAATGCAGGGTGGGCATTCAAAAGGGGCATCCATACAGTCAAATATAATCTTTTACTGAGATAAAATGCAGGGATAAGATATTAAATTATTTTAATTTAATATTAAATATATTTAATTCCATCCTCCCCTCTCCCCTTATTTTAATTTAATATTAAATATATTTAATTCCATCCTCCCCTCCCCTTATTTTAATTTAATATTAAATATATTTAATTCCAACCTCCCCTCCCCTAATTTTAATTTAATATTAAATATATTTAATTCCATCCTCCCTCTCCCCTTATTTTAATTTAATATTAAATATATTTAATTCCATCCTCCTCTCCCCTAATTTTAATTTAATATTAAATATATTTAATTCCATCCTCCCCTCCCCTTATTTTAATTTAATATTAAATATATTTAATTCCATCCTCCCCACCCCTAATTTTAATTTAATATTAAATATATTTAATTCCATCCTCCCCTCCCTTATTTTAATTTAATATTAAATATATTTAATTCCATCCTCCCTCCCCTAATTTTAATTTAATATTAAATATATTTAATTCCATCCTCCCCTCTCCCCTTATTTTAATTTAATATTAAATATATTTAATTCCATCCTCCCCTCTCCCCTTATTTTAATTTAATATTAAATATATTTAATTCCATCCTCCCCTCTCCCCTTATTTTAATTTAATATTAAATATATTTAATTCCATCCTCCCCTCCCCTAATTTTAATTTAATATTAAATATATTTAATTCCATCCTCCCCTCCCCTTATTTTAATTTAATATTAAATATATTTAATTCCATCCTCCCCTCTCCCCTAATTTTAATTTAATATTAAATATATTTAATTCCATCCTCCCCTCTCCCCTTATTTTAATTTAATATTAAATATACTTAATTCCATCCTCCCTCCCTAATTTTAATTTAATATTAAATATATTTAATTCCATCCTCCCCTCTCCCCTTATTTTAATTTAATATTAAATATATTAATTTCCATCCTCCCCTCTCCCCCTTATTTTAATTTAATATTAAATATATTTAATTCCATCCTCCCCTCTCCCCTAATTTTAATTTAATATTAAATATATTTAATTCCATCCTCCTCTCCCCTAATTTTAATTTAATATTAAATAGATTTAATTCCATCCTCCCTCCCCTTATTTTAACTTAATATTAAATACATTTAATTCCATCCTCCCCTCTCCCCTTATTTTAATGTATCCCATCTCCACTTATGTCATCTTTAAATATATTTAATTTTATATTTAATACATGAGGGAAGATGGGGAGGGAATGAGGAGCCCCTGAGGAGCCCCTGCTTCGACCTACCTTTCCCAAACGCTCAGGATCCAGGAGTACCTGGATGACGAGAGAGGCGACGACCGACTGAGTCGAAGAAGGTCCTAATCGCGTCTGTGGGCCTCAGCGATCCAGTAGTAGAGTAGTAGAAGCTGCCAGTTGGACAGCCCTGTGCTAGATGGATTATCCAATCTCTAGTTTAATTCATTCTCTTTTCTTTCAAAGGATTCTGCAATGTATGCATTAAAAGAAAATTGCTTCCACCCTAGCCTTCCTTGTATGGGTTTCTTGTGATGGTGCTTTTCTCTTCGCTCCCAGGGCATGTCCGGCTTTCAGATCTGGGCTTGGCGGTGGAGCTCCCGGACGGGAAAGACAAGACCACAGGCTACGCTGGGACGCCAGGTGGGCTTTTGGGGAGGGCTTCAGAGCCCTGAAACAACTGGGGACAAAGGGAGGAAGCAAAGGAGGGGAAAGAAGCTGAGGCATTTTAAAGGCGGCTGGAAAAGTGGGGGATTAATCTGGGCCACCAAATACCAATGGCTGGAGCATATGTTGGTGGCACCGAGCAAGAATTTGGGGGTCTAGCTGTGAAGGCAGACCAGTCAGACCCACCAAAGAGGATCCGATATAGTCCCGGCGAGATAGGAAGCAACCAATTGGATTTTCCCTGAATTTCCCAAATAAAATCACCAAGTTGTTTATTTCGTTCCAGGTGGAGCGGATGTCAAACTGCAATCATTTGCCCAAAAGTTGACATAAAGCGCAAGGCAATACATTACATTTTTGTAGAGAAAACAGAGCTGTCAAAGTTTAAACTCCCTGCCCCCCCCCCCCGCCCCCTTTGCCAGCTTCGTGCTGATTGGTTGGAGTCATCAGCTGGCTGGGAGGCGTGGCTGGCTTTGCCGTACCTCAGCCAATCAAGAAGCCAGCACTGCTTCAGGCTCTTGACCAATGAGAGTGGAGGAGGCGGTCCAAGCGGGAAACAATGGAATCGGGAGGAAATTATGAGTGCATTAAGTCATCTAATGTTTGTCCAATTTCGTTATAAATGGCAGTTCCTAATTGGTTCTGTCTTAAACATTGCCAATAATGAAATAATAATGAAGTTTTGAAAGTTTTGTTAGAGTTCTGAAACTTCACCACCAGAACTTTAGCAACACTGTAGAAGCAAAGCACCAGCGCCACCTAGTGTTCACCACCAGAACTTTAGTTTTGTAAGTACTTTAGAACCATGATTGCACAGGCCTAATGTATAGGAATAAAGTGGAATAAATATGGTTAGGAGGGGAGAGGAAAGAGGCAAAGGTCTAAAGATGGAGCGGTCTGGTAGTCTTTATGCAAAAAAGACTATGCCGCTTATTTCATTCTGGCTCGTTGCTCTTGGAAAACTATAAATTCCTAACTATAAAACCCTTTTTATTATGTGTGGAGGTAGTGGTGTTTGACAACAATCATTGTGTGCTTTGAAGTCATTCCAACATCTTATGTTAGGAATGGTGGGTGTTGAAGTCCAAAACACGTGAAGGAGGGCCAAAGTTTGCCCATGGCTGATCTAAATCAATCAATGAAAATGAGCCTCCCTTCACTTTTCAATACAGTTGTACTAACTCCAATGGCTGTCTGATTAGTGGATTCTGGGAGTTGTATTCCCTTCCAAAAGCACCTCCCCCCGGCCAACCCAGTTGTGGATTCACTTCTCTCTCTTTCTCCGTTGCAATAGGATTCATGGCTCCGGAGCTGCTCAAAGGGGTAGAATACGACTCCAGCGTGGATTACTTCACCCTTGGCGTCACTGTCTTCGAGATGATCGCCGCCAAGGGACCTTTCCGCAGCCGAGGCGAGAAGGTAATGACGTCTCTCAGAGGGACTGTGGGTCCCAGAACTCCTCAGCTGCCAGCATGGCCAATGGCGGTCGACAACAACAAAGGGTTATTTTAGCCCATACCTGGAACTATCCAAAGCTAGATCCAAACCTGGGGCTATCCAAAGCAGAGTTTGGCAAAAGTTGTCTCAAAGCCGCAAGTGTTTGATTTGAACCCAGGACTGCTCCAAAATACAAATGTGGCAAAATAGCATCATTTATGTGAGCGGCCAAATGCAGCCTTTTCGATTGGCTGGAAGGCAACTAATTAGCGGGATGAGACTAGGACGCAATGGAGCCATGGATTCAGAGATGCCATAAGAGAAGATTCCCCCTAAACATTTGGGAAAACTTCCTGAGAGTAAGATAGTGAAATGGATTGCCTTGGAGTCCCTTTCTTTGGAAATTTTTAAGCAGAAGCTGGGTGGCCATCTGTCAAGAGTGCTTTGATTGTGTCTTTCTGCCTGGCAGAAGGGGGTTGGACTGGATAACCTTTAGGGGACTTCAAGCTTTATGATTCTCTGACCCTATGACATGGTCAGCCGTACTTCAACATCACTGATTGAATATCTCCGACATTTAGGGAAGCATTTAGGGATAGGAATCCTGCATCCTTCCATATATTGTTGGACTACAGTGGAACTCTCTGCCCCGAACTGTGGTGGAGTTTCCTTCTTTGGAGGCTTTCAAACAGAGGCTGGATGGCCATCTATTGGGAGTGCTTTGAATGTGATTTCCCTGCTTCTTGGCAGGGGATTGGACTGGATAGCCCACCAGGTCTCTTCCAACTCTAAGATTCTATGATTCTATGACACTGCTCAGATCAATGCCGAATAGACTACTGCAACGCTCTCTACGTGGGGTTGCCTCTGAAGACTGCTCGGAAGCTGCAATTAGTCCAACGTTCGGCATCCAGGTTACTAACAGGAGCGGGGCACAGGGAGCATACAACTCCCTTGCTGTGCCAGCTCCACTGGCTGTCCGAACTGATTCTTCCCTATGAACCATCAAGGGCATTAA
This sequence comes from Anolis apletophallus, assembly GCA_030556195.1. Classification (NCBI taxonomy): domain Eukaryota; kingdom Metazoa; phylum Chordata; class Lepidosauria; order Squamata; family Anolidae; genus Anolis; species Anolis apletophallus. The sequence continues at coordinate 147,705,208 of JARBWK010000008.1, read as the reverse complement.
GATCCTCCGGAGAGGCCCTGCTCTCAGTCCCACCGGCTTCGCAAGCGCAGCTGGTGGAGACGAGAGACAGGGCCTTCTCTGTGGTGGCCCCTCGGCTGTGGAACTCTCTCCCAAGTGATGCGAGATCTGCCCCCTCTCTGTTGTCCTTTAGGAGGCTGGTGAACACCTGGATGTGGAACCAAGCCTTCCCAGAATAGGCTGAGATTGGCTATTGTCTGAATGAATGACCACGTTTACAGATTAAGTGGAATTGTTTTAATGGTGGTGTGGTTTTATGTTGAGTTTTTATGTATTTTAATATGTTGTTGTAGTTGTTTTTAAATTATATAGCATCGAATTTTTGCTGTTATGCCGGTCTGAGTCCCTCAATAGAGGTGAGAAGGTCGGGGTACAAAAGTTTTCAATAAATAAATGAATGAATGAATGAATGAATGAATGAATGCACAATCCTAGGAATATTTGGCCTTCCCTGCCCAAATGTGCTACAAGTCCTGGGATTCCCTAGTATTATAGCCAGCATGGCTATAATGGTATATCTGTATCCGCTTCTGCAGGTAGAGAACAAGGAGGTGACCCGCCGGATCCTGAATGACCCGGTGTCGTATCCCGATGACAAGTTCAGTGCGGCCTGCAAAGCCTGCCTGGATGCCCTGATGACCAAAGACCCGGCCAACCGGCTGGGCTTCAAGAACAACGACTGCATCGAACTGAAGAACCACTCGCTCTTCAAGCCCATCAACTGGGGACGGCTAGAGGCAGGTAACGACAGCCAGGATACGCGGGCTGTGCAGCTCCCCCACCACCTCTTCAGCACCAAGCTACCAAGCCAGGCATGGGCCAACTTGGGCCCTCCAGGTGTTTTGGACTTCAACTCCCACCATTCCCACCATTAAAGGCAGTGTTTTGGAAAACAACAAAAGTGCTACATTCCAGGTCCCTGTTTCTGGAAGCAAACAAACAAGTTTGGCCATGCAAACAAAGGAAGGATGTCTGCCGTTGAGCAGCTGGGAGCTCCTGTCTCTCTTTTGTTAGTCTTTGCCCGGGGCTGGGACACATTCTTGAGTAATGGCCCTTGGCTGGAGTCAGGCTATTCAGAGAGTTTCTTGTATTTAGTGTATTTAAAAATACAATTGATACACCTCAGACTTGGGAAATAGATACATTATATAAAAGGATAAAAGTTATACAGAAAGGAAGAGACACAAATATGGTAGCTGCTTGTCTTTGAATTCCTGGGCATGGAGATGATGGGATTAATTATGTAAATGTCTTTTCCCAGGCCAGCCAAATAAAGGATGTTGCAATGGCCAATGTCCCCTTTGTTTCTGAGCCACAGGCAGGGCTGTTTCCCAGTGGGGCACAAGAGCTGGATAATTTGCCTCTTGCTGCAGGCCATGGAGTGGTCAGTGCTTCCCATCTCAGAAATAAAATAGAACATATTTAATAGATGTATAGGAATAAGTGGAATACATATGGTTAGGAGGAGAGAGGCAAAAGTCTAAAACTGGAGGGGTCTGGGAGTCTTTATGAAAAAGAGAGGACACCGCTTATCTCATTCTGGCTTCTTGCCCTTGGAAAACTATACATTGCTAACTATAAATTGCTTTTTATTGTTTTTATTGTTTGATAACAATCATTGTGTGTGTTTTAAGTCATTCCAACATCTTATGTTAGGAATGGTGGGAGTTGAATTCCTGGGCATGGAGATGATGGGATTATGTAAATGCCTTTTCCCAGTCCAGCTAAGTAGAGAATGTTGTGATGGCCAAAGTCTCCTTTGTTTCTGAGTCACACCCAGGGACTAGTTCCCATCACGACACAATAGCTAGATGGTTTGCCTCTTGACCAAGGTCAGGCAGAGGCCAGTGTCTCTTGTAAAATAGAATATATGTAACAGATTTTTAAAGTGTAAATTGTAGCCGGATCTTACATTATGCGAACTACGCTCCCATATGGGGCACCACATATTCAGGGGCACATTAGGCCGCAAAAAGCCCCTTCTCAGTCTCCAGCCCCGTGGAAGGAGGCCCGCACGCGCCACACCAAATGCGCACGCGCGGAAACAGCTGGTTCTGCGCATGCGCACCCAGCACAGTGCAAGCAGCCCAGAGCCGCCCGCAGCGGCTCCATGAGGCTGGAGACTGAGGAGGAGCGCCTGGCAGCCGGAGGAAGAGCTTCCGCCCACAGCCGCCAAACCCTCCTCCTTGGTCTCTGGCACCGTGGAAGGCGGCCCGCCCGCGCCGCACCAAATGCGCACACGCGGAACTAGCTGGCTCCACATATGCACACCCCGCGCATGCACACCCTCCACAAAGCCGGAGACCAAGGAGGGGCACGCAGCAGCCAGATGCGCCCCCAAACCTGTGAATAATAGTCTACCTTTTATTTTTCAGTGATTGGTGGGGGGGTGCCAAAATAATGTTCGCTTACCATTTAAAATTACCTTAGTCCGGCCCTGTTGATAAGGAAATATGATGTATATACTCAGTTTTATCATATTCATTTACTGTATTGTTATAAATGTCTTATTTTAATTTACTACGTAGAGTGCAATCAAGTCTTATCAAGCCTTGTTGTTTCGTTTGGTATTGTGATATGGTCTAAGGCAGTGTTTCTCAACCTGGGGGTCGGGACCCATAAGGGTGTCATGAGGGGGTGTCAGAGGAGTCACCAAAGACCATCAGAAAACACAATATTTTCTGTTGGTCATGGGGGCTCTGGTTGGGACATTTGGCCCAATTCTATCATTGATGGAGTTGAGAATGCTCTTTGATTGTAGGTGAACTATAAACCCCAGCAACTACAACTCCCAAATGTCAAGATTTTTTTCCCCCAAACTCCACCAGTGTTCACATTTGGGCATATTGAGGATTTGTGCCAAGTTTGGTCTAGATCCATCATTGTTTGAGTCCACAGTGTTCTCTGGATGGAGGTGAACTATAATTCCAAAACTGAAGATCAATGCCCACCAAACCCTTCCAGTATTTTCTGTTGGTCTTGGGAGTTCTGTGTGCCAAGTTTGGTTCAATTCCATTGTTGATGAAGTTCAGAACGCTCTTTGATTGTAGGTGAACTATAAATTCCAGCAACTACAACTCCCAAATGACAAAATCAATCTCCTCCCAACCCCACCAGTATTCAAATGTGGGCGTATTGGGTATTTGTGCCAAATTTGGTCCAGTGAATGAAAGTACATCCTGCATATCAGAGATTTACATTACGATTCATTACAGTAGCAAAATTACAGATAGGAAGTAGAAACAAAAATAATTTTATGGCTGGCGGATTAAGGGGTCATGACCTTAGGAAGGTTGAGAAACACTGGTCTAAGGGCTAATCAATACAAATTATTATTGTTATGGTTATTGTAAATAAAGTGGGATAAAATATAGTCTATAGTTAGGAGGAGAGAGGAGGGAAGCAAGGGTCTGAAGGTGGCAGGGCTTGGGAGGCTTCGTGCAAAAGAGAGGACGCTGGTTTATCTCATTCTGGCTTGATGTCCTTTAGGAAATTATTAATCTTTTAGAAGGGCCTGTGTTTCCTGTGTTTAATAACCCCACCAACAAAAATGCATAAGATATACCCGCGATTCTAAGGTGCACCCCATTTTTAGAAATATTTATATGGGGTGGGGGAAGTGCATCTCAGAATTGAATGCATTTTTGGTGGTGGTCGTTATACTGAAATTGGGGTGTTTCTTAACAATCGAAGAAAATTATTATTATCGTCATCATCATCATCATCATCATTGTGCAAAGTGAGATTCAAACTGTAGTCTCCAGAATGAAGACTCAAACCACAAAGCTACTTACAATCAGAGCATGGGAATAATTCATTTAAAATGTCCGTTGTTGTTGTTGTTGTTGTTATTCAGTTCTAAGATGCACTCTCCGCCCCCTCTATATAAACATCTCTAAAAATGGGGTGGAATGATGTCCAGGGTGGGAGAAAAAACTCTTGTCTGTTGTTGCCAATGGCCCCCTTGATTAGCATTTAATGGCCTAGCAGTTTTCAAGGTGTGGCTACTTTCAATTTTTCATTGATTACCACTATTTTTATTGACCCAAATTTTATTAACAGTTCCAACTCTCTCTCTCTCTCTCTCGGCATTACTTCGCGAACGAAGATTCAGGAAGGACTCATCCCACGCTTTTTACAAGCGCGTTGATGACTAAAAAGGCCAATCTGAGATAGGCAAGTTCGGTTGCAGAAAGCGCAGCAGAAAGTCTCCTTGGGTGATGTTTTTTCCAAGTTGCGGTTCTTTCTGCGTTGTCGTTTCTCTTCGAGACCCATTCGGCGTGTCTTCTCGAAAGAGGCCGCAGCATTGTGGATAGTGCATCTCCATGCCTCCCGATGTGAGGCCAGGGTGGACCATTGTTGGTGATCAATCTGGCCAAGCCTGAGATGTTGTTTCAGGGAGTCCTTATATCTCTTTTGGGGGGCGCCTCTCTTGCGCTGACCCGTGGCGAGTTCACCGTAGAGTAGTATCTTTGGGAGGCGGTGGTCCTCCATCCTAGAGACGTGTCCTGCCCAGCGCAGCTGTGTTCTCAATAGCATGGCCACAGTTCCAACTAGCGACCTAACAAATCAACAAGATTATCCCAAACGTCAAATCACCATCAAGCAATTAAATTATTAATTAAATGACGACATCAGAAATGACCATCAAAATCAGACTCTGTAACCGCCATGCTAGAAATACATTAAATAATGATCAAAGCGACCAATTGTTTTCATCGCGATTGTTTTTAGGGCCAATTAATTTCCTTTAATGTCATTGTGTTTGCATGGACACTTACGTTTCCAAGCTCTGAATAAATAAAGAAAAAAGAAATATGGCAGAGCTTTTGCAAACGAGGCGAGGCAAAGTTTGCACGAGATCAGTTGCCACAACCTTTTGCATTGCAAACCTTTCATGTTTGCCGAAGGGCCCTTATGAAATCCCAAATAATTTCCCTGCCAAAGCTAATAAGGGCTGCTTGGCAAGGCAAGTGCGAACATATCCATCCTCCCGAACTTGTTTACACTTTGCTTTGGAGACAGGGAAAATACATGTATTTTATGAAGTGATAGGAGCAGATTCAAAAGTTGCCCTATATACCAAGCATGGGCAAACTTGGGCCCTCCCTCCAGGTGCTTTGGACTCCAACTCCCATGAATTGTGCTCAGAATTGTTCCATTTATGAACGTCGCAACTCCCATTTCTTTTTCTCTCGCTCAGGTCTAATCGAACCGCCTTTCGTGCCGGACCCCAAAGTGGTCTATGCCAAGGACATCGGTGACGTGGGTGCCTTCTCGACGGTGAAAGGCGTGGTGGTGGACGACACGGACAAGGCGTTCTACGATGACTTCTCCTCGGGGAACATTCCCATCCCTTGGCAGGAGGAGATGGTTGAGATGGGCATCTTCGGGGAGCTGAACGTGTGGGGCGCCAAGGGCACCACCCCGAGGGATCTGGACCGCAACGCCCCGGCCTCCTCGGCCACCAGCAAATCAGGGACTTGCCTTCTGCTCTGAAAGGAAGGAGATGGTTTTCTTTGCAAGCCTCTCGCAGGCATGGCATAGACTTTGGAGACATTGCTCCTTGCCTAGTGGGCCATATTCTGCCTTGCCAGAGTGAGGGGAATGAGCCATGAATCAGAACTCAAGTGTTCACATCGCTGGCAAGGAATAGACTCTTACTTTCTTTATGGAAACAGGGGGGGGGGAGTTGCAGAATCTGTGAATGGACACAGAAAGGCAGCTGTATTCATTTTCCTTCCTTTTCCCCTCCTTCCAGAGGTTGCTTTTTTGAATTGGGGGGCTCTTGGGCAGAACTATCACCCCTTTTCTTCTCCCAAAATGGGACCAACATTGGTAGACCCTCCCAGCCAATATGGTTCCTAATTGTTATGGGAAAGGGGGCCGAAAGAGTAGTATTTTTATTTTTCCTTCCAGAGCTAGGTAGTTGTCGTTTCCAGACCCATCTCGACTGTGGGGGAGCTTGGACATTGTAGTCCTCCCAAAGGGATGCCTCCGGCCTTTTCTGTTTCTTTTCCCTGCTGAGGAGCTGCGGAAGGAGCTTGAGAGAGCTCCACAAGATTATGGATCCCATTTTCCTTTTGATCTTGACCGATTACCTCCCTAACCGCTAGGCTCTACATCCCCTTAGAGAACCAATCAATGTAATTGGTCCTAGTCTGCAATTTTAAAAAGATGGCCTCTTTGGACATCAAAGCGAGAGGGCCCTTAATGTAGATTCTGGTTTCTATCTCTGGTTCGGAGACAAGACGTTGAAGCAAACCGTTCGAGCAAACCGTCTTGCAAGGAATTAAAAGCTAGTGCCCAATGTGGATCCAACAAAGAGTTTTAGGCTCCTCCGTGCAAAGCTACACCAGCGCAACATGACACTTGTGACAATCAACTTTCCACAACTGAATGCGCCACGGTAGAAAATGGGCGCCCAACATGCCCGGCGGCGCAATTGGGACCTTTTTGCTCCTGCAACAATAAGACAAAAACGCTGAACCGCTTCCATAACGAAGCTTCGACTTGTGCAAGACCCCAACAGCATTCCAGCCATTGCTTCTGAACCTCCTCGTTTTAATTCCTAAAGCACACCGTATTTTATTTACAGGTTTATTCAATGGGTTAGGAAACAAAGCATCGTCAGAAAGTGGATCTGGTTGAAAAGTGGAACCGGTCTTTTTGTTTCCTAAGTTTTCAAAGATAAGACTGAATGCTATGAAAGGGAAAACAACTCATGGAATCACCCGAGATATTGCCAAAAGAGTAGACCACATGTCAGGGTCCAATTTAGAGTGGTCAAAAGAGCAGGTGAACAAAAATAAGTCCTCGGAAAGCAGGGACAGCCGATGACTTTTGTTGATTGATGGATCTGTCTTGCAAAAGGGAATCTAGGGATCTAGTTTGCAAATCAACCCATTCCCAACTCTTTTGTCCACACCAGCAACGGTTTGTATGGGATTCCGTCTCTCTTGTAATACTTAGATGAGGAATGACATGGAAACCCACCTCTCTGTAACACCAAATCCAAACTCTGGAGTTTGCGGCTGGATCAGCATTTATGTTCCACCCAGGTCAATAGGAGGTAAGGCTAAGGTAGGGCTTCGCTTTGTTGTCGACTGATGTTTCCGATCCAGTAACAATAAACAATATCATATTCATGACTGCTTTGGGATTCTTGAGTTGTGTGGAGACTAGGGATGGCCACCCATTTTTGCATGGGTCGTACACTGCCTCCTTGGGTGCATCTATGCCAGACATGGGCAAGGTTGGGCCCTCCAGGTGTTTTGGACTTCCACAATTCCTAACAGCCTCAGACCCCTTCCTTTTCCCTCTCAGCCGCTTATTGTGGGAGTTGAAGTCCAAAACATCTGAAGTGCCCAAGTGCACCCATGCTTGATCTACACTGTAGAATGAATGCAGTTCGATACCGCTTTAACTGTCACAGCTGAGTGCTATGGAATCCTGAGAGTTGTAGTTTGGCGAGGCTCTGGCTCTCTTTGGCAGTGAAGGCTCTAGCCCTTGTCGAGAGACAAGTCCCAGCATTCCTTAGCATTGAGCCGTGACAGTTCCAGTGCATGAATTCTATAGGTTAACATTATTAAAATATTGGAATAAATGGTATTCAAAAGGTGGCCATTAGTCAACAGGTAATTGGAAGGCACACATACACACATTCGAAAATATATCTGCAAAATCTAGCGTCGTAGGGAAAACAACCTCCTTGTATGGGGGCTCGTCCGGGATATGGAATAAGGCAGGCATCGAACAAATCAAAGTAAAGATTGGATAATTGTTCTGCTGTCTTCCTTCCAAGCATATCTTGAAGGGCATGTGTTTTAGTTTCCATCGTCCATGTTGTCTTTGCCTCCGGCCTCAGGACCCGGGCAACTATGAGCCCAAATGGAGTTGCTCCTGGATTGGGCCGAGTCTAAGTCCAGCTCCTGGCCTTGAACCCGGATCGCTTGCAGGCAGCCTCTGAAGAAACCCCTCTCCTGTGCCAAGGGGGCCCTTTCCAACCCTGGAAGCAAAAGAAAGAGACGTCCATCATTTGGAAATTGTACTAATTTTCAGCCAAAGCTTGGGAACATTTTCTTGTTTGTCTGATGGGAGTTGTAGTCCATTTACAGCTGGGAAACTTCACAATTCTTACCATTGGCAGAAGAAGCAGGCCACATCCTGTCCTTTGGATATGGTTGGTCTGCAAGTCCCATCTGCTTTTGCTAATGGTGAAGGATGTTGGGAGTTGTAGTCCAGAAAGATCTAAAGAGCTACACAATCACTACTTCTATATTAAAGGAAGTAGGCCGCACATGGCTCTCCAGCTATGGCAACTCCCATTATCCTCAGCCAATAAAGATTATGATGGTGAATGATGGGAATTGCAATCCAACCGCATCTGGTGAGCTGTGCAAAGGGTCACATGTAGTTCTGTGGCTTACGGATTATATGGCACTGTAGAAGGGGCCTCAGTGCAATTTAAGAAAGCCAAAGAACTACATGCAACCCCCTGCATAGCTCTCCAAGGGTTTGCCTTGTAAACATACGATTGGAGGAGGCCTCTTACCAGGTGACCCTCCGATGGTGAGGTCTCCCCTTTGGCCCAGCCAGATCTGCTTCAGGCGGTCAAAGTCCGTCTTGGGGATGGGCTTCAGGGTCTCTGCATTGGCCAGGCGCAGGGCGAAGTGCGATGCCGTGATTCGCACCTGGAGCCGCAAGTCCAGGCAACCCTCGGCCGGAAGCGGGGCCATGAAGACAGTCTTGTTCCCCAGCTGGGCCACCAGATCCTAAGAGAGACACAATGAGATCGCCATCCTTCCTGTCTTGCAATTTAGTTTGCTGTTGTGGATACTGGGCTTTAGAGTGGCTTGTGCCCCTGTGCCCTGGAAGCAGTGCATTGTCTATTCTTGGAGCAGTACAACAGAAAAGCTAATACTAATAAGAAATAATCCAATGGATTAATAAGATAGCTATCCTTCATGTATTGCAACTTAGTTTACTGTTGTGGATGCTGGGCTTTAGAGTGGCTTGTATCTCTGTGCTCCGGAAGCATTGCATTGTCTATTCCTGGAGCTCTAGCATAGAAAGGCCCACACCTTCCTGCATTCCAACTGAGTTTGCTGCTGTGGATGATGGGCTTTACAGTGGCTTGTATCTCTGTACTCTGGGAGCACTGCATTGTCTATTCTTGGACCTCTAACATAGAAAGGCCCGTCCTGATAAGCAACTCAGCACTAAAACAAATGCAAAGTATATTCAGCATATTTCACCTGAGTTTGGTATTGTGGATGCTGGGCTTTAGAGTTCCTTAAAGTTGTGCTCTGCAAACAGTGCACTGTCTAGTCTTGGAGCTCTAGCATAGTAAGGCTCATACTGATAATATAGCAATCCTTCCTGTCTTCCAATTGAGCTTGCTGCTGTGGATGCTGGGCTTTAGAGTGCCATGTGCCTCTGTGCTCTGGAAACTGTGCATTGTCTATTCTTGGAGCTCTAGCATAACATAGCCATCCTTCCTGTCTTCCAATTGGGTTTCCTGCTCTGGATGCTGGGCTTTAGAGTGCCACGTGCCTCTGTGCACTGGAAGCAGCGCTGAGCGCATGGTCTATCCTTGGAGCTCTAGCATTGAAAGGCTAATACTAATACGCAACTCAACACCAAAACAAATGCAAAGCATATTCAGCACATTCCAACTGAGTTTGGTGTTGCGGGTGATGATAGACTTTAGAGTGCCATCGTGCTTTTCACCGTGTGCCGCAGGTCCAAGCGCAGAACCGGGGCGTGTTTCGCACTGGAGACCGCCAACAGGGTGGCTGCTTGCGGAGGCCCTTCGATTCGCATCTCCAAAGCCAGGAACCAGTTCTCATTTGCAGAATTGAGTCCAGGAGGGAGGTCTAATGGGGAGAAGGAGGCAGAGAGGCAAAGGAAGGGCTTGGCAAAGGCTTTGCATCAGGCCTGGGCCAACTTGGACCCTCCAGGTGTTTTGGACTTCAACTCCCACAATTCCTAACAGCCGGTAGTTGAAGTCCAAAACACCTGGAGGGCCAAAGTTGGCCGAAGTGTGCTTTGATCCCTCTCCTTTGGCTCCCGGGTCCTACCTGCCAGAGAAAAGGTGGCCAACCCATTTCCGGGGAAGAAGCTTCCAGGTCGGATGCTGGGGAAGCAAACCTTGGTCCCTTCTTCCTCCAAGGAGCTTCCTTCTCGCCATTCAGAGGTCGTGTTCAGCCAATTGCAGCGCCGCATGCAGCCATCCATGGCTGTGTTCAGCTATAAAGAGGGGCGAAGTTAGAATTATTTGGGCGCTTCCCCTTTCTTCCCCTATATCAGTGTAATATATATATTGCACAAGTTTAAAAAGTCCATGCAGTTAGCTGTGAAAGAGTTAAGTTGTGGAGCATTATGAAGCATGCGTGAAACAGACAAGGAAGAGGTTGCAATAGACTAGGAGGCTGGACACTGAATTAATGAGGTATAAATAGAGCACACACCATCTTTATTCTTTCTCCGTACTAACAAGTAGGTGTTATTGCAATTAATGAAGATAAGAGCCGCTACTAAAGATAAGAGCCGCTACCGAAGCAGAAACAACTGTCTGAAGTCAGTTAATTGGATGATAAGAAGCATGGCCGGATTACCCATAAGGCCAACATAGGCCTTGGCCTAGGGGCACATGTCAAGGAGGGGCGCAGATCACGGACCAAAAAAATAAAAATAAAAAACAGGTCCGCGCCCCTCTTTCCCCCTTTCTCATGCTCCTCCTCGCTCCTTCTCCCGGCAAAGTCTCTCGCTCTCTGGGCTGCGGTGGGGCCCTTGCATTGATTTGCCCGTGGGTCTCTGGCTGGTCTGACCTCCTGTCTCCTGGGGAAGCCGTCTCCATGGTGACTTGCCTGGCTCCCCCGGCGGCAGACTGTAAATTCCTGCAGCCAGAGCCGAGCAGCAGAGTCCGGGAGAGGGCGGTGGGAGGGAGGGGAGAAGGAGGAGTAGGAGGCAACTAGGAGGAAAGAAAGAAAGTAAAGAAGGAAGAGAGGGAGGGAGGAAGAGGGGAGAGAAAGGGCGTTGCTTGGGTGGACCTCTCCCAAGTCCCCAGCATGAGACCACACCAACCCGGGCTCGCTCCTGTGCTCTCGGACCAAACCGGGCGGGCTGCTTGGCCAAAGGGAGCCGCGGGAGGGAGGAAAGGATCAAGGCCAGGATCTAGCTCTCCTGCCTTCGGGAGCAGCCGAACAAAAGCCGCACAAACCCCAACCTGAATCCTCCCTCAGTCTGCGGGAGCGCACGCCAAGCGGACATCTCTCTCTCTCTCTCTCTCTCTCTCTCTCTTGTGCACGCCTTTGGAGCGAATTTGCACCCACTGTGCTCTCCCCAAGCCTCCCGAGGAGACCTTCAGAGCACAGCGGAGCTTTCCGGCTGGTGGGAATGGGGACCTTGGAGGTGGCGGGATGGTGCCTACTCGCCTTTCTCTTCTGCTCCGGAGGCACCATGGCGAAAGCCAGTCAAGTGTGGGTCTGAGTGGTGGTGGTGGGGGGATAGAGGTTGGCTTAAAGGGGGTGTAATTCCAAAGTGTGGCCTAGGGCGCAAAAAGGTGTTAATCCAGGCCTGATAAGAAGCAAGTTGGCCAGCAAATTGGAATGATAATCTACTCTGCACAAAAGCCCTCCTACTCCTTGTCCTTCGATTCCTTGGATGATGGAATACAAATAATAATAATAATAATAATAGATTCACCGGGGTCAGCAGTTCCTGGGCTGGGATGAAGAGGCCCCCGACACTGATCCGCATGGCAGAGACCGGGTGATCGATGACGGAGCTGGAGACGCGGCGGAGGACCAGCTGGTCGTCCCCATCTACTTCCATGGTGACCACGTCGCCCTCATTCTTCACCATCAGCTGCCCAGAAAGAAGAACAGAGTCAGAGGCAAGAGAGGTCATCTATCTATCTACACTGCAGAACGAACGTAGCCTGGCATCACTTTAACTGCCATGGCTGAATGCTACAGAATCCTGGCCATTTAGAAATGAAGGTCTCATTTTTTTCCCGTCAGGTCGAACATGTCAGCTGGACCAGGTCCTGATCTGGCATGCAACTAGAATCCATAGAAGACTAGAGTTGGATGAGACCCTAAAGTCCATCTAGTCCAACACACGTCTGCCAGACAGGGAGACACAACCCAAGCCCTCCCAACTGATGGTCGTCCTGATTGTGCTTAATATTGCCACAGAATTGTAGACTTGGAAGGGGCATCTAAAGGCCATCTAGTCCACTCCCTTTCTGCCAGAAAGGAAGACTTCACCCAAGCCCTTCTGACAGATGGCCATCCAGCCTGTGTTTAAATACATCCATATAACCCTGTAGTGTAGATAGATAGAGAGTAGTGTTGGAAAAGGCACCTACAGGCCATTCAGTCCACCCCATTTCTGCAAGGCAGGAAGACACCATCCAAGCCCTCCCGACAGATGGCCATCCAGCCTGTGTTGAAATACTTCCATAGAATCGTAGAGTTGGAAGAGACCCCAAGAGCCATCCAGTCCACCCCCTTTCTTCCAGGAAGGAGATACAGTCCCTCCATAGAATCGTAAAGTTGGTAGGGGCACCTAAAGGCCATCTAGTACACCAGCTTTCTGCAGGTGGATGGCCTGCTATGTAGGAAGGCACCATCCAAGCTCTCCCGACAGATGGCCATCCAGCTTTTGATTATGATTATGATTAGAAGCATAGAAGGCTAGAGTTGGAAGGAGCACCTAAAGGCCATCCAGTCCAACCCTCTTCTGCTATGCAGGAAGTCACCATCCAAGCCCGCCCAAGATTGCCATCCAGCCTTTGTTGTTGTTGTTGTTGTTGATGATGATGTTGTTAGAAGCATATGTCTAGAGTTAGAAGGGGCATCTAAAGGTCATCCAGCCCACCCCCTTTCTGCCAGGAAGGAAGGCACCATCCAAGCCCTTCCAATAGATGGCCATCCAGCTTGTGTTTAAATGTTTCCCTAGAACCCTAGAGTTGGAAAAGGCACCTAAAGGCCATCCAGTCCAACCCTCTTCTGCTATGCAGGAAGTCACCATCCAAGCCCGCCCAAGATTGCCATCCAGCCTTTGTTGTTGTTGTTGTTGTTGATGATGATGATGAGCACCTAAAGGAGCACCTAAAGGTCATCTAGCCCACACTCTTCTGCCAGGAAGGAAGGCACCATCCAAGCCCTTCCAATAGATGGCCACCCAGCTTGTGTTTCACTAGAACCCTAGAGTTGGAAGGGGCACCTAAAGGCCATCCAGTCCAACCCCCTTCTGCCAGGTAGGAAGGCACTATCCAAGCCCTCCTGGCAGATGCCCATCCAGCTGTACCCGGTGCCAACGTCCATCGTTGAGGCGCATTCCCCCTGAAACAGTCAGGTTGGTGACGGTGTTGTGGATCTGCATCTCAGGCTTCCCTTTCCGCAAAGCCAAGACAAACCAGTCCTTGCCGGGGTTGGTGTCCCCATAGAAGATGACACCTTCCGGGTCGAAGGTGCGAAAGTCGAAGGAGGATGCAGCGCTGGGGAGACGAAAGGGAGAATGAAGGCCAAACTACAAATTCCAGGATTCCATGGCATTGAGCCATAGCAGCCATATTTCAGAATATGAGACAATATTGGCCTGAAAGCTGCTCTAGTATGACATATTGAGTCTCCAACAGCTCAGTTCCTTTAATCCAGGGCTGTCCAACTGGCGGCCCCGGGGCCGGATCCGGCCCTGTAGCCTGTTGGACACGGCCCCACCTATGCCCTCAGCCGCCATTTTTAAATTTGAAAAAAAATCGATTTTTTAAAAAAAAATGGCGGCCGGGGCCGGGGAGGGGGGGAGGGGGCAGCGAGGAGGAAGAGAGCTAGCTCCTCCTCCTTTTCGGCGCCCCCCTCCCTACCTAGGGCGGGGAGCCGCCGAAAAGGGCAGAAGGCGGGCAACAGCAGCAGCGCGTCACAGGCCTGGCGTGACGCGCTGCCCCTTGGCGCCGCCTTCTGCCCTTTTGGCGGGCCCCCCCCCAGGTAGGGGGGGCGCCGAAAAGGAGGAGTAGGCGGTGCCAAGAGCAGCGCGTCACGCCAGGCCTGTGACGCTCTGCTCTTGGTGCCGCCTACTACTCCTCCGGGCGCCCCCTCCCTACCTAGGGCGGGGAGCCGCGAAAAAGGGCAGAAGGCGGCGCCAACAGCAGCGCGTCACAAGCCTGGCGTGACGCGCTGCCCCTTGGCGCCGCCTTCTCTGCCTTTTCGGCGCCCTCCCTTCCTAGGGCGGAGGGGCGCCGAAGGAGGAGTAGGCGGCGCCAAGAGCAGAGCGTCACAGGCCTGGCGTGACGCGCTGCTCTTGGCGCCGCCTACCTCCTTTCCGGCCGTTTTAGGAGGGGCGGGGCCTGGGGTTGGGGGCAGGGCCTGGGGGCGGGGCCTGGGGCGGGGCCGAGCAGCCCCCTAGGTCATCAGTGACCTTTTATCCGGCCCTGGACCCCGTAGAAGTTGGACAGCACTGCTTTAATCAATTGTGGGATTTGGACTACAACTCCCAGCACCTCTTTATGCTGGGCATCATCATCCTACAGTACCCAACACCATTATATCTATTGAATTCACACCTTTGAAAAGTGCATAGGACCATAGTTAGACCCAACAGGCCAACTCCTAGTACATATCACAACTTCCACCAATAGTGTGCGATTGTTTGTTTACTCACAACTTCCACCAATAGTGTGCAATTGTTTGTTTGTTTACTCACAACTTCCACCAATAGTGTGCGATTGTTTGTTTACCTTGTTACAGTGCGCAGATCCACATACAACGTGGCTGTCGGCGAAGGGTCTCCCCATCTCTGTCCAAGGTTCAAAGCCCCAGTTTCACCAGGAAGAGACTGGAAGCATTGGCCATACTGGGAAAAGGAAGAATAGTCATGAACCCACTTGGCCACTAGATGGGAGCGACGCCCTCCAGATTAAGAATAGGGGGCTTGCAATGCAGGGAAGGACCAGTAGGTGGTGCTGCTGCTGCTTGGAAGAAAACCAACAGCGTGCACTACTGCTGATAGCCACCTGATGGCAGTGCTGCTCCACAAAACTTATTTTCCCATCACTGGAACTTTTTTTCCTAATTGATTAATTCATTAATTAATAGTGAGCCTCATTTCGATGCAGTGTTGTGTGCTTTTCAATCCGGCTTGTCTTCCTTGTCCTCACCTCCTTTGAATATTAATGTCACTGAGTCTTTACCACACACACACACACATATATATTCCCAAATCCTTATATAGCATTGCTACCTTTTATACTCAGTGGCAAGAAAGATTTGTGTATATTGTGTATTGTATATTGTGTATATTGGCCAATAATAAAAGATAGTATCGATATCTTGGTAACAACAGTTGGATACTGGAAACTGTCTATTTACTATGGAAATATGTTTAGTGCGTTTAGGCAACTCACACTCTCTCAGCCTCAAAGGGCCTAAAAAAGGAAGGAAAGTTGGGAACTTCCCAAATATTATTCCCATTGGTTGCAATTGGCCAACTTGATTAGCATTGAATGGTCTTGCAGCTTCAACATCTGGCTGCTTCCTGCCTGGGGGAATCCTTTGTTGGGAGGTGATTCGCTCCCAATTGTTTCTGGACCAGATTGTTCCTCCCAAGAAAGGATTCCCCTAGGCAGTAAGAAGCCAGACCTTGAAACTGCTAGGCCATTAAATGCAAAACAAGTGGCCAATTGAAACATCCACACCTACCTCCAACAGACAAGAGTTCTTTCTCCCACCCTGGACATCATTCCACAGATATATAAACCTCCCTTGCCTAGTTTCCAGCAGACTTCACAACCTCTGGGGACACCTGCAGTAGATGTGGGCAAAACGTCAGGAGAGAATGCTTCTGGAACATGGCCAGGCGTCCCGGAAAACTCACAACAATCCAGTGATTCCAGCCATGAAACCCTTCGGCAATAAAGGAGAGTACCTTTGTAAAACTACAACTCCCACGTTTCCATAGCATTGAGCCATGGCAGTTCAAGTGGTACCGTATTGTCTCCTCGCTTTGGTACTAGACTATTTTAACCCTTTTGGCCCACTTTAGAAAACAGTGGCTGCATCCTATGACATCGTAGAGGAGACCCCTAAAGATCATCCAGTCCAACCCTTTCCTACTGATCAGAAAGACACCATCCAAACCCTCCTGACCGATGGCCACCCAGCCTCTGCTTAACGATCTCCAGGATGCTGAGGTTTGGAGAGGTAATTAGAATGTGCTGCTCTGGTGCTACAAATCCCTGGATGCCACAAATGGGATTGGAGTGCCGGGGTACACGAAGGGGTCGAGAGGAGGCCGGCCAAAGCAAACAGTCAAGTCCTTGTGACTTTGTTTTGGACCGAGGCACCCCTGTGTGTTAATTTCAAGGGCCCATAAAGTACCACAAACTCTATATTGTCTTGATACGAATGCTGGCACTTTGAATCTGAATGACTTCCGAAATTTTTCGAAAAAAATTCGGAATTTTTCCAAATAAATTCTGAAATTACGGAATGGCTTTGTTAATGGCGGACACGCATGTTTAACCTAGTTTGGATGGGGATGTCGCCCCAGTTCTGACGCGGAGGGAAGGACATCCGCCTCCAAACTGGGTTAAACAGCCAATGAGGGGAAAGCACCTCGGGAGGGGCGGGAATCTAATGCCGATTCCTTTCCAAAAATGGCGGTGGTGGCTTCGAAATGGCAAATTCACTTCCAGGTTGCTTACATCGCTTTGAAACCGAAAAGTGAATATAATCCGAATTCATTCCGATTTTACGAACCTACCCTACACACACACACACACACACACACACCTCTTCCTGGGCCAACTTGGGCCCTCCAGGTGTTTTGGACTCCAACTCCCACCATTCCTTTTTTTTAAAATGTTCTTTATTGTGGTTTCAAACATTAAAAGAAACATATAACACAATGACAATATATAAGGGGGGAAAGGGGAAGGTAAGATAACAAGGGGTGGCGGGAGAGCTGGGGAGGGAAAGGGGGGCAGGGGCAAGTGTGAAACACAATACAAGGGGGGTTGGGGGGTAGTTCAGTTCATATAGGTTATACAACTTGTGGTTACATTCTTAATCTTCGTCCTCAGCTTTACCGATTGTCTATTTGTGCCTATAGAGAGATATAAACATGGTATTCAATACTCTTAATTATGTCCAGTCCATATTAAGTGAGTTTGTGTACTTATCTACCATCATCATTTCCATTTGCCCTTACTCTTACATCCTTTATATAGATATGCCAACCATTTGGTCCAGCCGAATTTACGTATAGCTTTTACCCTAGTTGTTCCAATTCAATATTAGGTCCATCTTATGTTCCCTCTTGAAATAGTTTTGTACAATCGACCAGTCGGTTTTTCTTATCCGGTTTTCTCCAGTGGTTTTGAGCTCTTCTGTCAACCACTCCATCTGAACGGTTTCTATCACCTTATAAAGCCATTCCTCTTTCCTTGGTTCGCTGACAGATTTCCAATATCTGGCATACACCAGTTTGGCTGCGGTGGTTATGGCCAGTAATATACGCTTTTCATTGGTGTCAAAGCTTGGATCCATAATCCCTAAAAGGAGTGTATCAGGTTTTCTCTCCATCTTTTTTGAGAAGATTTTGTTTATTTCTGTATTTATAAGTTTCCAATATTTTTGGGCTTTCGGGCACAGCCACCATAGGTGGAAGAAGGTTCCGCTCCGGGCCCCGCAGTTCCAGCATTCTGTTTTGACATTTTTATATATTTTTGCCAATTTATCAGGGGCCAAGTACCATCTGTATAGGATTTTTATCCAATTTTCTTTGTATTTATAGCAAACTGAAGAGTTTGCATTTTTCTTCCAGATGGTTTGCCAGGTGTTCCACTTTATCTTATATCCAATGTTTCGTGACCATTTTTTCATGTGGTCTTTTATCTTTGGAGCATTTTGGGAAAGCTGGCTATAGATCTTTCTGACTAAATTTTTATCTGGTCCTAGCAGAACCTTCTCCAACTCTTTCTGGTCGCTCTCAAACCCTCTTTTTAAGTCTAGTTTAAACTTTTCAGCCACTTGACAATAGGGTAGCCAACCCAGCTCCCTTCCTTCAGTTGCTAGTTGCTCTTTACTTTTGAGTATATATTTGAAACCATTCCAATATATTAATTCTTTGTAGGTATACCATTTTGTATCCTCCAATTGCCTTATTCGAAATGCCTCCACCGGTGACAGCCAGGTGGGGGTTTTGGGATGAACTTTGGGGTTGAATTTGTTCCAAATTCTAATTAGCGGGTCTCTAATATAGTGATTTTTGAAAATTTTGTCTATTAATATTTTGTTATATCCCAGATAACCATGGAAACTCCCACCATTCCTAACAGCCCGAAGGGGCCTGAGTCTCTTAGGAATGGTGGGAGTTGAAGTCCAAAACACCTGGAAGGCCCAAGTTGGCCCAGGCCTGGTTTACGCTGCCATATAATCAAAGCAGATGTGTCAAAGCTGAGAGATAACTCTCGGATGCATCTATTGTTCCAGGCTCACCTTAGCACCATAAGTCCCTTCGATCTTGGGGAGCGGCTCCTCCGCCGACAAGGGCAGCCCCAAGACGGCCAAGGAGAGCAGCCAGGCCGCTTTGGGGAGCATGGCTTTCGGTGGCCGCAAAGTCCAGCCGGAAAGGAGACTGCGGGCAAACACAGCCGGGCGGTCATTTTGGTGTCTGCTGTTGACATAAACTTTACAAGGGTCAAGGGCCTTGGGCAAAGGCTGGCTGGCTTTTGCAGGGGAGAAAAACCTATGGGTTTGGCCCCCCGGGGGTCTGTTTTCCGGACCCATTTGCGCCTGGACCGATGCTTTGGAACATCATCCTCAAAGAGACGGCACCCAAAAAGTGGTCCAGCACTCTCCAAAGGGAGGGTTGCCTTGTTCTGCCCGCTCTGGAGCTCCCTGTTCCCTTTGGTCAGGTTCGCGGTGTTTATTTGCACAGAATTGCATGCATCTAGTCTAAAGCTTGGTCCTAATATAGAATACAGCAGGCCTGGGCAAACTTGAACTGGACCGGATTAGTCTACATGGCCCTAAAATCCAGATCAATGCAGTTAATCCACATTCCGAAACTGGGTTACAGGGCAGTGTAGATCCAGACTGAAAGCCTGTTGTCCTTCCCAGTAAAAAAAAAAAGCCAAGTGGAAGCTGCTGACCGCTGGGAAACCCTCTGCTTTCTCAGCAAAGTAATCTGGTCATCATCCCAGGGGTCAAAGGCCTTGTTTGCTCAGGGTTGCAACACCAGCAAAGGATGAAGTCTGGGGCCAAAGAGACAGGGCGGCAGAGTCTTATGGGGCCCCAATGGGGTGGAAAGGGGGGACACACCCCCATATAGGAAAGGAACTCGAACTTGGGTTGGCACATATGCAGCACACCTTTCTGGAATGCTATGGGAGTTGTAGTTCGCCTAGGTGTTGAAGTAGTCTACACAGTTGAAGCAATGCAGTTTAATTCTACTCGGACTGCTTTGCCTCAGTGCTATGGAATTCTGGGATCTGTAGCATGACAAGGGCCCGAGCCCTCAGGAAACTACAATTCCCAGCATTCCACAGTATGGAGCGGGGTCAAAATGGGGTAGTATTTGCAGCTTGAGTGACCAGCTCTCTTAGGCAGAGGAGGCTCAAGATGGTGGAAATCTACAACTCCCATGAATACCTAGCACTGAGTCATGGCAGTTAAAGGAGTGCCAAACTGTGCTAACTCTACAGTGTAGATTCACAAAGGACCTAATTTGCTTGACCCATGGAGAAGTTGAGGTTTTGGTGCTCACTTAATCAGGAAAAGAGAAGCCTTGAATACCTGAAAGCAACAGATCCACTCCGGTCTTGGATGCTAAGCAGGGTCAGCCCTGGTTCGAACTTGGATGGGCGACCGTCATGGAATCAGTTTTGAGTACTCCTCTGTCATTTGGGAGTTGTAGTTGCTGTGATTTATAGTTCATCTGCCATTAAAGAGCATTCTGAACTCCACCAATGATGGAATCGAACCAATCTTGGCACACAGAACTCCCATGACCAACAGAAAATACTGGAAGGCTTTGGTGGGCATTGACTTTGAGTTTGGGAGTTGTAATTCACCTCCATCTCTGTGGACTCAAACAAGACTGGATCTGGACCAAACTGAGCACAAATACTCACTATGCCCAAATATGAATACACCCTTTCTTCCCCCTCCTGCCGAACACTTTTTCTTCTCCACTCGGGCTCCCTTCTTCCCAGCCTCGCTCTGCTCGCTTTGCCTCGCTTTGCTCTGGGGTGAGTCTGCGCAGTAGCGCCCGCATGGGTCACGTCTTCCTCCCTCCCCCCTCCCCTCCTGAACAACCTCATCCTGCCCCCTCGGATCAAAATGGCGGCAGAAACGGCAGTGTGGAAGAAAACGTAAATGTTCGGCAGGAGGGGGAAGAAAGGGCGCGAAGGGGAAGGGGGAGGAAGAGGTCTCTGTCGAAAGCTGGCATGGGCAAACTTGGACCTTCCAGGTGTTTTGGACTCCAACTCCCACCATTCCTAGCAGCCTCAGGCCCTTTTCCTTTCCCCCCTCAGCCACTTAAGCAGGAAAGGGCCTCAGGCTGTTAGGAATGGTGGGAGTTGAAGTCCAAAGCACCCAGAGGGCCGAAGTTTCCCCATGCTTGTTTGAGGGACCTTAAAGTGGCGAGCCTCCTTCCAACATTGTGATTCTGGATAGAAAACAAACAACAACAAAACACAACATTGTTTGAGTCCACAGTGCTCTCTGGGTGTAGGTGAACTACAACTTCCAAACTCCAGGTCAATTCCCAAGCAAACCCTTTCAGTACTTTCTGTTGGTAATGAGAGTTCAATATGCCAAGTTTGGTGCAATTCCATTGTTGCAAGA
This sequence comes from Anolis apletophallus, assembly GCA_030556195.1. Taxonomy (NCBI): domain Eukaryota; kingdom Metazoa; phylum Chordata; class Lepidosauria; order Squamata; family Anolidae; genus Anolis; species Anolis apletophallus. The sequence continues at coordinate 147,684,332 of JARBWK010000008.1, read as the reverse complement.
GTTCAGAATGCTCTTGGGTTGTGTGTTAACTATAAAGTTCAGAAACTGTAACTCCCAAATGTCAAGGTCTCTTTCCCCCAAACTCCATTTGGGCATATTGACTATTCATGCCAAGTTTGGTCCTGATCCAACATTGTTTGAGTCCACAGTGCTCTCTGGATATAGGTGAACTACAACTCCAAAACCCAGTGTCAATGCCCACCAAACTCTTATAGCATTTTCTCTTGGTTCTGGGGGTTCTGTGTGGGAAGTTTGTGTCTTTCTGCCATTCCTGCCAGGATATCTATGTTGTGTTCATGGAAACAGGTCCAGGTTTCACACTGAGTGTATAAATACATTTAAAAACATATTAACTCTATGTATTACTGTGTTAGAGTGTCATGTTGTGTCATTTTGGTTGGTGGGGTGCCCCAGGATTTTGTAAATGTAAAAAATGTGCCGCGGCTCAAAGAAGGTTGAAAAACACTGGTCTAGTCCACCCACTCATTCTGTCCTAGGACTCAAGTTCTAGAGTCGACCACTGAATCCTACGTTTCAAGAAATCAAACCTCTCACTTCTAATAGAAACCACCTCTGACTTCACACTACCTTAAAGGCACTTTGACCTTGTGTGAGCTTCGATGCTAAGCAGGGTCAGCCCTGGCAAGGCCTTGGATGGGAGACCACCAAGAAATGCTCAGCACTGTAGGCTCTACTTGAGAGGAAGGAACTAGGAAAATCACACCTGAGGATTCTTCGCTTAAGAAGTTGCAGAATTAAGAGTCAGAAGGGACCCGAAAGGTCATCTAGTCCACCCACTCAATCCCTGTTCTAGGTCTCGGCTTCTAGACCACCCAATCCCATGTCTCAAGTAACAAAACACTGCACTTCTAATAGAAACCACTAGGCATGGTTAGGTCCGGTCGCAATCTTCGCAATTCAGAATACATTCGGACATATTTGCTTTTTGAAGCGATTTAGAAGTTTTTCAGGAAACCAGAAGTCCCTTTGTCCTTCCAAAGCTCCCCCCCCCCCATTTCTGTTATGAAGCAGTAAGGGAGTCAGAAATGATTCAATTCAACATTTCCCCGCTTCTCTTCCCTGGTCTCGGCTCAAGCCTGGGAAGCCGCGTTAAAGAAGCAGCCTGAGAGAATGTCCCCCCTTGCTTTCTCTTTCTCTCCATTCTTCTCCCCTTCTTCCTACTCTTTGCCTCCTGTTCCTCCGCTTAAGCAGCTGAGGGGGGGGGGGGGGAGGAAAGGGCCTGAGGATGTTAGGAATGGTGGGAGTTGAAGTCCCAAACACCTGGAAGGAATACCTGATCTGCTCTCAGGCCCCATATTAGGCCTGGGCAATCATGGTTCTAAATAGTTCTAAAGTATTTACAAAACTAAAGTTCTGGTGGTGAACACTAGGTGGCGCTGGTGCTTTGCTTCTGCAGCAGGGGTGCTCACACTTTTTCAGCATGCGAGCTACTCTTAAAGCAACCAAGTCCAAAAGATCTACCTGCCCCCACCGCCGTGCACTCCCGCGCGCTCCCGCCGCCGAGCGCTCCCGCCACCGTGCATGCTCCTGCTGCTGTTTTCCGCCCGCGCAGCACTTCTTCCATCTGCGGGGCATTGCAGGAAGGAGAAAGCACAAGGCGGGGCATGCAGAGGGAGCGCTCCACCCTGCCTATCTTGCCGGCAACTGAGGCTGCACAGCTGCTTCTGGACGAGAGAGAGGGCACTCCCTCCAGAGGCCTCGCCTCGTGCTTCCTTCTTCCTGCAATGTCCCGCAGGTGAAAGAAGCACCGCAAGAGCGAAAGCCAGCAGTAGGAGCGCGCGTGCACGCAGGGTGTGCGCGCGCATGGCAGGAGCGCCCCATCCGGCTGGTGAGGCCCGAAGATCACCTGGAAGAGGGCCAAAGATCTACTACCGTGTATCCCCGATAGTAAGACACCCCCAATTGTAAGACGTATCGGGGGTTTCAGGGGGGTCGGCTAATATAAGCCGTACCCCGAAAGTAAGACATATTGCCGCCTCCCTCTCATCTACCGTAGCTGCGCGCTGCCTCCTGCCCACGTCCGCACCGTCCCCCTCTCCATACGTCGTCGCGTCTACCCAGGGTCGCCCCCCCGCCACCACATCACTCACTGCCGCCGCCACGCCCACACCGCCGCCGCCACCACGCTGCCGCCACCGCAACCACGCTGCCGCCACCGCAACCAGCCCCATTGACCGCGGCACACCTCCACAGCGCACCTTTCTGCGCGTGCCTCCCTGCACCGCCGGCCACGCACGCGCAGAAGCACCTGCAGGCGCTATAGCACCTGTAGACGTTTCTGCGCACGCACGAACGTCCGCGCACTTGCTCCCAAGCACGCCTGCCGCTTTGGAGCCAGCGCGCATGCGTGCAGGTTTTGCGCCTGTAGGTGCTTCTGCACGTACGCGGCCGGCGGTGCAGGGCAGTGCGGCGGTGGTGGGGGCGCGGAGTCGGCACGGTGGTGCCCCTCCCAGCCAGTGACGCTCTACGCTCTATATTTTTCCAATATAAGACATACCCCTAAAGTAAGACATAGTGGGGCTTTTGGGGATAAAAAGAAAGTAAGACACTGTCTTACTTTCGGGAAAACACGGTAGTAGCTCGCAAGCTACCTAATGAGCACCCCTGTTCTACAGTGTTGCTAAAGTTCTGATAGTAAACATTTCAGAACTCTAACAAAACATTCAAAACTTCATTATTATTTCATTATTGGCAATTTTTAAGACAGAACCAATTAGGAACTGCCATTTATAACGAAATTTTGAAAGTTTTGTTAGAGTTCTGAAATGTTCACCACCAGAATTTTAGCAACTGTAGAAGCAAAGCACCAGCGCCACCTAGTGTTCACCACCAGAACTTTAGTTTTGTAAATACTTTAGAACCATTTAGAACAGGCCTGGGCAAACTTCGCCCCTCCAGGTGTTTTGGACTACAACTTCCACCATTCCTAACAGAATTGTGGGCGTTGTAGCCCAAATCACCTGGAGGGCCGAAGTTTGCCCAGGCCTGATTTAGAACCATGATTGCCCAGGTTTACCCCATATACATTGCCATGTAATGAATCTTGAAACTGCATTATGTATATACTCAGTGATGTAGACTTCTATCATGCAGTTTAGCTGCCTTCTATGAGTCTCCATAATGCAGTAGGTCTGCAGTTTGAATCCGGTTTAGCAGTTTGAGACACTGGCGGGAAAGTAATGGCAATCCATACAGTCATGCTTGTGACATGACCTTGGAGGTGTCCATTGGGCCTGGTTAGGGTCGTCGGAATCGTCGTAAAATCAGAATGAATTCAGATTAAATTCACTTTTGAAGCGGTTTTGAAGTGATGTAAGCAACCCGAAAGTGAATTTGCCATTTCGAAGCCGCCGCCATTTTTGGAAAGGAATCGGCTGACGTGGTAAGAAATCCGTTTCCAAACTGGGTTAAACACAGCTCCTGCCCCAGGTCCTTCTCTCTCGTGAGAAGGACCTGGTGCAGGAGCCGTGTTAAACAGTTTGGAAGCGGATTTCTTCCCTCCCGCGTCAGACTGAGATTTTTTGCAAGTTTTCGTGCATTGCACAATTGCGGACACCATTAACAAAGCCATTCCGAAATTTCAGAATTTTTCCAAATAAATTTCGAAATTTTTCTGGAAAATTTCCAAAGTCATTCGGATTCGAAGCGCCAGCACCCCCCACATCCAGAACGAGTTTTGAATCATTTTTTATGGATCAACCAGGCCTAGTGTCTATGGACAATGTGTCTCTTTGGAGTAGAAATGGAGATGAGCATCACTCCCCACAGTAAGAAGGGATTAGACTGAATGTCAAGGGGTAACCTTTACCTCTACCTTGATAATCTGAATTACGTGACAAGAGGAGGAAGATCGCCTCCTCTTCCTCCTCCGCTGTGGTATTTCAGCCTGGTATTCATGTACTGTACATGTTGCGGATGATGGGATGGCTAGGGCTGAGGAGGATGCTAGTGATGTTGATGTGAATTCTGAACTGCAAAGTGATGTGCAAAGTGAAATGTCAGACGAGGCTAGTTCTCCTGAGAACGGCTCTGTTCCCATGGTTGTAGATGAACATTCCTGTGTAGAAGGAGATAACAGCCAGGCCGAGATTGGGACACCTGGAGATTTTAATGAGGCTCCTTCTGAGACTCCTTTTGACCGTTGGGATAACATTCGCACTTCTAGGCATGATGCCAGTTTGAGGCGGAGTGGGCGGCTGGCAAATCTAAAGTAATTTTCCCTTTATTAGAGCTAGCTAGAAAATTAGCTTTCAGACTTCAAGCTTCGTTTGGATGTGTTTCATGTTATCTTGTCTCCAAGCTTTTGCCTGGCCTAGGACAGGGCCTGTTTGTTCCCGATTGATGCGTTGTTCTTCCATGGGATTTTATATCCAGCTCTATGCCTTGTTTTGAAACTAGAACCTATTTGAACTGTACTTTTACCTGGGAAATATCTTCTACTTTTGATCTGCTTTTAACCCTTTTGTTGGACATTATATTTGCTTCAATAAAAGCCTATTCTTCATAGACTGCCTGCTGTGTGTATGATCTAGGGGGGTTCTCCTTGGTCTGAGTTGCAACATCCGCATTGACAGCCGAGGCAGGCCTGGAGTAGAAGAGCCCCTCAGTCAGGAGTGGAAGACCCCCTGAAGTTTCTCCAGTGCCAGTGCTGTTTTTCTTTCCAACTGCGCATGCGTGTCTGCCATTAATAATGCTTTTTTCAGAAGTCTCAGAAGTTTCAAAAAGTTTTAAACATTCGGAATTGATTTCCAAATTGAACCACCAGCATCCCCTACATCCGAAACGAGTTTTGAACCAATTTCTTTTTGATCAAACAAGCCTAGAAACCACCCCCAAACTTCACAAAGACAGCCGTGTATGTATATATTTGTTTCTTTGTTTGTTTTCCACTGTTTTTCGAGTTGAGCGTATATTTGCCTTTTTTTTTATTCTGAAGTAGTTACTGGAGTTACACACAAAGATGCAGAAAGATAAATACGGCATTATTATTATTGTTTTTCTCGTCTAAACGGACTCTTCACACTGTCACACTTGGAACAAGAGACCGGGGAAAAGCGGCAAACAAATTATTATTATTATTATTCATCCTCAGTATTATTATTATTATTATGAACAGTTTTGTCGATTATTTTGTTTTAAACCCTTGGTATGGTTTTGTGTTGTTTTTTCTCTCTCTCCTTTCTCTCTTTCCTCCTTAAAACAGGTTTAAATCTCTAAAGTGCCATAAAAACTAGCTAGAGGTGCTTCTAAAAAAATAACAACAGAAGAAGACAAGAGTTACATTCAGTAGCAAACGGTCAACAATCACCGAGAGCGTTGCCCCCAACCCGTCCCCAAAATACCCCCCACCCCACCCGTGACAAAGTGCAAAAGATCGGAGAGATGGACAGCTATGTACAAAGTCAGTGGTGGCCCCTCGGACCCCAAAACCCCTCCCTTGGTGACCCCCAACCCCAAAGACCTTTGGTGCTCCTTCTCCAACCTTGTTCCCTTGGGCTCATCCCACTCCCCACATTCGCACAAACACACAGAGACACTCAAGACGCAACACAAGAAACCAGGGGTTCGGTTTTGGGGGGAGACAAAATAAGGACCTGGATCCCCTCCTATAACTCCTTTGGACCCCCTAGTACAGGCATGGGTGAACTTTGGCCCTCTGGCTGTTAGGAATTGTGGGAGTTGAAGTCCAAAACACCTGGAGGGTCAAGGTTTGTGCATGCCCGCCCTAGTGTTTTCCTTAGGGCCCCGAAAGAGTTGAACTTGGGAGTATTTGGAACAGCGCCCCCCATCTCCACTGCCATATAATGAGGTTTCACAAATCCAAGTTGGAGGAGTCCACACTGCCATATAATCCAGATCAAAGCAGATGATCTGGATTTAGAAACTGGATTATACTATGTAACACACTCTATGTTAATAGAATCATGGGAGTTGAAAGAGACCCCAAAGGACATCCAGACCAACTCCTAAGATAGATAGATGATAGATGGATGAATCATGAAGTTGGAAGAGACCCCAAATGACATCCAGTCCAACCCCTAAGATAGATAGATAGATAGATAGATAGATAGATAGAGGAATAATGAAGTTGGAAGAGACCTCAAAGGACACCCAGTCCTACCCCCAAGATGGATGGATGAATAGAGGAATCATGAAGTTGGAAGAGACCTCGGAGGACACCCAGTCCTACCCCTAAGATAGAGAGATGGATGGAGGAATCATGAAGTTGGAAGAGACCCCAAATGACATCCAACCCCTAAGATAGACAGATAGATAGATGGAGGAATCATGAAGTTGGAAGTCAGAGACCCCAATGGGCAACCAGTCCAATCCCTAAGATAGATAGATAGAGGGAAGGGGAGCATGAAGTTGGAAGAGAGAGACCCCAAAGGACATCCAGCTAGCTAGCTAGATCACGGAGTTGCAAGAGACCCGAAAGGACATCTGGTCCAACCCCTGGCATAGACAGACAGACAGAGGGCTCATGAAGTGTGAAGAGACCCCAAAGGACATTCAGCCCAACCCCTAAGATAGATAGATAGATAGATAGATAGAGGAATAATGAAGTTGGAAGAGACCTCAGAGGACACCCGAATCATGGAATTGCAAGAGACCCGAAAGGACATCTGGTCCAACATCTGAGACAGACAGTTAGAGAGCACATGAAGTTTGAAGAGGCCCCAAAGGGTCTCCAGTCCGACCTCTAAGATAGATGAAGAGAGAGATCTATCTTAGGGGTTGTGGGAGTTGAAGTCTAAAACACCCGGAGGGCCCAAGTTTGCCGGTGCCTGTGATAGATAAGACAGATAGATATTACACTATGCAACACAATTTTTTGTTCCCAAGTTTAAATGTAATTCTTTCCGAATTGTTTCCTATCATGCAAACATGGGGAAAGTTTATTAAAGTGCAGAAAACATTTGGTTTTTGCAGGAGGGACGTCCTGCTGCAGCACATTTGGCTCTAGTTTTCGTCAAGAGTCTCCACCGATTCAACATAGTTTGTGGCAGCCACAAAAACAAAGTTTCTGGAGTGGAACAATTACTTCCAAAGTACAGACCAAACCATTAAACACGAAACATTTTCAAACTAGGAACATAGTGCTTTGTTACATAGTGCTATATGGCAGCGTCGATGGGGCCCCAGCTTAACTGCATTGTAGGAGTCTACACTGCCATATAATCCAGCTCAAAGCAGATAATCTGGATTCAGAAACTGGGTTATATGGCAATGGAGGTTGGGACCCGAGTGCATTGAACTGCATTATATGAGCCCACACAGAAATATAGTGCAGTTCAATGCATTATATGGCAGTGTAGATAGAGCTTTCCAGTTTTGGACTGCATTTCCCAGAATTCTTAGTCATTGGCCCACACAGCTGAGGCTTCTGGGAGTTGAAGTTCAAATTGGAGGATTGAAAATCCCACTTAAACATTAGGCAGGACTTCCTCATAGTTAAGAGCTGTTGGAATAGGTTTCCTTGGGGGGAGGTGTTAATCAGAAGCTGGATGGCCATCTGTCGGGAGGGCTTGAGTTGTGTCTTCCTGTCTAGCAGATAGATAGATAGATTGGACTGGATGGCCCCCTTGGGCTCTCTCCTCACTCTTGTAATTCTATTATCCTGCAAGGCTAGAGTCTGGGAACCACTGATTTGTATGCATGCACAGTTTTCCTGGGCCCATAACCTATTGGGCTTCAAGACAACGGAATCACTCGAACTCCTATCCAAACAGTAAAAGCTGCTCGCCTATGAAATATGCTGCTTCGGAGTGTTACGGAGTGTCCTTCCCTGGAAGTTTGTAAGGAGAGGCTAAGAGGGCCATCTGTTGGGAGGGATCGGATGGTGCCTTCCCACCTGGGAAAAAGAAGCAGGTTGGAGTGGATGACCTTTGGGGTTCCGATCCAAGCCTGGGACTCTATGAAAGGCTTGCTCACCTTTTCCTTGTGCCTATTTGGACTCTGAGCAAACATTGGCAAACTTAGGCCGTCCAGGTGTTTTGGACAACAACTCCCACAATTCCTAACAGCCTACTGGCTGTTAGGAATTGTGGGAGTTGTAGTCCAAAACACCTGGACGGCCTAAGTTTGATGATGCCTGATTTAAAGGGTTGATCTAACCCCCACTTCAACCCAGGTTCTTTCTATTGACTCGGACTACAAGACCCATAATCCCCCATGAATTTGACTGGGGATTATGGGGAGTGTAGTTCGAAAACACCTGGAGGGCCCAAGTTTGCTGATGCCTGATTTAAAGGGTTGATCTAACCCCCACCGCAACCCAGGTTCTTGCCATTGACTCGGTCTACAAGACCCATAATCCCCCATGAATCTGACTGGGGATTATGTGGAGTGTAGTTCGAGATCACCTGGAGGGCCCAAGTTTGCTGATGCCTGATTTAAAGGATTGATCTAACCCCCACCTCAACTCAGGTTCTTCCCATTGACTCGGACTACAAGACCCATAACCCCCCATGAATCTGACTGGGGATTATGGGGAGTGTAGTTCAAAAACACCTGGAGGGCCCAAGTTTGCTGATACCTCATTTAAAGGGTTGATCTAACCCCCACCTCTACCCAGGTTCTTCCCATTGACTCAGACTACAAGACCCATAATCCCCCATGAATCTGACTGGGAATTATGAGGAGTGTAGTTCCAAACTATTGACTCCTTCAGGCATGAGGAACGGGAATATCCATATTTTACAAATTGGCTTAAAGTGGGCATTTCCTGGCAGAACAAAAAAGGAAGAATGCCTATTCTATATGGGCCCAGAATATGCATTTGCATAACTAAAGCCAAAGCTACCTCTCTCTCTCTCTCTCTCCTATGGAAGCCTCCAAAGATCATTTGAAATGCAAAGAAGGCTTTACATTGAGCGTCCCTTCCTTCCCTTTATGTCCTTTTTTAACCAGGCAGCGTAAGGACTGAGATCCTACAACTAAGGAAACACAGAAGATATCTCTATATACCTATATGAGGAACGACTAAAAAGTTTAGCAAAGTGGCCAACGTGGTCCTTGAACTTTGGAATAATGGTTCCAAATGGTCCTTATCTTGAATGCACTTCACTCCAGGGAAGGGGCTTCTCCTACCGTCGCCACGAGATCCTAGATATCTGGTTTCAAACCTTATTTGGGAAGGGATAGACGGGGACGAGCATTGCAAAAACTTAAAAACACAGTGGATCCCCGGTCTTGTTTGGCTCAATCCCCACGACCCGAAACCCATAGGATACAACAGGATGGTAGCAAAACAGGCTCTTCCTTGTATTGTCGAAGGCTTTCGTGGCTGTTGTGAGTTTTCCGGGTTTATCTGGTCATGTTCCAGAAGCATTCTCTCCTGATGTTTCGCCTGCATCTATGGCAAGCATCCTCAGAGGTTGTGAGGTCTGTTGGAAATGAGGCAAGTGGGGTTTAAGAACATAAGAACATAAGAAGAGCCATGCTGAATCGGACCTCAGCCCATCTAGTCCAGCATTCTGTATCACACAGTGGCCCACCTAAGTTGGGGGGGGATCTCGAGCAGAAGGGAGGGCAAAACCCTGACCTGCTCCCGACCCCCCCACAACCAGTACCCAGGGAAATCCTGCCTACCTCAACCAATTCCGAGGTGGCACTTGAATGTCCTTTATATGATGTCCAAGGTGTAGGCCCGGATTAACAAATTCTTGCGCCCTAGGCCACACTTTGGAATTACGCCCCTACGCGCACCCCAGTCACACAACAATCAGACCCACACTAAAGATAAAACCTTATCTTCTCCTCCCTCCCTCCCTCCCTCCCTCTCCCCGGTGGGCCTGAGCAGATGCTGTTGCAGGTCCTGGGGAGCGGAAGGCTTGCCGTGGGCAGCAAAAATGGAGCTCTGCAAACTTGGCCCTGGATCTCTCTCTCTCTCTCTCTCTCCACTGAGGAGGCAGCAAAAGGTGGGAAAGGAGGCCACTCACCCAGGACGCTGCCCTTTCGGCGGAGGCAGGAGAAGAGACGGGGCTGCTGGGGCGTGCCTAGCCTCCAAGCAGTCATTCTTCGTCCTGTTGTGCCAAAATCCGAGGAGGAGGAAGGCGTGGGAGCCGCGGGCGGCAAGCCTGGGGATCTGCAGGGGCCCATCTCCGCACTTTGCCTTTCCTTCCTTGCCCGCTGCAAAGGCTGTCGGCAGAAGATGCTGGCAGGGTGGCCAAAGTGGGCTGGAGGAAATGGCGCCCGCTTTGGCCGCCCTGCCAGCATCCTCCGCCGACAGCCTTTGCAGCAGGCAAGGAAGGAAAGGCAAAGCGCGGAGAGGAGACCCTGAAGATCCCCAGCCTTGTTGCCCTCGGCTCCTGTGCCTTCCTTCTCCTCCTCCTCCTCAGATTTCGGAGACAACATTTTTGGGGGGGGGGGTCCGTGATCTGCGCCCCCTTCGGCTTGCGCCCCTAGGCCACGGCCTAGGGTGGTCTTATGGGTAATCCAGGCCTGCCAAGGTGGGAGAAAGAACTCTTGTCTGCTTGAGGTAGGCGTGAATATTGCAATTGGCCAGCTAGATTAGCACTGAATGGCCTTGCAGCTTCAAAGCCTGGCTGCTACCTGCCTGGAGGCTACAAGCAATGCGGTTGCTGTCGCCCATTTTTGGTTTGCTTGTGCTTCTTCTATTTATATCAGTTTTATACTAATTTATGTAATGCTTTTGGTACGAAATAAATAACCTGCCTGGGGGAATCCTTTGTTGGGAGGTGTTAGCTGGCTCCGATTGTTTCTTGTCTGGAATTCCCCTGTTCTTTTTAGTGTTGTTCTATATTTACTGTTATGATTTTAGAAGTTTTTTAAAATACCGGTAGCTGGATTTTGTTCATTTTCATGGTTTCTTCCTTTCTGCCACAGAATCGGGCAAAACCCCACTTGCCTCCTTTCCAAAAGACCTCACAACCTCCGAGGATGCCTGCCATAGATGTGGGTGAAACGTCAGGAGAGAATGCTTCTGGAACATGGCTGTTCAGCCCGGAAAAACCAACAGCAACCCAGGCTCTTCCTAAATTTCCATTCTCCCTTTGCGTGCATCAATGGATTAAGATTCCTGCGTTCTAAACTACGTTAGAAGGACTACATGATGTGCACTTAGTTTTGGGCAGTACACCCCTTCGCGTTCAGGGAGGGAGAAGCTGCGCCGCCTTCACGCAACACTGCCCTCTTCTCCTCTCCTCCGCCTGCTTGTCTCTCTCCTTCCCTTCTTCGCCTTTCTCTCCTGCCAAAAGGAAAATGTGATTCATCTCATGGAGGCTGCAAAACAAAACAAGGCCAGAGAGAGGGAAAGAGCAAAGGGAGGAGGAAGGGAGGGAAGCTCTCCAACGCTCTTGCTGCTGCAGCTGCTCAGAGCAAAGAAAACAAACAGGAGGGCCGGAAACAACCCCTTGGGGGTGGGGGGGGGCATGCCCCGATTCCTTGCAGGTCAAGCAAGGTCAGGGGTATGGGAACTATAAATCCCTACTTCACGAGGGACAGAGTTGGGGGGGGCTTCCAAAGCCAAGGGTTGTGTCAGCAACAATTTCAAGGTGCATCTGTGCCAGGCATGGGCCAACTTCAGCCCTCAGGTGTTTTGGACGTCAACTCCCACCATTCCTAACAGCCGGAGGCCCTTTCCTTTTCCCCTCAGCCGCTTAAGCGGCTGAGGGGCAAAAGGAAAGGGCCTCAGGCTGTTAGGAATGGTGGGAGTTGACGTCCAAAACACCTGAGGGCCAAAGTTGGGCCATGCCTTTGTCCTCTTGGTACCTCGACCAAGGGATCATCTGCATACCCACATCAGGCCCGGATTACCCATAAGGCCACCCTAGGCCATGGCCTAGGGCAGCACCTTTGGGGGGGCAGCAGGTCCGGACCTCCCCCCCCCAAAATTCCAAAATATTTTCCAAAAAATATTTCCAAAAAAATCATTTTAAAAAATTTTTAAAGGGCCGCATGTGTGCGATGGCGTAAGCGCCATCCACGGCCGTCCCCCTCCTTTGCTCTGCTCCCCTCGGCTCCGCCCCCACCTCCTCGCCGGCGCGAGGAGGAGGAAGGAAAGCCCCACCCCTGGAGCCAATGCAGGGCCTCCCCACGGCTCCTCCCTCCCTCCTAAAGCTGCGATTTCGGCCGCTTCTCAGGCCGGCATAGTGGCTTTAGGAGGGAGGAGCCGGCGCGGAGGTGGGGGCGGAGCTGGGGCAGGGCAGAGCCGGGGGCGAGGCGGAGCCAGGGGCGGGGGCAGAGCCTTTGGCCTAGGGCAGGGCTGTCCAACTGCCGACCCTGCAGGTGTTTTGGACTTCAAATCCCAGAAATCCTAACAGCTGGTAAACTGGCTAGGATTTCTGGGAGTTGAAGTCCAAAACACCTGCAGGGCCGGCAGTTGGACAGCCCTGGCCTAGGGCGCCAAAAGGGCCTGATCAGGGCCTGACCCACATTGTGGGAGCCAAAGTCCAAAACACCTGGTGGGCCAAAGCTCGGTACCTCCACCAAGGGATCATTTGCATACCCAAGTTGTGGGAGTCGATGTCCGCAACACCCGGAGGGCCAAAGTTGGCCCATGCCTGGCGTAGATGCACCCTCACTACAATTCCCCTTTGTGTACTACATCTCAAGGTTGGCGGGTGAAAGGAACAGGCTGCAATGACACCACAGGACAGCGAAGACGTGGCAGGACAACAGGGTTTACGGAGAGAGCAGGGCGGGTTGTGCAAATTCACTAACAGTGTCTACTGATCAAGAAGACATTCATCTGGAGGGAACGGGGGATTTGGGGGTTCTGGGGAGAAGAGGGGTTACCCTGTACCTATTTTTTTTTTGCTATTTATCTTTTTTTTTTACAGTCTTGTCTATGAGGTGCCCCACTCAAGACGCAATGGATCTGTAGCACGGTCAGGTTCAGAGATGCCCACCAATCGGACACACACATTGGAAACACAATCCTCTTCCAAATCCACACGCACACACTCCCAGGCACGCCTCTTTCTCAGAACGGAGGGGATTCACCGTCCTCGCATCTGACCCTCCTTTTCCCCCGTCCCCAAAGTATCCCCGGTGCTCCTCTCCCCACAAAGCAACCCCCTTCTGTCTCTCAAATAAGGGCTCCTTTCTTCAGCCGCTCGGAAGCGCTAGCTGGTTCTCCTCTGCCCTCGCGGAGCACGCCAGCAGCAGTCCCCATTGCCACGCCTGCCCCATTGGTTCCGGCGCCGGCCTCGTGGACCTCGCTGCGGCACGGGTTCATGGAGTAGCTGAAGACGCTAGGCAGGAAGGGCAGGGGTTGACCTTTGTCATCGGGGACCACCATGTTCAATGCCACCGGCAGCGTAAAATTGTATGGGTAGGCCGCAGCCAAGAGCTGGTGCCCATACATTAATGGGTAGGGGTCCGGGTAGAAGCCCATCTTGCCGTCCCCGTCGCTGCCACCCGCCTTGTTGAACTGGATGGCACTAGGGTAGGCCAGGAACGAAGCCTTGTCCTCTAAGTCCTTCCGGGTCCGGCAGCTTCCCGGAACCAGTAACGGCAATGGGTACTCCTGGACCGGGTATCGCTCCTCATCCAGGTCTGGAGGCTGTGGTGCTGGTGGCACTAAGCCCTCCTTCTGGACCAAGCCGGTGTGCGAGATGACGGGGTCTTGGAGTGAGTGCGGCAAACTCGGGGGCACTTCCACAAGGCCGGGGACAACCTCCAGAATGGGCGGTTGGGAGGGGATGTGTTCAGAGAAAGGGGAACCGCCTTCCTCTGGCAGAGGGGAGTTTTCCACCGGCAGCATCGGCGCCAGAGTCCGGACGTCGTATGGCGTCAGGTCCATGGGCGGAGGATCGTCTTCCGGTGCCTCCTGTTGGATGACAGGCGCTTCCCCGCTGGAGGATGACACCTGCATCTCTTGAGTGGTCTCTTCCTTGACGATGGGCGAGAGGGGGGGCGCCAGGGGCAAATCGGGGGTCTTCTTGGTATAGGCGATGACGGTGGTAGGAGTCGGCAAGGGAAGAGGCGGCGATGGCGGGGGTTCTGGCTCCTTGTTCTCGTGCCGCTTCATGTGGCGGCTGAGTGCCGCGGCGGTCTTGCAGACCTTTGTGCAGTCAGAGCAGGTGAACCTTGCCAAAGGCTTGCGGCCCACCCGGTGGGGAGCGCCTGGCATGGACACCAAGGAATGTTCCTCCTTCCCGAAGCGCCCATGCACCCGCTCATGTTTCCTCAGTTTCTTGAGGGCGGAGAAGAGTTTGCCGCAAATGCTGCACTCGTGTTTCCAATCCGAGCCCCGTCCACTCCCGGTTCTGGGTGCTTGATCCGTTCCTTCACCGTTCGAAGTGTCCCCGGGTGCCTCGGTGGACACTGGCTCACTGGTCCCCATGCTGGCATTGTCTTTGGCCTCCTCTTCTTCCTCCTCCTCCTCTTCTTCCTCAGCCTCCTTAGCCTTCTCGGTACGTTTCATCCAGCGCAGAGAGCGCAACTTGCGACGCCATCGTGACTTCTTCACCTTTGGCATGGCGTTGCTGGTACCACCACCGCTGCATGTCTTCCGCTTGGGCTTGTAGCTGTAGTACGGTCGCCAGAGCTGGTCTTCGGCATCTCCCCGGTCACTATCCTCCTCGCCGCTCTCATTTGTGTATGGGCAGTCGCCATGCGGTCCCAGCAGCGGTGGTGGCTGCTTGTCACTGTTCTGGTCCCAACCGAAATCAAAGCGCCTGCCTCCAACACGGCTACCTTTGTCCAGCATGAGATCCGTCTCCGAGATCCGCCGCTTGACAATTGCTTCTTCACCGATACGCACAGTGATTTGGCAGAGCGGTGCAGCACGGCTTTCGGAGGCAGTCCCTACATACGCCGGCTTTGCCATGTAAGTCATGGTACGCCCAGCCCGCGGACCCTTTGCTCTGTGCCCGTGTTCGGTCCCATTCTCTTCTGAGCCCTGCTCATCTGCCTTCTGGGACTGGATGTATTCCTTGAGTACTTGTTTCTTGATGGGTTTGGTCACATCTGTGGAAGGCATCGTCTGTGGCAGGAGAGGCGGAGGCCCCGGATCTAATGATGGATCTGAAGATTTGCTGTTATATGTGATCACCGAAGAGGCCTGTGACTTCACCGAAGTACTGTGGACTATCACAGAAGAAGTTGGCCTCCCATAAGCGATGACCGTGGGCGCCTCCACCGCAGCCCCTGGCCGCTCATCTGGCTGGGCCGTGTAATCGATTGGTGGGAGCACAGGCATCTCCCGGACGGTCTCTAGCTGCTGAAAGCGTTCTTCCTCTGGCAGATCCAAGGCGCCGCCATTGGTTGTGAAGACATCACTGGGACCCAAGGAGGAGACTAAGTTTCCATCTAAAGAGTCATTGTCCCCCAACGTCATAGGAATGGGCTGAGTGGGGAGCAGGAGGTTATCTGGGACCAGCCCTTGGCTGTAAGTTTTATAGGGCCTTTTTTGGGAACGCATGGGCAAGAGCCGGTAGAGTTTCAGAGCATTGAGCTTAGGCTTATAGCCACCGTTGGGGGTCTTTTCTGAAGAGATGAGACCAGGATTGATCCCGTGGAAGGCTTTCTGGTGGGTCTTCAGGTTGTAGTAGGTGACAAAGGTCTCCCAGCAGAAGATGCACTGGTATCGCCGTTCCCCCGTGTGCCAGACCTCGTGCTTGGTGCGATACTCAGCCAGGGCAAAGACCTTGTCGCAGTAACGGCACGGGTATTTCCGCCGCCATGAGTGGACGTTGGAGTGTCGCTTGAGGCTCGAAAGCGTCATGTAGGATCGCTCGCAGACAGTGCAGAAATAGATAATGTGGCCATCCACCACTTTGACAAAGTGGTCTTGGTCGGAGATATAGTCCATGCGAGGCAGGCTACGGTGGCGAAACATCATGCCTTTCTTAGTAGAGGTGGGTGCTGCCGCCGGCTTGGGAGGTAGGGCGGGATCCGACGGTACGTCGCTGCCTTCCAAAGCGTTTTCCTTGGGCTCCTCCACTTCCTTGCATAAGACTTCGTGCGTCTGCAAGCGTTTGATGTGAATGAAGCTCTTCCCGCAGTGGCGGCAGGACAAGGAACGGCGTGTCCGGTGCAGCTTCATGTGGAGGCTGAGCGACGAAGACGTGGTGAAGCTGCGGCCACAGGTTCCGCAGCAGAAAGTGCTACTGGCCGAATACGGAGCTTCTGGCGGGGATGAAGGTGCCGGGACCGTGTTGTCGTTGTTGGTGACAGAAGCAGAGGGAGAAGTGTCCTGGTCCCAAGCGTTACTTCCTTTCAGCGCAAAACCCAGGTCAGGGGTCGGTGGTGATATCGCGGCCACTGAGCTGAGGTTGTACAGGATCTTGGCCGTTTCTTGTTCAGCGTCAGGCCGGGCGTCTTCCACTGAGTTGAGTGCTTTGGTCGATTCCTCAGAGCAGAAAGGGCTGGAGGGCTCGGCTGAGCGGGGAGGGCAAGTGAGGTCGATCGGTGACCCGCATGGCCTGGAGGCAGTGGCTGCGCTGGAGTCGTCCATCTTGGCACCTTCTGAGAAGTCATCCAAATCCTCCAAGCGGGAGATGCCCAGGCGCCGGCCGACGGCTCCAATTTCCTTCGCAGCCGCCGGGCTGGGCACCGAGAGGCGGGAGTTGTAGATGAAGTTGAGGATGTCGGAGAAGACTTCGGCTTGGATGTCGGGAAGCTCCAGGATCTGGCCCACCTGGCGGCACACCGAGTCCTCAGAAAGCACTTCCTTGAAGTAGGGGCTGGAGGCAGCGAGGATGTTCTTATGGGCCTTGAACTTGGTGTCTTCCGCGATTATGGTGATGTCGCAAAACTGGCCACTCAGGCGCTGCTCGTTCAGCTGGACCAGGAGGGAGCTGGAATGGCTGACATCTGTGACCTCCACAACCGGAGCCATTGTGCTGACTCTGACCTGCGGAAAGAAAGAAAAAACGAGTCAGCGAAAGGCTTCCCAACAGTTCTCGACATAAAGCAGGAGTCACTGCAGCTTAGACCTGGAAGTGTTTGAGGACCTGGACATCCGTAGGGAGACCAAGGTGATTGTTTATAAAGCCACTGTCCTCCCAACCCTGCTATACGCCTATGAAACATGGACTGTCTACAGACGTCACTCTCAACTCCTGGAATGATTCCATCAGCGTTGCCTTCAAAAAATCCTGCAAATCTCTTGGGAAGACAGGCAGGCAAATGTCAGCATGCTGGAAGAAGCAAAGACCACCAGCACTGAAGTGATACTCCTCTGGCATCAACTCCGCTAGACCAGACATGTTGTCCGAATGTCCAAAGATCACTGTTTCACAAAGCAGTTACTATACTCCCGTCTCAAGAATGGGAAACGGAATGTTAGCAGACAGGAAAAGAGATTCAAAGATGGGCTTAAAGCCAACCTCAAAAACTGTGGCAGAGACACCGAGAACTGGGAGGCCCTGGCCCTTGAGCACTCTAACTGGGGGTCAGCTGTGACCAGCAGTGCTGCAGAATTCGAAGAGAGACGAATGGAGGGCAAAAAGTAGAAACATGGCAAGAGGAAAACGTGTCAAGCCAACCCTGAGTGGGAATGCCTTCCGTCTGGAAAATGATGTCCTCACTGCAGGAGAACATGCGGATCACAGCCATCTATAGACCCACCACCAAGACACCATCATCCTTGAGCTATGAGGGATCACCTAAGTAAGACCTGGAAGGTTAGCTTTGGAGAGCCCAGATTCTACCAAGTTGGAAGAGAAGGACCCAAAGGGTTCCTGGAGACACACATTCTTGAATTTTTGAAATCTACGCACAAAATTGCCGATCGATCTGATTGAGGTGTCTCTATCTCGTTGCAAAACCTGCCCAAAAAATGATGTTTGGCAGTAGAGTGGCATCGTTTCAATTCAAAAGTCATGCCGCATTATCACAGGCTGTTTGCGCCCTACACTACTGGAGAAATTACACTGTCTAGCCCAGGGGTGCTCATTAGGTAGCTCAGAAGCTACTAGTAGATCTTCGACCCTCTTTCAGGTGATCTTCGGGCCTCACCAGCTAGAAGGGGCGCTCCTGCCATGCGCGCCCACACCCTGAGTGCACGCGCACTCTTGCTGCTGGCTTCTGCTCTCGCGGTGCTTCTTTCGCCTGCGGGGCATTGCAGGAAGAAGGAAGCACGAGGCGGGGCCTCTGGAGGGAGCGCCCTGCTTCTCTCTCATCCAGAAGCAGCTGTGCAGCCTGGAACCCCAGGTTGCCGGCGAGACGGGCAGGCGGAGCGCTCCCTCTGGATGCCCCGCCTCATGCTTTCTCCTTCCTGCAATGCCCGCAAAGCGGAAGTTTCCAAGCGCTCCAGGGGGCGCAAAATGACACAAAATGGGCGGAAAACAACAGCAGGAGCACGCGCGCCAGCGGGAGCTAAATGGTTCTGGCCCAGCCTACTTGTCTGAACGCATCTGCCTCTACGTCCCACCTTGCAACCTAAGATCAACCGGGGAGGCCCTTCTCTCGCTCCCGCCAACATCGCAAATACGGCTGGCGGGAACGAGAGATAGAGCCTTCTTGGTTGTAGCCCCCCCCCCCCCGCCTGTGAAACTCGCTTTCTAGCGAAATTCAATCAACCCCATCCCTCCTGGTGTTTTGGAAAAAACTAAAATCTTGGTTTTGGGACCAGGCTTTTGCAAAATAATACAAGCAGCTCTTAACGGGAGTTGGACTGGCAAGATGTTATGATGTGAGAATATGGTTTTTATAGCTTATCAATGGATTTGTGGACTGGGTATTGTTTATTTTAAAGACTGTTGTTGCTATGGTTTTAAATTTTATATATATTTATGGTTTTCTATTGTGTTTTGATTGTGGCATCGAATTGCTGCCTTGGTTAGCTGCTCCGAGTTCCCCCCCCCCCCTTGGGGGTTGAGAGGGGCAGGGCAAAAATGCGGTAAATAAAATACATAAATAAATTGCAGCGTTTCTCAACTTGGGGGTCGGGACCCCTGGAGGGGTCACGAGGGGGTGCCAGTGGGGTCACCAAAGACCATCAGAAAAAACAGTCTTTTCTGTTGGTCGTGGGGTTTCTGTGTGGGAAGTTTGGCCTTGTCTGTTGGAGCTAGGTGTGAATGTTTCAGTTGGCCACCTTGATTAGCATTTGATGGCCTGGTAGTTTTTAGGTGTGGCTTGTTCCTGCCTGGGGGAATCCTTTGTTGAGAGGGGATTAGGTGTTCCTGATTGAAACATTCGCATTTAGCTGCAACAGACAAGAGTACTTCTCCCACCCTGGACTTTCCACAGATATATAAGCCCAATTTTCCTTGGGAAGTCTGACTTGGCCACGGTAGTCCACGCTCTAGTCACATCCCGTATAGATTACTGAAACGCTCTCTACGTAGGGCTGCCTCTGAAGACTGTTCGGAAGCTTCAAATGGTCCAACGGACAGCAGCCAGGGTGATAACAGGAGCGGCACTCAGGGAGCGCACTACTCCTCTGTTGCGACAGCTCCACTGGCTGCCAGTTTGCTGCGGGGCACAATTCAAAGTGCTGGTTTTGGCCTTTAAAGCTCTAAACGGTTCTGGTCCAACTTACCTGTCCAAACGCATCTCTCCCTATGAACCATCGAGGTGTTTAAGATCATCTGGGGAGGCCCTGCTTTGGGTCCCGCCTGCTTCGCAAGAGTGACTGGCAGGGACGAGAGACAGAGCCTTCTCAGTGGTGGCTCCTCGGCTTTGAAACGCCCTTCCTAGTGACATCAGACCAGACCCCTCCCTCCTGACATTTCGTAAGAAAGTCAAGACTTGGCTGTTTGAGCAGGCATTCGCAAACGAAGTTTAATTAATTGAGACCAACGGAATATTATGACGATGCAACAGAAACCGATTTTAAGAATGAGAGGCTGAGATTGGTATTTTGTCATTTTTAACTGTTTAATTGTATGGTTTTTATATGGTTGTTTTTATCATAGTATGATGTGTTTTGTATGTGGGCACTTGTTGCCACTTGTTCACCGCCTCAAGTCGCTTTCGGGCTGAGAGAGGCGGTATAGAAGCATAGTAAATAAATAAATAAATAGTTTCAAACAGACCTCACAACCTCTGAGGATGCCTGCCACAGATGCAGGCGAAACGTCAGGAGAGAATGCTTCCAGCACATGGCCATATAGCCCGAAAAATCTACAACAACCTTTACTAGGTGGGTAACCTGGCATACAGCAGAGAGGAGGGGATAGTAGGCCACAGGTAATAAAATGTTTCGGAAGGGAACAGGAAAAGTATCCCAGTGGTTAGAGCAGGCCTGGGCAAACTTGGGCCCTCTGGGTGTTTTGGACTTCAACTCTCACAATTCCTAACAGCTGGTAGCCCAAGTTTGCTCATGTCTAGGTTTGAGACATAGTTTGCACATGTGCTGGTGGCGCAGTGGATTAAACCACTGAGCTGCTGAACTTGTTGACCAAAAGGTCACAGGTTCGAGTCCGGGAAGCAGCGTGACCTTCCGCTGTCAGCCCCAGCTTCTGCCAATCTAGCAGTTCAAAAACATGCAAATGTGAGTAGATCAATAGGTACCGCTCCAGCGGGAAGGTAATGATGCTCCATGCAGTCATGCTGGCCACATGACCTTAGAGATGTCTATGGACAATGCCAGCTCTTCGGCTTAGAAATGGAGATGAGTACCACAGTCCCGGAATCGGACACAACTGGATTTAATGTCAGGGGGAAACATTTCCGTTTACGTTGCACATAGTAAAGGGAAGCCAAGCTATAAGGCCATGTCAACTCTTGGCTACGGCTCCATTCTGACCCCAACCACAACAGACCATGAAGTGCGCATAAGGGAGAGATATCCCAACATGCCTCCTCCTTGGGCAGCTCTGCTTCGTTCCCCGTTCCTCTCCCTATTGCACCCCCCTTTACACACGTTTTCCTCCCCTCTTTTTGGGAGCCATTTTGCTCAAGGAGTTCCCCCAGCTGGCAGCCTAAAATGGCTGAAGGAAACGGAGCCGGGTGCCAGCTCGGATTAGCGACAGCAGCCAACGTTGAGCTAGCCCAGCCCACTTGGACTCGGTGCAGGGCTCCAAGGCTGGCCGGTTCGAGGAGCAGATTGCCCCGTTTTGGCTTCTGATGCTGCACGGCGGCCCGGCGGCTCCTTCCTTCGGCTTGGCATCCATCTGCAGCCAGGGCTGGCACCGTGCCCAGAGCGTGGCCCCGGAAGGCATGCTCCTGGGCCCCTGGCATGAGAGATACATGAAGTGTGGTGTGTGCATATACAGGCAAGAGTGGTTTGCATGGGTCTCCTTGATCTGTTTTCCCAGTCCCATAAACACACACATCTCTCTCTCTCGGAACCAGGTAGAGGGACGTCAAGCTAAAGTCAAACCCAAGGACTGGGTCGTGCAAATGTCCCTTTGCCAAGTGTGCAAGGGTAAGCGAGAAAGAGAGGGGGGTGTGCGCACAAGGCAATGACAACAATACCTTGAGGGGATTGCTCTCTCTCTCTCTCTTTTCCTCTCACGCACACAAGCGTGCATATGACACACACACACTCTCGCATACACAATCCCTTCCTGGCGGTGACGACGGGAGTATCCAAACGGAAAGGGAGTTTCTATGGAAACGGGTCCGGATGACGAAGAAATAATAAAGGGTTCGTGGGGGAAGGGAAAGGAGAGGCGGCGGGGGCCCGGCTTGTTGCTGGGATTTGGCAGAAACGGGGATGATGGGATACAGAATCGTGGAGTTGGGAGGGTCACCCAAAGGTCATTTCATCCAACCCCCTAAAGCAGTGGTTCTCAACTTTCCTAAATGCCACGATCCCGTTAATACAGTTCCTCATGTCGTGGTGACCCCCAAAAGTAAAATTATTTTCGTTGCTACTTCGTAACGGAAATTTTGCTACTGTTATGAATTGCAAAAATATCTGATACGCACCTCCCTAATGCCGTGACCTCTTAACATAGTTCCTCATGTGGTGGTGACCCCCAAACGTAACGTTATTTCCTTTGCTACTTTGTTACTGTCATTGTACTGTTATGAATCATAATGTAAATATCGGGTGCATTACCATTCACTGGACCAAATTTGGTACAAATACCCGATACGCCCAAATCTGTATACCGGTGGGGTTGGGAGGGAATTGATTTGGGCCTTTAGGAGTTGTAGTTGCTGGGATTTATAGTTCACCCACAATGAAAGCGCAATTTGAACGCCACCAACGATGGAATTGAACCAAATTTGGCACACAGAACTCCCATGACCAACAGAAAATACTGGAAAGGTTTGGTGGGTCTTGACCTTGAGTTTTGGAGATCTAGTTCACCTACATCGAGAGAGCACTGTGGACTCAAACAATGATGGATCTGGACCAAACCTGGCACGGATACTCAATATGCCCCAATGTGAACACTGGTGGAGTTTGGGGGAAATAGACCTTGGCATTTGGGAGTTGTTGTTGCTGGGATGTATAGTTCACCTACAATCAAAGAGCATTCTGAACTGTACCACTGATAGAATTGGGCCAAACTTCCCACACCGAACCCCCATGACAGTGGTTCTCAACCTTTCCAACACCGTGACCCCTAAATATGGTTCCTCGTGTTGTGGTGGCCCCCAACCATAAAATTATTTTCATTGCTCCTTAATAACTGTAATTTTGCTACTGTTATGAATCGTAATGTGCATATCTGATATGCAGGATGTGTTTTTTTTGCAGAGCCTTCCTCACGTGGCTCACGACCCTGTGGCAAGAGCCAGGCAAGGGAGACAAAGGGGGTGGGACCAAAAGGAGGTGGCCTTGCGACCCCTCCGAAATGGCCAAATGACCCCCTGGGGGTTGCGACCCCCAGGTTGAGAACTGCTGCCCCATGACCAACAGAAAATACTGTGTTTTCTGATGGTCTTTGGAGACCCCTCTGACATGCCCTTGCAACCCTTCCAGGGGTCCTGACCCCCAAGTTGAGAAACACTGCTCTAAAAGAAGGGGTGTCAAGGGAAGGGAAAGGCAGCAGGGTGGCTTGTTGCTGGGATTTGGCAGAAATTGGGATGATGGGATATAGAATCATGGAGTTGAGGGGAGCACCCAACGGTCATTCAGTTCCACCCCCTAAAGAGAAAGAGAGAGAGAATGAATCATGGATTTGGAAGAGACCCTTAAACGCCATGCAGTCCAACCCCATTCTGCCATGCAGGGCACAATCTAAACCTTCCTAACAGATGGCCATCCAGCTTGGCTTATTGAAGGAGACTCTATGGGACTCAAAGGCACCTTATTCCGCCGTTGAACAGCTCCGAAACATCAGGAAAGTCATCCTAATGTTTAGGTGGAATCTCCTTCCCTGCAATTTGAATTCATGGCACCATTCTGTCCTAGTCTCTATTGTTGTTGTTGTTGTTGTTGTTAGGGCAAATAATATTTCGCAATCCAACCCCGCACCAGACACGCTTTACCCAATCTTTACCCAACCCTGTCATTTTAAATGCAGGCATGCAAGAAGAAAAAAAAACAATCCGGGAATTAGAAAAATGGATTTTCTCCTTTTCGGTGGCAAGGAATAAACACAAGGAGAGGGACGTTTGGATTCTGGTTGCTCTCTCTCTATTTTTCCCCTGCAGTTTCAAAAGGAGCAGAACTGGGCTCTGGGTGTTTTTCTGAGCAGGGCTGGGCGAGGGAGGCATGGAAGCCAGGCGTAAACAAGGGGAAACGAAGGATGGATTTCTGCGGCCCCTCCATGGGTGCGTGAGTGAGTCACGGAGGCTGAGGTCAGCAGATTGGCTTGGGAGCGGCAGAGCGGCACGACCAGGTCCCAGCAGCAGAACAAACAGGGAGGCGGAGGGGGAGAGAGAGAGAGAGCTGTACCTGGCCAGGCAGGAAGGCCCCATTAGCCTCCATGCGGAGTCATGTTCCATAGAAACATAGAAGAGTTGGAAGGGACCCCCGGGGGCCATTTAGTCTCACCCCCATCTGCAATCATCATCATCACCATCACAGAACCTAGTGTTGGAAGAGACACCCAGGGGCCATCTGGTCTGACCCCAATCTGCCATCATCATCATTACCATCATCGCCATCATAGAATCCTAGAGTTGGAAGGGACCCCCAAGAGTCATCTAGTCAGACCCCAATCTGCCATCATCATCATCATAGAACCATAGAATCCTAGAGCTGGTAGGGACCCCCAGGGACCATACAGTCTGACCCCAATCTGCAATTATCGCCATCACTATCATATAATCCTAGAGTTGGAAAGGACCTCCAAGAGACATCTAGTCTGACCCCAATCTTTCATCTTCACTATCACCATCACAGGAAAGGACCCCAAAGGGTAATCTAGTCTGACCCCCATTCTACTATCATCACCATCACAGAATCCTAGAGTTGGAAGAGACACCCAGGGGACATCTAGTCTGACCCCAATCTGCCATCACCATCATAGAATCGTAGAATCCTAGAGTTGGAAAGGACCTCCAAGGGCCATCTAGTCCGACCCCTATCTGCCTTCATCGCCATCATAGAATTCTAGAGTTGGAAAGGACCTCCAAGAGACATCTAGTCTGACCCCAATCTGCCATCATCACCATCATCACCATAATCACCATTGTACTGGAGGTCTTTGGAGGAATTTATAGGACTTGTAGTTCACCTACATCCAGAGCACTCTATGAACCCAAACAATGATTGATCTGGACCAAACTTGACATGTATACTCAATATGCCCAAATTTGAATGCTGATGGGTTTTGAGGGGAATATGGGCCTGGACTTTTTGGAGTTGTAGGTACTGGGATTTATAGTTCACCTGCAGTCCATGAGCACTCTGAACTCCACTACAGATGGAATTGGACCAAATTTGGCACGCAGACCAGCAAAAATACTGGAGGTCTTTGGGGGAAATCCACCTTGATTTGAGGAAGTTGAAGTTCACCTACATCCAGAGGTCACTGTGAACCCAAACACGGATGGATCTGGACCAAACTTGGCACACAAACCTGATATGTTGACATTTGATTACTGGAGGAGTTTGGGGGAAAACTGGCCTTCCTTTCTGGGAGTTGTAGTTCACCCACAACCAGGGAAACTGTTACCTCTACTGATGGAGGACCTGGACCAAACATGGCACACAAAACTCCCATGACTAACTCAACCTAGTGGAGTGGTTTGAGGGGACTGACTCACCATAGTGGGAGTTATAGTTTAGTCAAAGCACCAAAATCAGTGTGTACAGAGCCATCGTACTGTCTATTCTCCTCTATGGGTCTGAAACATGGGTCACCTATCGCCAACACTCCTCGAACGCTTTCACCAGCGCTGTCTTCGCTCAATCCTAAATATACACTGGACCGACTATGTGACGAATGTCGCTGTCCTTGAGCAAGTAGGGATCACCAGCATTGAGGCCATGCTATTGAGAACACAGCTGCGCTGGGCAGGGCATGTCTCTAGAATGGAGGAACACCGCCTCCCAAAGATACTACTCTATGGTGAACTCACCATGGGTCGGCCCCCAAAAAGAGATATAAGGACTCCCTGAAACAACATCTCAGGCTCGACCAGATTGATCACCAACAATGGTCCACCCTGGCCTCACATCGGGAGGCATGGAGACACACTCTCCACAATGCTGCGGCATGCCGAATGGGTCTCAAAGAGAAACGACAACGCAGAAAGAACTGCAACTTTGAACCAACATCACCCAGGGAGACTTTCTGCTGTGCCTTCTGCAACCCAACTTGCCTATCTCAGATTGGCCTTTTTAGTCATCAACGCGCTTGTAAAAAGCGTGGGATGAGTCCTTCCTAAGAATCTTCATTTGCGAAGTAATGCCGAGAGGGAGTGGTTTGAGGGGACTGACTCACCGTAGTGGGAGTTATAGTTTACCCTGCAGCCAGAGAGGACATTGAACCCCACTGGCGATGCATCTAGAGCAAACTTGCCCAACATCACAAACTTTAAGTACGGGTGGAGGTTCTCAGGGTTAACCTGGCATGATGGGAGTTGTAGTTCACCCACAACCATATGCATTTCGTACAATTAAAGAACTGACTTTTTAAAATAGGGTACTCACGCTAGAATATAAGGAAGCACACTCTGCATGCTGCCATCGCTGGGGCGAATTGTATGTTTTGATGATTTCAATGCAGTTGTGAGTCCCAAACAAAGAGTTAATCCCTCCTGATGGCATGATGCAGAGTGTGTTTAATTTAAAAGCCTCCAAAGACGGCGGCAGAGATTTCCACCGCCAAAGAGCTCTTCTTACAGCCAGGAAGTCCTTCCTAATCTTCAGGTGGCATCTCCTTTCCTTCCTGTAATTTGAACCCTCGGCTCCATTGAGTCCCAGTCTCCAAGGCAGCGGGAAACAAGCCTCTTCCTTTCAAAATAAACAAAGCAAAAGAGGCATGAGGAGACGGAGGTGACCCTTAACAGTCCACGTGAAAGGGATCAAGGATGAGTCCGAGCAGACCACAGGGCTCAACGTGAGCCGAGAGCAGGATGCAGCGGCGGAAAAAGCCAATGTGATCCTAGGCCGCGCCAATAAGGGTTCGAGTGCCCAGACCGAGGGAAGGGATAGTCGTGTTTTGTTCTGCTTTGGTCAGACCTCACCTGGAATATTATTACAATGTCCACTTCCGGGCAAAACAATTCAAGAAAGAGATGGACACAATGGAAAACGACCAAAACGATCCAAGGTCTGGAAACTATGAATCCTTTTCAGAAAGGGATTACGGAGCAAAGTATGTTTAACTTGGGAGAAAAGAAGGCTAAGAAGGGATATGAGAACCATCTATACCAGCCATGGGTAAACTTCGGCCCTCCAGGTGTTTTGGACTCCAACTCCCACAATTCCTAACAGCCAGTAGGCTGCTAGGAATTGTGGGAGTTGGAGTCCAAAACACCTGGAGGGAGGGCCGAAGTTTGCCAATGCCTGATCTCTCTCTCTCTCTCTCTCTCTCGGCATTACTTCACGAATGAAGATTCTTAGGAAGGACTCATCCCATGACTAAAAAGGCCAATCTGAGATAGGCAAATTTGGTTGCAGAAAGCACAGCAGAAAGTCTCCTTGGGTGATGTTGTTTCCAAGTTGCGGTTCTTTCTGCGTTGCAGTTTCTCTTTGAGAGCCATTCGGCGTGTCTTCTCGAAAGAGGCCGCAGCATTGTGGAGAGTGCGTCTCCATGCCTCCCAATGTGAGGCCAGGGGGGACCATTGTTGGTGATCAATCTGGCCGAGCCTGAGATGTTGTTTCAGGGAGTCCTTGTATCTCTTTTTGGGGGCGCCTTTCTTGCGCTGACCCGTGGCGAGTTCACCATAGAGTAGTATCTTTGGGAGGCGGTGGTCCTCCATCCTAGAGACGTGCCCTGCCCAACGCAGCTGTGTTCTCAATAGCATGGCCTCAATGCTGGTGGTCCCTGCTTGCTCAAGGACAGCAACATTCGTCACATAGTCGGTCCAGTGTATATTTAGGATTGTGCGAAGACAGCACTGATGAAAGCGTTCAAGGAGTCGTAGGTGTTGGCAATAAGTGACCCATGTTTCAGACCCATATAGGAGAATAGACAGTACGAAAGCTCTGTACACACTGATTTTGGTGCTTTGCCTCAGGTGGTTGTTGCTTCAAGTTCTTTTGTGAAGCCTTCCAAATGCACTCTATGCCTTTGCTTATCTGTGATCTATCTCTTTATCAATCTTGGCGTCTGAAGAGATGATGCTTCCCAGGGTAGGTGAACTACTGAACGGACTTAAGCAAAGGTGTGCCTATGCTGACGTGAGGATGATGGTGTTCTTCCTGCAGTGCGGGCTGGTAGAGGACTTCCGTTTTCTTCAGGCTGACTTCCAGCCCAAACAGCTCTGCAGCTGTTGCAAAGCAGGATGTCAGGCGCTGCAGGGCTGCTTCTGAATGAGCTACAAGGGCAGCATCGTCAGCAAAAAGCAGCTCACGGACTAGATACAGTTTAGAGTCTTAGTGCGAGCCCTCCGACGGCTTAAGTTGAGCAAGCTACCATCAGTACGATAGCGTACAGTATATATATGCTGCCTTCTTCTTCTGATCTATACACATTATAAAAGTAAAAATATGTTTCTTCCACCACAGTGTTCCTCACTCTCTCCATTGGTGTAGAATTTTCATGACCCCACCCACTGCCTCTTCCTTAACCCTTTCCTATTCTTTTCCGTGGTGCACAGCCACACACACACCTAATAAAAGTCAAAATATTATGGGGTGTCGACTTACACAGACAAGCTTCTGATGCTACAAACAGCTATAGCTCCCACTACTCAGGAGACACCAATGTCCCTCCTTCCAATGACATTGCAGGTTATAGCGAGCGCCATGAACATGTCCAAGAGCCCTGCCAATGTCCTCCACAAAGCCCACCACCCAAGTGAAGGCTTTCATAGGGGACGATTTCATCCTAGGTTTGATGTGTTCCCTCCACCACAGGCATCCCAGTGTTCCTTACTCTCTCCATTGGTGTGGAATTTGCATAACCCTGCCCACTGCCCCTCCCTTAACCCTTTCCTATTCTTTTCTATGCCACGCAAGAATTGATCAGCAACTGAACATACTAGAGAGGTTTGGGGAGAATTCACCATGAGTTATAGCAGTTGTAGGCCCTGGGATGTATAGTTCACTTGAAGTCTAAGAGCACTATGAACTCCACCAATGATGGACCTGGAACTAACTTGGTACACAGAAGCCCCATGACTAACAAAAAAATACTGGAGGTCTTTGGAGGAATTCATAGGAGTTGTAGTTCACCTACATTCAAAGTGCACTGTGAACCCAAACGATGATGGATCTGGACCAAACTTGGCATGCGTACCTGACATCCCCAAATTTGAATGCTGGTGGGTTTTGAGGGGAATTGGCCCAGACATTTTGGAGTTGTAGGTGCTGGGATTTATAGGTCACCTGCAATCAATGAGCACTCTGAACTCCACCAAAGATGGAATTGGACCAAACTTGGCACGCATATTACAAGTAAATATTCGCAGTAATAAAAATCGTTAACACTACTTAATACCTATCCATAACTAAAACTCACAACACCGGCTGACTTTACTTTAAATGACTGTCTAAATCAGACCTGGGCATCCTACGGCCCGCTGGCCGGATGCGGCCCGCTGGCCGATTCTGACTGGCCTGGGGCGTCAGGGGCGGGGCCAAGAGGAAGGGGTGCCGCTGCCGCCATCCCATTGCGGGCTCTGGGGCCTGCGTCGGCAGACAGCCCGCCGCTCCATAGAACGATCGGAGGAGCGGCGGCTTTGGAGTGCCTGCCATCCCGGCTTTGGAGTGCCTGCCATCCCGGGAGGCGATCTGGGCCTGCAGCGGGAGCAGTTGGCGACCTGCGGTGGCTGATCACCCTGCTGACCCGGAAGACTTGATCGTTTTCCGGGTCGCCAGGGCAATTAGACGCCGTAGGTCGCCAACTGCTCCTGCTGCAGGCCCAGATCACCTCCCGGGATGGCAGGCACTCCAAAGCCAGGATGGCAGGCACTCCATGGCAGGACGATCAGCTGGGGAATGGCTGGGGCGAGAGCGGCGGAGGCCTGCAGCCTGATCGTCTGCTGCTGTGCTCTGCTCTGCTGTGGCAGCGGCTTGGTCCGCTTTGTCATCCTCTGGGCTGGATCCATTGGCCCATTCCATCTTGGGATCCTTCCTCTCTTGAGGTTGTCAGCCTCCATCTTGGTTTGCACCTTGTCTTCTTGAATTTCATTTTATTTCAGTGGTTTTGATTACTATTTTATAATAATAATATAATAAATAATATAATATGTTATATTATATTATAATTTCAATATATTATAATGTTTATATATATACTATAATATAATAATTATGATATTAATACTAATAACATATGAATATTTCTTGATATATTAATATGTTAATATTAAGTATGTGTAATATATAGTAAATAAATAAATTTTGTAGATTAGAATGTAGTTCAGCCTTTAGGTGCGGCCCTCCTTAATATTTTTTGGCTCTTGTGTGGCCCCTTGGAAAAAATAATTGCCCACCCCTGGTCTAAATGAAAAAAAAGGTTGAAGAGTCTGGATGGCCATCTGTTGGGATGGATTTAATTGTGTCTTCCGGCCTAGTCTTTGGGATCTCCTCCAACTCTAGGATTTGGACTGTAGAGAAGTCTCCTTCTTGGGAGGACCTTAAAAGAGGCTGCATGACCATCTGTCAGGAGGGATTGGATTGTGTCTTCTAACATGGCTTTGGGGTCTCCTCCAACTCTAGGTTTCAGATTGTGACGACCCCTTCTATGGAGGACTAAAAGAGACAGGATGGTCATCTGCGGGGAGGGGTTTGATGGTGCCTTCCCACCTGGCAGAAGCGGATTGGACTGGATGGCCCTTGGGGTCACTTCTGGCCATATACCCAAAGGGGTTTTTATCCTGGGGACGATCACCAGAAATAGGGAGCCAGCCTCGATCCCGGCACCGTCGTCGTTGTCGTCGCTGCTGCGGAGACATAGCGATTGGCCTAGATACAGCCACAGTTGCTATGGAGACTGGAACAGGATAACCTGGCGGGTCCGGATGCAGGCAGCATTTCCATTGAGGCCCATTGAGGGGGGGACTGGACCCTTGAGAGAGCCCCCCACCCTTGCAACTGAGAAAAGTTCAGCTGCCATTAGAAGGAGGCGGAGGCGGAGAGCGCCTTACCTGGGCAAGGTGACCACATCTACTGGGCGTCTGGGTGGCTCTCCTTCAAGCTGCTGCCTCCAAATTCGCCGGAGCAGGAACCGCTGAGGATGGAAAAGAAAAAATATATACATATTGTTGTTGTTGCTGCTGTTTACTTTATCACAGTGTTTACCAACCTTCCGAATGCCGTGACCCCTTCATACAGTTCCTCCTGTTGTGTTGACCCCCAACCATAACATTATTTTGTTGCTACTTCACAATTGTCATTTTGCTACTGTTTTGAATCGTAAGGTAAATATCTGATATGCAGGATGTATTTTCATTCACTGGACCACATATGGCATAAATACCCAATATGCCCAAATCTGAATGCTGGTGGGGTTAGGGGGAACGATTGACTTTGTCATTTGGGAGTTGTAGTTATTGGGATTTATAGTTCACCTACAATCAAAGAGCATTCTGAACTCCACCAACAATGGAATTGAACCAACCTGGCACACAGAACTCCCACGACCAACAGAAAATACTGGAAGCGTTTGCTGGGCATCAACCTTGAGTTTGGGAGTTGTAGTTCACCTACATGCAAGAGAGCACTGTGGACTCAAACAATGATGGATCTGGACCAAACTTGGCACGGATACTCAATATGCCCCAATGTGAACACTGATGGAGCCTGGGGGAAAATAAACCTTGATATTTGGGAGTTGTCGTTTCTGGGATTTATAGTTCACCTACAGCCAAATAACATTCTGAACTCCACCAACTATGGAATTGAACCAACTTGGCACACAGAACTCCCTCCACCAACAGAATATACTGGAAGGGTTTGCTGGGCATCAACCTTGAGTTTGGGAGTTGTAGTTCACCTACATCAAGAGAGCACTGTGGACTCAAACAATGATGGATCTGGACCAAACTTGGCACAGATACGCAATATGCCCCAATGTGAACACTGATGGAGCCTGGGGGAAAATAAACCTTGATATTTGGGAGTTGTCGTTTCTGGGATTTATAGTTCACCTACAAACAAATAACATTCTGAACTCCACCAACTATGGAATTGAACCAACTTGGCACACAGAACTCCCTCCACCAACAGAATATACTGGAAGGGTTTGCTGGGCATCGACCTTGAGTTTGGAAGTTGTAGTTCACCTAATTCCAGAGAGCACTGTTGACTCAAACAATGATGGATCTGGACCAGACTTGGCACAGATACTCAATATGCCCAAATGTGAACACTGGTGGAGTTTGGGGGAAACGGACCTTGACATTTGGGAGTTGTAGTTGCTGGGATGTATAGTTTGCCTACAACCAAAGAGCATTCTGAACCCGACCAACAACAGGATTTGGACAAACTTCCCACACAGAACCCCCATGACCAACAGAAAATACTGTGTTTCCTGATGGTCTTTGGCGACCCCTCTGACATCACCTCACGACCCCCCAGGGGTCACGACCCCCAGGTTGAGAAACAGTGTTTTAACACAAATTAACACTCAAGCAACCAGCAAAAAAATCAAATAAATAATAATAAACTGCCATTTAACTCGAAGTACCCACCGCGTTCACAAAGCACACTAAAACTGTGTCAAGTCGGTCTTAATTTGCTTTCAATTGCTGCGTTTCAATGTTAATATCAAGTCAATGCAGAGTTTTATGATATGGTTTAGTATAGAGCAGTGGTTCCCAAAGTGGGCGGTACCACCCCCTGGTAGGCGGTGGAGCAATCCAAGGGGGCGCTGCGAGGCTCAGGAGAATTTGGGGGGCGCCGAACCCCTGTAAGGGGGTGGTAGCGTGAGCCAGGCTTGCCACTTGCAGGGTCGTGTGCTTGCAAACACATCCCCATTGGAAGAAAGAGGCGATACACAGGACTGCGCCGTGGGCGGGGTTGACGAGAGGAAGGAGGCACGCGCTGCGGTTTCCACGGCAACACCTGCCCAGGGATTCCAACTTGCAAGGACACAGTCACAAGCGCGCGATCCCCGAGCAGGTCGTTAGCTCTCCACGACAAAAAGTGCTGGAGAACCCATCAAACGACAACTCCCAGCCTTCCATAACATCTAGCCATAGCTGTTAAAGTGTTATCAAACTGCATTAATTCTACAGAGCAGATGCACCCAAAGGCACTGAGAACAGATATGCATCTATATATAGAAAATGTAATGTTTGTTTGTAGGGACCTCATAAGTTCGAAACCACTAGACGAATTGGCATCAAATTTGGTCACAATACACCCAACAAGTGATCATCACCCAAAACACCAAAAAAAAAAACCCACAGTGACTGGGACTTAAAAATCCCCAAAAGCTAGAAGACAACACAGTGCGTGCGTGCAAACAACTCCCTCTTCCCTTCCCTTCCCTACTTCTTCCCTCCCTCCCTCTTTCCTTCCCTTCCTTTACTACATTCCTCCTCTCCTTCCTTCCCCTTCCCTCCCTCTCCTCCCTCCCTCTCTTTCCTTCTTTTCTTCCCTCCCTCCCTCTCTCTCTTTCCTTCCCTCTCTCCGTCCTTCCTTCCTTCCCTCTCTTTCATTCCCTTCCTTTACTACTACCCTTCCCTCCCTTCCCCTTTCCTCCCTCCCTCTTTCCTTCCCTTCCTTTACTACATTCCTCCCCTCCCTCCTTCCCCTTCCCTTCCTCCCTTTCTTTCCTTCCCTCCCTCTCTCATTCCTTCTTTCCTTCCCTTATTCCCCCTTTCCTTACCTTCCTTTACTACTTTCCTCCCCTTCCTCCCCTCCTTCCTTCCCCCCTCTATTTCCTTCCTTCCCTTCTTCCCTTTCCTTCCCTCCCTTTACTACTTTCCTTCCTTCCCTTCCTCCCTCCCCTTCCTCCCTCTCTTTCCTTCCCTTCCTTCTTCTTTCTTCCCTTCCCTCCTTCTTTCCTCTTCCTTTCCTTCCTTCCTTCCCTCTTCCCTTCCCTTCCTACTTCCCTCCCCTCCCTCCTTCCCCTTCGCTTCCTCCTTCCCCTTCCATCCCTTCCTGCCCCTTCCCTTCCTCCCTCTTCCCTTCCCTTCCTTTACTTCTTCCCTCCCCTCCTTCCTTCCCCTTTCTTCCCTCCCTTTCTTTCCTTCCCTTCCTTATTCTTCCCTCCCCTCCTTCTTTCCTCTTCCCTTCCTTCCTTCCTCTCTCCCTCCCTCCCTTTCTTTCATTCCCTTCCTTCTCCTTCCTTCACTTCTTCCTTTCCCGCCTTCTTTCCCCTCCCTCCCTCACTTCCTTCTCTTCCTCCCTTTCTTTCCTTCCCTGTTTCCTGTCTGGAATTCCTGTTTTCTGAGGGCCATGGCAACACGTGGCTGGGTACAGCTAATCCAGTATAACTGCAAAGATGGATTCAAATGAGGACTAGAAACATGCTTTTATAAAAATTAAATTTTAGAAAAAGAAAGGAAACAAAGATTTCCAGGAATCCAAACGGCTTCTGTTCAGTTTCCAGGCAACAGAATCTCCCCATGAAAAGCTTTTCAGAAGGTTGTGACTCTGTGACTCGCAGTTTTCCGGCCATCAGAAAATGCATTGACTAGGAGATACACACACACACACACACACACACGTATACATGCAACTATTCCTGTTCAACTGGATCCTTTGCTAACGCTGGGCGAGGAACATGTACGAAAGCCATTCCCCCTGCGCTCTTTTGAAACAGACCAAAACAATGCTACGTCTCCTTCTTTGGCAGCACTCAATTGGGGGGAGAGAAAGCATTGCTTTCAACATCTGTCCCTGAAAATGGCCTGACGAAATGCCATTTCGAGAACAGAAAGAAGAAGCTGCACCCAGGAAAGTCACGAACCATCCGCACTGTGTTTCCTTCTCGATCATGAGTGCTGGAAACAGCCCGCTTCGGATGCATTCGGATTAGAATGGCAAAGGGCTTTGCACAACGCAATGGGCTCCAATGCAGCTTGCGGCCTGCCTGGGCCTTCCTAGCCAGCCCAGGTGCAATCAAGCCTCCGCCTGGAACCGCTAAACATTATTTATGTATGTATGTATGTATTTATTTACAACTTTAATATCCCGATCTTCTCGACCTCCGTAGAGGGACTCAGGTAATGATATTGCATTATCTTCATAGATAGCATTGGCAGGCCCGGATCACCCATAAGGCCATACTAGGTCACGGCCTAGGGGCGCAGCTGAGGGGGAGGCACCAGATCCAGAGCCCCCAATTTTTTTTTAAAGTCGATCTTTGGGCGCTTCTGCGCCTACGCGCCATCCATGCCTCGCCCCCCCCCCCCTTTGCTGCACTCCTCTTTGGCTCCCCCCACCTCCTCCTCCTCGGGGTTCCGCGCGCCTCCTTCCTCCTCCGCGCTCCCCGGGGGCGAGCGTTCCCTTCCTTCCTCCTCCTCCTCGCCACGCGCCCGCTTCCTTGAGTCACGCCCCCAACCTCCGCGCATGCCCAGAAGCTCCTGTGCGCATGCGCAGAAGCCTGTAAACACAGCACTCACTATTCGGCATGCGCCCCTCCCTCTGCGCATGCCCATAAGCTCCTGTACGCATGCGCAGAAGCCTGTAAACACAGCACTCCCTATTCGGCACGCGCCCCCCTCCGCGCATGCCCAGAAGCTCCTGTGCGCAGGCGCAGAAGCCTGTAAACACAGCACTCCCTATTCAGCACGCGCCCCCATCCGCGCATGCCCAGAAGCTCCTGTGCGCAGGCGCAGAAGCCTGTAAACACAGCACTCCCTATTCGGCACGCCCTCCCCTCCGCGCATGCCCAGAAGCTCCTGTGCGCAGGCGCAGAAGCCTGTAAACACAGCACTCCCTATTCGGCACACGCCCCCTCCGCGCATGCCCAGAAGCTCCTGTGCGCAGGCGCAGAAGCCTGTAAACACAGCACTCCCTATTCGGCACGCGCTCCCCCTCCGCTCATGCCCAGAAGCTCCTGTGCGCAGGCGCAGAAGCCTGTAAACACAGCACTTCCTATTCGGCACGCGCTCCCCCTCCGCGCATGCCCAGAAGCTCCTGAGCGCAGGCGCAGAAGCCTGTAAACACAGCACTCCCTATTCGGCACGCTCTCCCCCTCCGCGCATGCCCAGAAGCTCCTGTGCGCATGCGCAGAAGCCTGTAAACACAGCACTCCCTATTCGGCACGCGCCCCCCTCTGCGCATGCCCAGAAGCTCCTGTGCACAGGCGCAGAAGCCTGTAAACACAGCACTCCCTATTCGGCACGCCCCCCTTTCGCGCATGCCCAGAAGCTCCTGGACGCAGGCGCAGAAGCCTGTAAACACAGCACTCCCTATTCGGCACGTGCCCCCCCCTCCGCGCATGCCCAGAAGCTCCTGTACGCAGGCGCAGAAGCCTGTAAACACAGCACTCCCTATTCGGCACGTGCCCCCCTCTGCGCATGCCCAGAAGCTCCTGTACGCAGGCGCAGAAGCCTGTAAACACAGCACTCCCTATTCGGCACGCCCCCCCGCGCATGCCCAGAAGCTCCTGTACGCAGGCGCAGAAGCCTGTAAACACAGCACTCCCTATTCGGCAGGCGCCCCCCTCCGCGCATGCCCCGAAGCTCCTGTGCGCAGGCGCAGAAGCCTGTATACACAGCACTCCTATTCGGCATGCGCCCCCTCGCGCATGCCCAGAAGCTCCTGTGCGCAGGCGCAGAAGCCTGTAAACACAGCACTCCCGATTCGGCCTGCCCCCCCCACACATGCCCAGAAGCTCCTGTGCGCAGGCGCAGAAGCCTGTAAACACAGCACTCTCTATTCGGCACACGCCCCCCCTCCGCGCATGCCCAGAAGCTCCTGTGCGCAGGCGCAGAAGCCTGTAAACACAGCACTCCCTATTCGGCACGCAGGGAGGTTTGTTATGGCGCGGTGTAGGAGCGCACAAGGCCCAAAAGCGGAACATCGGCCGGACGCTGTCTGGTGGGCGGGGGAATGCGCCCTTTACCCAGATGGCATCCCACACAGCGGCGTCCTTTGCCTACCGGTAGGACCGCCCCTGCCATCAAGACTCTGCTTAAAAGCCTGATCCATAGAATTACAAAATCATAAGAATTAAAACCAGATCCATAGAATTATAGAGTTGGGAGAGACCTCCAAGGGCCATCCAGTCCGACCCCATTGTGCTGTGCAGGAAGGCACAATCAAAGCCCTCCCGACAGATGTCCATCCAGCCCCTATTTAAAGACCTCGACTGGATTCAAAGGCAGCATATGCCACCATCCAGCAGCTCTTACGGTCAGTACATTCTTCCTAATGTTTTGGTGGAAGTTCTTTTCCTGCAAATTGGGAGCCAAAGACGGCGAGCCCCAGATCTGGCTCCCGTCCTGCAAAAACATCTCCGTGGTTACTTAAACGAGAACCCGGACGTCAGGCCTTGGGACGGTCACCTACCCCGTCTTTCATAATGACAGACTTATAAGGGGCTAACCCCCCACCAAAGACGGCGATCACTGGCCCCGTGGGCTTGGCACCGCTGCTGTACGGCAAACCCGATCTCCTTCCATTTCCGGACAGCCCGGGATCTCAGCAAAAGCCGGCCGCAGTTGCGTTCGCATCCGCCTCCCCGAGGCTTAGCTCTGGAAGAATGCAGCAAGGCAAAAAGAGAAGGAGAAAGAAAGGGGAGAGGCTTTGGAGCTGCCAACGGAAAAGAGGCCACAATGGCCTTCACGAGTCACCGCCGACCCTTTCCTGCAGCAGACGCTTCCTGCAGGACGGAAGAACCCTGTGTCCAGTAGCGGGCTTCCCAATCCATGTTTAGTAGTAATAGTAGTAATAATAATATTTTAATAATAATATTTTAAAATAATTTTAATATTTATTTCAAACTTAATAATAATAATAATAATAATAATAATAATACTCCTGACCTCACAATCATGGAACAAAACAAAGTATGGATCGTCAATGTTGCAATCCCAGGCGACAGCAGAATTGATGAGAAGCAACTGGAAAAGCTGGAAGATCGAACTGCAAAGACTCTGGCACACGCCAGTCAAGGGGGGTCCCAGTGGTGATCGGCACACCGGGCGCAGTGTCTAAAGACCTTGGCCTGCACTTAAAAACAATCGGCACTGACAAAATTACCACCTGTCAGCTGCAAACGGCCTCCTTACTGGGATTTGCACACATTATTCACCGATACATCACACAGTCCTAGACACTTGGGAAGTGTCCAACGTGTCATCCAATACAACAGCCAGCAGAGTGATCTTCTTTGTGGTGTGCTAATCTTGTTGTGTATCTAATAATAATAATAATAAGAAGAAGAAGAAGAAGAAGAATGTGGCGGAGCTGGCTGGGTGTCAGCTGCATAAGATCTCTACTGTCCAGAAGGTCATGAGTTTGAGGCCTGCCCGGGTCGAGGTGGGCTCTCGACCTATTGTGTAAAGCGTGTTGTCGATCTTTGCAGACAGTTGCATCTGTCAAGTAGGAAATTAAGGTACCACTTAGTGGGGAGGCTTAATTTACTCAGGGCTGTCCAACGGGCGGCCCCGGGGCCGGATCCGGCCCCGTAGCCTGTTGGACACGGCCCCACCTATGCCCTCAGCCGCCATTTTTAAATTTTAAAAAATGGCGGCCGGGGGAGGGGGAGGCAGGGGCATCCAGGCAGGAGGAAGACAGCTGGCTCCTCCTCCCTGCCTGGATCGCCCCTTTCTCCCTCTCTCGGCGCCGCCGTTGCGAGGCAGTTTGCAGCGGCGCCGCCGAGAAAGGGACGAGGCGGCGGTACAGGAGGAGGGGCCAGCTATCTTCCTCCTGCCTGGATTGCCCCTTCTCCTTTTCTCGGCGGCGCCACTGCGAACTGCCTCGCAACGGCGGCGCCGAGAGAGGGACGGAGGGGTCGATACAGGCAGGAGGAAGACAGCTGGCTCCTCCTCCTTCGCCCCTCCTCCTTCCCGCACCGCGCGCGTCTGCGGGGAGGAGGAGGGGCGAAGGAGGAAGTCAGCTGGCCCCGCCCCTGCCCCGCCCCCCACCCCGCTATCGGCCCCGCCCCTGCTCACTGATCACCTGCGGCCCCCAGGTGATCAGTGACACTTCTTCCGGCCCTTGGGCCGGAAGAAGTTGGACAGCACTGATTTAACTGATTTACAAGGCCATAAAAAGGATCTCCAGGAAACACGCTGAGGAATGAAGGAGTGTGATAGCTCCCCCTAGTGGCCAGATGTTAAATTGCCTCTGTCTGTCTTGTGTGTCTAAATGTAATGTGTACATTGTAATCCGCCCTGAGTCCCCTGCGGGGTGAGAAGGGCGGAATAGAAATAAAGTAAATAAAAATAATAATAACAACAACAACAACATGCAACTGAAAAGACTCTGGCACAAGCCAGCCAAGCTGGCCCCAGTGGTGATCGGCACACCGAGCGAAGTGCTTAAAGACCTTGGCCTGCACTTAAAAACAATCAGTGCTGACAAAATTACCACCTGTCAGCTGCAAAAGGCCACCCTACTCGGATCTGCAAGCATTATTCGCCGATACATCACAGAGTCCTAGACAGTTGGGAAGGGTCCGACATGTGATCCAATACAAAAGCCAGCATAGTGATCTTGTTTACTGTGTACTAATCTTGTTGTGTATCAAAGAACAACAACAACAACACTTTGGAAGTGCCCAGCATGTGATCGAATACAAAAGCCAGCATAGTGATCTTGTTTGCTGTGTACTAATCTTGTTGTGTATCACATAACAACATGCAACTGCAAAGTCTCTGGCACAAGACAGTCAAGGTGGCTCCAGTGGTGATCGGCGCACTGGGCGCAGTGCCTAAAGACCTTGGTCTGCACTTAAAAACAATCGGCACTGACTAAATTACCACCTGTCAGCTGCAAAAGTCCACCCTACTCGGATCTGCATGCAAATGATGATGATGATAATAATAGAAAGGATGCTTCTTTGAGGAGGAAAGGGCAAGGCTTGTAGTTTTCTGCTCGACCCAATGGAGCCAGGGATCGAAAAGAGATGCCATTTAAACTTTAGGAAGAACTTATTGGTGGTAAGAGCGGTTCAACAATGGGATATGCTGCCTCGGAATGTGGAGGAGTCTCTTTCTTTGGAGGTTGTTGTTATTTATTATTATTATTATATTAGTAGTAGTAGTAGTAGTTTGCACCAACCCTATTTACAATCTTCTTCAGCATGATGCTCCAAAGGGCTACGGCAGATCTCGAAGAAGAAGAAGACGGCATATACAGTATATATGCTATACTACTGATGGCAGCTTGTTCAACTTAAGCCATCTGAGGGCTCGCACTAAGACTCTAAACCAGGGGTGCTCACACTTTTTCAGCATGCAAGCTATTCTTAAAGCAACCAAGTCCAAAAGATCTACCTGCCCCCACCACCACGCGCTCCCGCGCGCCCCCACACACTCTTGCCATCATGCATGCTCCTGCTACTGTTATCCGCCGGCGCAGCGCTTCTTCCGCCTGCAGGGCATTGCAGGAAGGAGAAAGCATGAGGCGGGGCATCCAGAGGGAGTGCTCCGCCCTGCCTGTCTCACCGGCAACGGTGGCTGCACAGATGCTTCTGGACGAGAGAGGCAGGGCGCTCTCTCCAGAGGCCCTGCCTCGTGCTTCCTTCTTCCTGCAACACCCCGCAGGCAAAAGAAGCACCACGAGAGTGGAAGCCAGCAGTAGGAACGTGAGCGCGCAGGGCAGGAGCGCCCCATCTGCCTGGTGAGGCCCGAAGATCACCTGGAAAAGGGCCGAAGATCTACTAGTAGCTCCCGAGCTACCTAATGAGCACCCTGCTCTAAACTATCTAGTCCGTGAGCTGCTTTTTGCCGACGATGCTGCCCTTGTCGCCCATTCAGAAGCAGCCCTGCAGCGCCTCACATCGTGCTTTGCAGCAGCTGCAGAGCTGTTTAGGCTGGAAGTCAGCCTGAAGAAAACAGAAGTCCTCTACCAGCCCGCACCACAGGAAGAACACCATCATCCCCACGTCAGAATAGGCACATCTGTGCTTAAGTCCGTTCAGCGGTTCACCTACCTGGGAAGCATCATCTCTTCAGACACCAAGAATGATAAAGAGATAGATCACAGATTAGCAAAGGCATAGAGTGCATTCGGAAGGCTTCACAAAAGGGTCTGGAGCAACAAGCACCTGAGGCAAAGCACCAAAATCAGTGTGTACAGAGCTATTGTACTCTCTATTCTCCTCTATGGGTCTGAAACATGGGTCACCTATCGCCAACACCTACGACTCCTTGAACGCTTTCATCAGCACTGTCTTCGCACAATCCTAAATATACACTGGAACGACTATGTGATGAATGTTGCTGTCCTTGAGCAAGCAGGGATCACCAGTGTTGAGGCCATACTAATGAGAACACAGCTGGGCAGGGCACGTCTCTAGGATGGAGGACCACCGCCTCCCAAAGATACTACTCTATGGAGAACTCGGCACGGGTCAGCACAAGAGAGGTGCCCCCAAAAAGAGATATAAGTACTCCCTGAAACAACACCTCAGGCTCGGCCAGATTGATCACCAACAATGGTCCACCCTGGCCTCACGTCGGGAGGCATGGAGATGCACTATCCACAATGCTGTGGCCTCTTTCGAGAAGACACGCCGAATGGGTCTCAAAGAGAAACAACAACGCAGAAAGAACCGCAACTTGGAAACAACATCACCCAAGGAGACTTTCTGCCGTGCTTTCTGCAACTGGACTTGCCTATCTCAGATCAGCCTTCTTAGTCATCAACGTGTTTGTAGAAAGCGTGGGATGAGTCCTTCCTGAATCTGAATCTTTGTTCGTGAAGAAAAGCCGAGAGAGCAGTAGTAATTGTAATAGTAGTAGTATCCTTCCTTTTCCACTGTTAAGTCTAGTATGGAAAGCGGGGTAGATGACCATCGCAAAACCTGACGCCCAACTCAAAACAACTCACAATAACACCAATATGATACATGCTAAAATATACAAACATTACAATAGAATTAATAGAATTAATACTGGAAGTTAATGATAAACCTATCCATAGCTAAAATGAGTTTTAGCCCCTTGATCTGACTTTTTAAAAAAATTTAAGCGCCTCTCTGAATAAAAAGGTTAAAGAGACTGGATGGCCATCTGTTGGGAGGGATTGAATTGTGTCTTCCAACACGGTCCTTGGAGTGTGTTCCAATTCCAGGATTTGGATTGTGGAGAAGTCTTCTTCTATGGGGGACAGGCATGTAGCCAGGGGGGCTAAGGGGGCTTCAGCCCCCCCGAAATTCTCAGGGTGGTCCGCGAAAAGGCCTTACTGGTACATTATTTAAACTGTTATGTTTATTCATATCATGATCTGATCACCATGCTCATTATATCCCACATTAATGGGGTTATTGGGATAACAATACAAAAGGTTTGCTAGGGTAGACCCCCTTCCACCCAGTCTCAGCCCCCTGAACCAAACTCAGCCCCCGAATCAAAATCCTGGCTACGGCCCTGATGGGGACTAAGACAGGCTGGATGGCCGCCTGTTAGGAGGGTTTGGATTGTGTCTTCCTGCCTAGCAGAAGGAGGTTGGACTAGATGGCCTTTGGGTGCCTCTTCCAACTCTATGGATCAGGTCACAAGGCTCGTGGTTGTTTGTCAGACACCGACGATTTCTTTGCACCGCTTCGAGGAGATGAAGACAACCCTCATCAGTCACGCTAGCAATTGGGATTTTTAAATTTTTGCACAACCTGAAAAAAATCCCATATACGTACATTCCCCTTCCCGGCAGAAAAATAGGGAACAGTCCAATGCGGTTTGAGGATGTGAGTCAGATCTCGGTTCGCAACCTTCGACGATAATGTGTCTCCCCATGCATGCGCATGAGACAATAATGGGATGAGCAATGCAGCCGAGAAATGGGATAACGGGAGGTGCAACGAGGCACGACGGGCCCCGGTCGGTCAGGGTTCGTTCCTTCGTTTCCTTCGCCAGAAAGGCAAACGCAATTGCGTTAAGTACATCTGTAGATCCGGATGTAACCAGACCATTCCCATAAGTCTTTGGCAGTGTATTTACATGCAGCTGAAAGAGACCGGAGATCACTCAAGGTGCTTTTCCTTTTGGACAAAATTCTGGGAATGCAAAGGTGCTTTCTTAAACTCCGAAAAGGAAAAAGGCATTGGGTGCAACTCTCTAGTTAACCAGAACTCAAGCAACTGGCAAAAAAAATTAAACATGCTACTTTAAATAAAAATTAAATCAATTTTCATTGTTGTTTAACTAAAATTGCACAACGCATTCACAAAGCTGGTTTTATAATACAGCCAAACTGTGTTGCATAAAGTGAAGTTTGTTTTTCTTGGTCTTAATCAGCTTCGAATGACTGTATGTCAACATCAAGTCAATACAGAGTTTATGGTATGGTATGGTATGGTATGGTATAGGTCTATTTTTAATGGCAACTCTCAAGCAACCAGAAACGACATTGATCCAGCATCTATAGTTGCCGGTTAACCGAGAGTCTTATTGTAAACTGGTTCCATCAATTTTGCAAGGACATTCTCAATTAATCCTCTGTCATCCCACTTTTTCTGCTGTGTTGAGAACGTCCTGGTTTCTCGCTCCTCCTGCTGCCCTTTCCCCTTTATCATTTGTTTACGTCTATTGCTGCAAATTGAGTTCAAAGTGCAAAAGTAGTCTGCGCTAAGGCCCCTTCTACCCTTTGATATAAACTCCAGATTGCCTGCTTTGAACTGGATTCTATGAGTCTACACTGCCATATAACCCAGTTCAATGCAGGCAATCTGGATTTTATATGGAAGTGTAGAAGGAGTCTGAGTGCAAACTACTTTTGCACACTGATAATCTGGATTATATGGCAGTGTAGAAGAGGCCCTGGAGTGTGGTGGAGGCTCCTTCTTTGGAGGCTTTTAAGCAGAGGCTGGATGGCCATCTGGCGGGGGTGCTTTGAATGCAATCTTCCTGCTTCTTGGCAAAATGGGGTTGGACTGGATGGCCCACGAGGTCTCTTCCAACTCTATGATTCTATGAATTCAATGGGAGGAAAGAAGAGGGCAGAATGTTGCCCTTCCAAGGCTGCGTCTACACTGTATAATTAATGCAGTTTGATACCACTTTAACTGCCATGCCCAACACCATGCTAGTTTTACACCATCCTTAGCCTTTTCTGCAAAAAGTGATGGTGCTTTGCTAAACGACGACTCCCATGATTCCATAGCAGTTAAAGTGGAATCAAAACACATTAATTCTGCAGTGTAGATGCATAGTAAGTTGGATCAGGAATGCAAAAGCACATCAATGGTTTGCATTGTCACCATCCGGGTCTCAAACTTGTTCCAGGATTTCCTATCAAACTACTTTCTTCAGTACCCGTTTGAAACTGCATTAAATGGCCAATGTAGACAGTAGGCCTAGTTAATAAAAAAATGGTTCAAAACTTGTTCCGGATGTAGGGGGCACTGGTGCTTCGAATCTGAATGACTTCCAAAATTTTCCGGAAAAATTTCAGAATTCCCCGAATTAATTCTGAAATTTCAGAATGGCTTCATTAATGGCGGACACGCACGTTTAACCCAGTTTGGATGGGGATGTCTTCCCTCTGCGTCAGAATTGGGGCGACAGCCGTGTTTAACCCAATTTGGATGCGGCTGTCACCCCAGTTCTGATGTGGAGGGAAAACATCCCCATCCAAACTGGGTTAAACAGCCAGTTAAACAGGAAAGCACCTCGGGAGGGGCGGGAATCTAATGCCGATTCCTTTCTGAAAATGGCGGCAGCGGCTTTGAAATGGCAAAGCTGCACCCGTACCTTGGGAAGTCTGATCTGGCTACGGTTGTCCACGCTCTGGTCACACCCCGAATAGATTACTGCAACGCACTCTACATGGGGCTGCCTTTGAAGACAGTTCGGAAATTGCAACTAGTCCAACGGGCAGCAGCCAGATTACTAACTGGAGCTACACACAGGGAGCATACCACCCCCTGTTGTGTCAGCTCCACTGGCTGCCTGTCCAATTCCGAGCTCAATTCAAAGTGCTGGTTTTGACCATTAAAGCTCTATACGGTTCTGGCCCAGCTTACTTGTCCGAACGCATCTGCCGCTACGTCCCACCTCGTATTTTAAGATCAGCCAGGGAGGCCCTGTTCTCGCTCCCGCCAACTTCTCAAATGC
Source organism: Anolis apletophallus (assembly GCA_030556195.1). Taxonomy (NCBI): domain Eukaryota; kingdom Metazoa; phylum Chordata; class Lepidosauria; order Squamata; family Anolidae; genus Anolis; species Anolis apletophallus. Next base: position 147,639,743 of record JARBWK010000008.1, on the reverse strand, counting down.
GGTTGGTGGGGATGAGAGCGAGGGCCCTCTTGGTGGTGGCTCCCCGTCTGTGGAACTCGCTTCCAAGCGACATACAATCAACCCCATCCCTCCTGGCATTCAGGAAAAAAGTGAAATCGTGGCTCTGGGATCAGGCTTTTGCACATTAGCACAATGCAGCACTTTGGATTGGAATTGGTAAGTTGATGGTTATGGCTCAAGGCTCATGTGATGGACGGAACTCTGTTTTTAACTTAGGTGTATGCAGGGGCGGCCCAGGGATTCCGCGACCTACACGGTCGCGTGAGCGTCATCGGCTGGGAGGGCGCCACGCGCCGACTCCGCGCCCCACCGCCGCCGCACTGCCCTGCGCCGCCGCCGCGCGCAAAGCAAAGCACCTACAGGCGCTATAGCGCCTGTAGACGTTTCTGCGCACACGCGAACGTTCGAGCACGCGCACTCTCTCCCAAGCGTGCCTGCCGCTTTGGAGCCAGCGCGCATGCGCAAAACCTGTACTGCACGCATGCGCTCTGGCTCCAAAGCGGCAGGCGCGCTTGGGAGCGAGTGCGCAGCGCTCCGAGATTCGCGCGTGCGCAGAAACATCTACAGGCGCTATAGCGCCTGTAGGTGCTTCTGCGCATGCGCGGCCGGCAGAAAGGTGCGCCGCGGAGGTGTGCCGTGGCCGATGCGGCCGGCGGCGGCGGTGAGTGACTTGGCGGTGGGGGGCGACAAAATGTCTTCGCGACCCCCCAAATTAGGTCGGGCCGCCCTGGGTGTATGTGTATTACGTGTTAATGCTAATTGCATTTTAATCCTGAATACCTGTGGTTTTATATTGTATTTATTTTGTGTATCGGCATCGAATTGTTGCCTTTTGTTAGGCCGCTCTGAGTCCCCCCTCGGTGGTTGAGAAGAGCGGGGTAGAAATTATGTAAATAAATAAATAAACAAATTCACTTCCGGGTTGCTTACATTGCTTCAAAACCGCTTCAAAAGTGAATTTAATCCGAATTCATTCCGATTTTACGAGCATTTCGACGAACCTACCCAGGCCTAGTAGACAGGTTCCGTGTGAAAGAGAGACGGAGAAAAACATTTAGGCAACAGGTCAGAGGAATGAGTCATTTGCAGCACGGGATAGGAACTGACGTCACTTGGGAGTCAGGTGATGTCACCCCGAAAAGTAATAAATAACCCCAATTAATTATATTTTTTCCTCTCCTTTCAAGACAGGCAAGAAAATTCCTTTGAAGCCGAGGGAAGTAGCCAAGCGCTCACAAATAATTAACCAGGAGGAAGAAAAATAAAAGCCACCCAAACCGCCAAACAGATACCGGCTGTCACCATAGAAACACCAAAATACTTGACCTTTTTTTTTTTTACAGCTGGAATATCCTGTTGCCGAAGAGGCATCTTGCACCTCAAGGCTAGAAAAGGAAAGAAAGGCTCCGGGTTGGGAAGGTTTTTATCCACGGCTGTTGCTTTAAAAAGAAAGCGTGACCCTATAGAAGTGCGGAAGGACTCAAAGGCACAGAAAAGAGATGAGACGGGTGATTGGACCAGTTGCCTAGGATGACACACAGGCAGGACTAAAAAAAGCCAAGGGAAAGAATAAACACATTCGGGCGCTCTCCGTACATGGACACTCCAGCAAGAGGCACATTTGGTTCGCAAGCGCACCTTCGCAGCCCATTGCACATATCTATCTGCGTATCTATCATATCTACGGTTGGATAGCCATCTGTCATGAACGCTTTGATTGCGTATTTGAAGTGGCAGAATGGGGTTGGACTGGATGACCTTTCGAGTTTCATCCAACTCTACGATCCTATAATATACCTATCATATATATCTCTCTATCGTATCTATGGCTGGACCTTTCGAGTTTCATCCAACTCTACGATCCTATAATATACCTATCATATATATCTCTCTATCGGGCGTGTTTTGATTGTGAGTCCCTGAGTGGCAGATTGGGGGTGGACTGGATGGCCTCTGGGGTCTCATTCATCTCGAAGATTCTATGATATATCTATTGCGTATATCTCCCAATTGTATCTCTCATGTCTATGGCTGAAAGGCCATCTGTTAAGAGGGCTTCAATTGTGTCTTCTTGCCTGGCAAAATGGGGTTGGAGTGGATGACCTTTAGGGTTTCATCCAGTCCAACTCCAACTCTTAAGATTCCTATACCTATCACATAGACACATAACACGCGCATGCGCACATATATATATACACACATACACACATGTATGTCTACATCTGTGAGGAGTGCTTTAGGTATCCTTGTGTGGCAGAATATGGGCTCCAATGTCCATTGGGATCTCTTCCAATTCTAAGATTCTGGTCTATGGTTAGGATCTGCTCTGTGTTGCCTTTTCATGCAGGAATATCATTATATTGTTACTTCACTTTCAGATGGAATATGTAGTTTAGTACAGCCTGCTATGCACTTCCAACCTACTTGCTAATGGGCATTCAAGTAGATTTGTGGAGCTAATTGTCCGGCCAGAGGTTGACGCAGCCTGTTGATAAGGGACAGCAGGAGTTGAGGGTTGGTTTTGAGAACCGAGGCCCTTCTCAGAGACCCGGGAAAGAGAGAGAATGCTTTGATTGCGCAAACAAGAAGGGAAAAGATCTGGAAGAACTTTTGAACGAAGGGGGTTGATGCCAGGAAATAAGTAAATGTACTTTATTTATTTTAAGTATTTCCTTGCCACATTTCCCATAAGAAAAAAATGGAGGTTGGTGAAAGGAAACTTAAGTACGTTTGGAAGACGCATTCTTGGAAATGTTTTTTTTTTTGTGGTCTACTTCTACAACACTTACTTTTTAAGCCTAAGTCAAGGGTTGCTGTGCTTTTTAGTTTCATTATCTATTGTTTCTCACTGAATGCATTAATACCAATGATATTTAATTCTGTTTCAATGTTTACATATTTGTAGGCCTTGAATTGCACTGAAAGGCTTTTAATCTAAGACGCTTTGAGTCTCCCGGTGGAGAGAAACAAGTGGGGTATAAATAAACATAATAGTAGTAGTAGTAGGGTTGCCACCTGTCCTGTATTGTATGGGACGTCCCATATTTTTGCTCTGAATTTTGTGTCTCGTATTTTCAGCTCCTGTCCCGTATTGACAGGACAGAACAGGTGGCATTGACAGGTGGCAGCAGGAGGCGAGGCCGGGTCAGCAGTGAGTGCCACCGCACCACCACCAGCTTCTCCACGGCGCTTGCCCTCGCTCGCCTCGCACTCACACGCAGGAAACAGCAGGCAGCAGAGCGGCCCCAGCAGCGACACACCTGCCTGGCCACAGGAGGCGCCTTGCTGCGCCGCCAGACCAGCAACCAACTTCTTTCTGGCCTGCCGGGCTCCGCTCAGGTCAGCCAATGAGGGCAGGCCACCACGGAGTGTGCGCACGGGAGAGAGGCGAGAGTGGCAGAGACACCACAAGGCTGAGCTGAGAGCAGGACGACACCAAGAGAGCAAGAGAGAGAGAGAGCCAGGCCCAGACCCGAGAGAAGATTGCATTCAAAGTGTTGGAACTTAGCAGGGAGCAGGTCAGTGAGGCTTACTGCCTTTTGGGGGGTGATTTAGGAAGTTGCCCATTTTTTCCGGCAACTCCAACCATTATTTGATCCCAACCTCTACTGCAGTGATTTTCAACCTTTTTTGAGCCGCGGCACATTTTTTACATTTACAAAATCCAGGGGCACACCACCAACCAAAATGACACAAACTGACACTCTAACTGTCATTTTACTAACTGTCACCCTCCCCCCTCGTGACCCCGCTGCTTCCGCCAAACCCCACCCCCCAGGAGGCCCACGTGCAGGAGGCCCATCACAGTCCCGCGGGGGAGGGCTACGCTGAGTGGCCGAAGCACGCGCGGGCTCGGCTGAGTAGGACGAATAGGAATTGAGCACATGGGGTGGCTCCGAGCTCAACAAACTGCGGTGGAGGCTTGCAGCCATCGCCACCCCCAGCTCTCGTTCCCAAAGGGGTTCAGCCCCCCCCCCCAGGAGTGCCCCCGCACGTCCCTTCGGCTTCCCTGCTGTCGCCTTGGGGCCAGATCAGGAAAGAACCAAGCTGGGCTGTGGAGCCGCGCATCCCGGCCTCTGCTCGGCAGCGAACCCAGAACCCAGCCAGGAGAGGCCAGGAGATGAGGGGTTGCTCCCTTTCCCCGGCGCGGAGGGGCTAGAGGGCAGAAAGCCTCGCCTCGAGCCTCCGGGAGCGGGGTCAGACGGGGCCACTCCCATGGACTCCTCCTCCCTCTCCTCCTCCTTGCTGCCGGAAGGGAGGAGGGCAGAAGAGCACCCAGAAGCCAGGAAGCAGGAGGAGCCACAGCCCGGCCAGGTAGCCCTTGGCGCGCAGAGGGAGGGAAGGAAGGAAGGGAAGGAGAGAGAGAGGAGGGAGGGAGGAAAGTTCTGGACGCCGAGGGCTCTCCCTGACTGCAGCCAGGCTGGCTGGCATTGCTGCTTCGGCCAGGAAAGTCTCATTTCCGCTGCCTGAAGTTTCCTGCTAGGCTCTCTCTCTCTCTTTCTCCACTGTAATTTCCCACGGCACACCGGATGATTGCTTACAGCACACTAGTGTGCCACAGCACACCGGTTGGGAAACACTGCTCTACTGTAATGCAGTCCCTGCAAACTTCTCCAAAATCGAAACTGGGCCTCTGCATGTTTTTTTCTGCATGTATTGTCATACCTAATGCGTCGTACTGCTATTATGACAAATGTTGCTGTCCTTGAGCAAGCAGGGATCACCAGCATTGAGGCCATGCTATTGAGAACACAGCTGCGCTGGGCAGGGCATGTCTCTAGGATGGAGGACCACCGCCTCCCAAAGATATTACTCTATGGTGAACTCACCATGGGTCAGCGCAAGAGCGGCGCCCCCAAAAAGAGATATAAGGACTCCCTGAAGCAACATCTCAGGCTCGGCCAGATTGATCACGGACAATGGTCCACCCTGGCCTCACATCGGGAGGCATGGAGACGCACTCTCCACAATGCTGCGGCCTCTTTTGAGAAGACACACCTAACGGGTCTCGAAGAGAAACGACAACGCAGAAAGAACCACAACTTGGAAACAACATCACCCAAGAAGACTTTCTGCTGTGCTTTCTGCAACCAGACTTGCCTATCTCAGATTGGCCTTTTTAGTCATCAAAGCGCTTGTAGAAAGCATGGGATGAGTCCTTCCTGAATCTTCATTCGCGAAAGAAAAGCCAAGAGAGAGATTATTAGTAGTAGTAGTAGTAGTAGTAGTAGTACTGTATGTAATACACACAGTACAATGCATTAAGTATGACAAAACATGCAGAAACATACTATGCACTGTTAAGAGGATTTAAGCCAGTTTCTTTTATGAGTTTCAATCATTATCTTATTCGGTTAATAAAACTATTTATAGCTAACATTTGATGTTGAAGTTTTTAATGAAGTGTCCCTTATTTTTGTGAAAAATCCCGTATTTTTAGGTAAATGTCCCTTATTTCTCATATCAAGAAGTGGCACCCCTAAGTAGTAGTAGTAGTAGTAGTAGCAGCAGCAGCAGCAGCAGCAGCAGTAAGGTTAAAGGAACCAGGAGGATCTGTGCATTTCAGGAACAAAGAAGAGAAGGTGGGTCAGGTTTCGGGGCAGGTGAGTGAGTCTGAGCACCTAACACACCTACAGAGAAGGGAGAAAAAGAGAAACGGGTCAAGCTTGAGGCAGGGAACTTCCAACTGGTAAGACACCCAAATGAAGCATCTATGGATGGCCTTTGAAAGAAATGGTAAAGGTTTTTCCTTGACATTAAGTCCAGTCGTGTCCGACTCTGGGACTCTGGTGCTCATCTCCATTTCTAAGCTGAAGAGGCGATGTTGTCCGTAGACACCTCCAAGGTCATGTGGCCAGCATGACTTCATGGAGCACCGTTACCTTCCTGCTGGAGCGGTATCTATTGATCTACTCACATTAGTAGTAGTAGTAAGTACTAGTTACTAGTAGTAACTGGTTCCTTAATTCACGTGCGCCACTGGGTTAAAAAAAAAGCATGCCAACACTCACTGAACTTGCTCTTCTTTTGGTGCGGATATAGGGATCTCCTCCCTATTCTTTCCAGATTATTTCTGCCTCTGGTGCTAATGCTTTTATGTTAAGACACTTTGAGTCTTCTTTGGGAGAGATAAAGTGGGGGATAATGATGATGATAATGATGATGATGAGAATCAGCCTGTGATTGTGTTTCAGGATCATGATCCTTGTGGGAAATGATGGTTTGGTCAATGATTCTCAGCAGGCAGACAATGACAGAGAGGCTTCGTTCCAAAGGGCATTTTCTCATGAGAATATTTCTGTTGAACAGTTAAATCAGGAGTCGGGAACCTTTTTGACTCAGAGAGCCATGAAAGCAAAATATTTGGAAATTAATTTCAGTGAGAGCCATATAATAATATATATAATATATGAAGGAGGTCCCGTTGTCAAACGACTGACAGAGACAGAGAAACCTTCCAAGGCAGAGACACCAAACTTGCCAACACAAATAGGCCTCAGGCAAGGAAGGTTTTTAGCAAAGAAACTCCCCCCCAAAACCTAGAAGGCCCTCAAAACAACGATACAAAAAAACTACATTTACCAGCATCCTCTGCGGCAGCCAGCGAAACCCATTGGCCACATCAGTTACCATAGTAACGGTGGGCAAAGCCACTTAGAATGCAGAGTGATTTCAGTTTAGGGTTAAACTGCCACGGTCAAGATCTAGGAGGGAGACAAATAGGGCACCAGGGATGCAGGCACCACTGACAAACACATACCCCAGGAATAACACAAAAGTAATACCTACACAAAACACAATGCGCACATTACACAACCTTGTGTCTACTGCTCAACCCATTTGTATGCCATTCCTTCCTTCCACACAGGCATAAGCTGACCCAAAAGACAAGCCATGCCTCCTAAAAAGGACAGCATCGGACGACACACTCGCAACACTACATACATCACACAAAACAGGGCAGAACAAACGCCAGAACAGAAAGACACTGCACTACACTAGCTTTTGCCATCACCATAAACAAGGCTCAAGGACAAACACTACAAATCTGTGGCATAGACTTTGACACAGAATGCTTCTCCCACGGACAACTCTACGTAGCGTGCTCCAGAGTTGGGAAACCACAGAACCTCTACATCAACACAGCAGATGGAAAGACAAAAAACATTGTATATCCACAAGCTCTGCAGAACGCCAGAAACACCACACACCGACAACTCCACAGGACTTCAACATCCCACCCACCAGAACAACCCACAACGACACAGCCATGACCCCACAAAGAACATAAGTAACATCAATTCCAACCCTTACATACTCAGACTTTCTTGCATCTCCTAAATAGGGCACAGCAATGCGTGCCGGGTACAGCTAGTATATAATATATTTTAAGACTGAATTCAACTAAATGTGAGTCTATACGTACATACTATGATAAAAGGATTCCCGGGGCAGAATGACGGGACACTTCAGACCTGGCTCTGCAAAAGGCATGCTCAGGACTCTGGGAAGGAAGAGAAGACGGAAGGAAGGAAGGAAGGGGGAAAGAAAGAAAGAAAGACAGAGGAAATAAAGGAGGGAGGGGGAGAGGAAGAAAGAAAAGAAGAACGAACTATGGAAAAGGTTGAAAAGAAAAGCAGGAGAGAGACAAGGAGGGGGGAAAAAGAAGGGAATGGGAAGGGAGGAAAGGAAAGGAAAGGGAGTGAGGAAAAAGTAAACTAATGAAGGGAAAAGAAGAAAAGGAAGAAGGGGGAGAGAGGGGGAAGTGAAAAGAAAGGAAGGAGAAGGAAAAGAAGACTTGGGGAAAACGAATAGAAGAGGAAGGAAGAGGGAGGGAGAATGGAGGAAATAAGGAAAGGGAGAGAGCGGCGCAGAAGCAGCAGTTGCGGCGCATTTGCGTCACTCCTCCCCACTGCATGCTGGGAAACCGAGGCCTGGGCTGCTCTGGAGAGCCAGATGCAATCATGAAAGAGCCACATCTGGCTCCCGAGCCATAGGTTCCCCACCCCTGAGTTAGACGATGGGTTACTCCCTGTGAGCTCTCAAGATTTAGGTTTGGAAAACCATCTGACACCCGGGGGAGTTAATGAGCAGTCGGATGCAGAGTGGCAAAACAGGAGGTTGGAATTTTGCCAGGACAGACAGCAAACCCAAACTTTACAGCGCTCTGAAAGAATTCGCCAGATAAGAGCCAAATGTGGGGGGAAACAAAACCAATATCCGGGCTTTGGGATACAAGGTCTGTCTCTTAGGAAAAACCTTTCAGATCAGGCAACGTTTGGTTTTAAGTTTCATGTGCCTTGCTATTCCTGTCCCTGTGGATTCATAGCCTGCTCAAGGGGTCTTGTTCCTGTGGATTTATAGCCTTGTGAATATTGACAAACATTGCCTGGATTTGCCTTTACACCCTGTTGGTTCCTGTCTGGATTTAAACCGCCTGGAATATTGTATATCTTCCATGGGTTCTGCTCCATGTTATTGCATTCTTTTTGACTGTATACTTTTTGGAACTCTCTTAATTTTTATAAGCAGCTTTTCTCCTGGCTATTTTATTTAGCTTCAATAAAAGGATTGGATTTTTCACTCTGCGTGTGGTGTATTTTAAGTCAGGGGGCTTTTAAGAACATAAGAAGAACATAAGAAGAGCCATGCTGAATCGGGCCTCAGCCCATCTAGTCCAGCATTCTGTGTCACAGAGTGGCCCACTAGTTGTACACAGGGATCTCTAGCAGAAAGGAGGGCAAAACCCTCACCTGCTCCCGACCCCCACAACCAGTACCCGGGGAAAATCCTGCCTGCCTCCATCAACACAGAGGTGGCACTTGGATGTCCATTTCAGTAACTACTGATTCCCTTGGTATCCATGAATCTGTCTAATCCTGCCTTGAAGCTGTCCAGGCTGACAGCTGTCACAACCTCCTCTGGAAGTGAGTTCCATAACCCAATGACCCTCTGGGTGAAGAAATATTTCCCTTTATTAGTCCGAACTTTCCTAGCTTGGAGCTTCAGGGAGTGCCCCCTAGTCCTAGTGTTGGGTGACAGAGAAAATATTTTTTTCTTTATTCACCTTTTCTATCCCATGCATGATTTTATACACTTCAATCAAGTCACCTCTTAAACGCCGTCTTTCAAGGCTGAAAAGACCAAGTTCTGGAACGCAACAAATAAGTGAATCAAATGGAAGAAGAAGAGAAACTGAAGGATTGTGTGAAACAGTCAAAAACCAACATTGATGGAAGTCAAGAGTAGGAAACGGCTTCAAGTGCAAAAGACAAAGAGTGGATATACCGTAAGATTACAATGCAGAGCGAATGAGAAAACTAGGAAAAGAAGGTTCTCCATGGACAGTTCCTGGGGGAAATTGAGAGCCAAATGGACAAGGAAAAGACTCACAAATGGAACTTTGAAAAAGGAGACAAAGGAAGGCCTGATTCTGGCAGCATATACAAAAAAGAGGGGGAGTTGCTGTATAAGCAACACAAACACAGAGTGTCAAAGTATAAAGTATTTATCATGTATTATTCTAATTCACAATCATAAACACATATAATGTAAATCACAGTAACAATTCCATATAAGGTATCATGCACGCCCACAATGGGCTCCTACCCTTTGTTAATCACAGTGTCAGTCATTGCGTGAAATAGTCCAAGTTCATAAGATGGATCAAAACGCCAATGCGTAAAGTAAACTCAAGTAAAAGGGTGACAACAGAGTTCTCCCAAAGTGGGTTGAATTTCCTCCCTAAAGAGGTTTGGCGTGCACAAACCAGCAAGCCGTATCCATGTTTCAGGAGCCGTAGATACAACACGACGAGTTGCTTGCGGGCGAAATCCAGGCGCAAATGCGAATTAATTGTGGCAGTAGTAGATCAACGCTGGAACGCCCCTGTATATCAATGAGCCGACAAGGATAACAATGTACAATGGTCCCAACTCTCGTTTCGACCCCCTACACCGGGTCTTTCTCAAGGCCATATATTACAGGCAAAACAACTCATAATCATGATAAGGCAAGTGCAAGGTCTGGAAGTAAAAAACCATAATTATCCAATAATAATCGTATGTAAAGTAACATGAAATATATATCTACCTGGATCATAGAGGCAAATGCGTACTTCTATGTCATGACCAACGGCCGAAGCAAAGCAATAGTGCAGCGAGGGCTGGTTATAATCAAGCAACTCGTCGTGTTGTATCTACGGCTCCTGAAACATGGATACGGCTTGCTGGTTCGTGCACGCCAAACCTCTTTAGGGAGGAAATTCAACCCACTTTGGGAGAACTCTGTTGTCACCCGTTTACTTGAGTTTACTTTACGCATTGGCGTTTTGATCCATCTTATGAACTTGGACTATTTCACGCAATGACTGACACTGTGATTATCGAAGGGTAGGAGCCCATTGTGGGCGTGCATGATACCTTATATGGAATTGTTACTGTGATTTACATTATATGTGTTTATTATTGTGAATTAGAATAATACATGATAAATACTTTATACTTTGACACTCTGTGTTTGTGTTGCTGATTCTGGCAGCCCCAAAACAAGCCATTAACGAATGCCATCAAAGCCAGAATTGAAAAGTTGACGACAGATTCCAAGTCTAGGCTCTGCAAGGAAGCAAGCGAAGCAATGGATCCCATCCTCAGCTTCGGCAAGAAGATCGCGCAGACGGACTACAAGCAGAGGCAGAACACTGTTGCTCGGGTGATCCATTGGAACTTGTGCCACAAATACCATTTGCCTGCGACAAAGAACTGGTGGGATCACAAGCCTGAAAGAGTTACAGAGAATGAACACGTCACACTACTCTGGGACTTCCGGATTCAGACTGACAGAGTTTTGGAGCACAAGACTCCTGACCTCATGATCGTGGAAAAAAACAAAGAATGGTTAGTTGATGTTGCAATCCTAGATGACAGAGGACTTAACGAGAAACAACTGGAAAAGCTGACATGATACGAGGATTTAAAGATCTAGCTGCTAAGATTCTGGCACAAGCCAGTCAAGGTGGTCCCAGTGGTGATCTGCACACTGGTTGCAGTGCCTAAAGACCCTGGCCTACACTTAAAAACAATTGGTGCTGACAAAATTACCACGTGTCAGCTGCAAAAGGTCACTCTACCCAGACCTACACACATTATTCGCCGATACACCACATACTCCTAGACATCTGGGAAGTGTCCGACATGTGATCCAATGCTAAAACCAGAATCGCGATTTTGTTTGCTGTGTACTAATCTTGTTGTGTATATAATAATAATAATCATCATCATCATCATATGCAACAGCAATGACTCTGGCACAAGCCAGTCAAGGGGGTTTCCAGTGGTGATCGGCACACTGGGTACAGTGTCTAAAAACCTTGGCCTGCACTTAAACACAATCAGCACTGACAAAATTACCACCTGTCAGCTACTAAAGGCCACCCTACTTGGATCTGCATGCATTATTCACCGATACATCACACAGTCCTTGAGAAGTATCTGATCAAATACAACAGCCAACATAGTGATCTTGTTTGCTGTGTACGAAACTTGCTGTGCATCAAATAACAACAACAATAACAACACCACTTAGGAAGTGTCCGACGTGCGATTGAATACAAAAGCAAGCATGGTGATCTTGTTTGCTGTGTACAAATCTTGTTGCGTATCAAAATAACAACAACACTTGGAAAGTGTACGACGTGTGATCAAATACAAAAGCCAGCATAGTGGTCTTGTTTGCTGTGTACTAATCTTGTTGTATATCAAATAACAACAACAACGCTTAGAAAGTGCCCAACATGTGCTCGAATACAAAAGCCAACATGGTGATCTTATTTGCTGTGTACTACTCTTGTTGTGTATCAAATAAAAACAACAACAACACTTGGGAAGTGTCTGACGTGCGAATACAAAAGCCAGCATGGTGATCTTGTTTGCAGCATACTGATCTTGGTGTGTATCAAATAATAATAATAATAATAATGTTCCTATCCATTACAGCTGGGAGTAATGTAAGTATCTTGAAAGCAATTGCAAAGCGAGAAAGATGGAAACATCTCTGCCTACATTCAGTTCTCATTCTGTGCAAACTTCAGGGGGATTTTGGCAACGTAGCACAAAGGTTAACGCACCGAACAGCCCCCGCAAAAAAAGCTTGCAGGGCTTCCACTTTCTGTGCAAAAAGCCTGTTTTGACATTCTGCTGGGACACTTTCCACGGAAGGATGACCTTTTCCATCCAGCATGCAGGCAGCTCGTTCCTGTTAGCAGCAAATAATAATATATTTTTGTTTCTAAAAGGCATCCTAGCTGATGGAGGAACGAAGGGATAAAAAACAGAAAGGCCGGGAAAACAACGAGAGAGAAGCCAACGCAAACAATGGAGGATTGGAATGACTAGTTAGCGGGACTCCAGGGAAAACTCAACGCCAATCTGAAGACTGACCATCCCATGGAAAAGCCCTGAGCCGGGATTGGCATCGGAATGAGATGGCCGCTGGCCGGACACAAGAGCGACGTCAGCGGCCATTCGGTTGGACATGTGCTCCGGCCAGTGACACGGACCCCATGCTGGGAGCTTATTTGTACATGCAAAATAAGAAAAGCCGTTGCATCGAGAGAAGGAGGGAGACATAAACAAAGAGAAAGGCTTCAAATTCTCTGTCGCATTTGGGGATCCGTACCCATTTTGCACACCAAAGTCAATAATACAAGAATACGGCGCTACTCCCTCTCAGCCTCGCGGACTCCAACCATTGCGATGCGTCAAGGAAGTAAAAAAAATGGTGCTTTATCTCTCAAGTCTGGGGAAAACATTACCATGAAGTATTGCATGCAGAGTGCAGACCTTTTATTGTTGCTGCTTGGAGAACGAGAAGGTTGAGAGGGGACACAATAGCCACGTTTAAATATTTGATAGGATGCCCTACGCCTACGCAAGATGGAGCCAGCTGTTTTCCTGCTGCTCGGAAGACTAGCAATGGATTCAGGTTGCAGGAAAAGTGATCCCATTAGGAAGAACTTCCTGATAATAAAAGCTGGTTTGCTTCCCAGGAGTCTGGTAGAGTCTCCTTCTCTGGAGGTTTTGAAGCAAAGGCAGGATGGCCATCTGTCGGGAGCAGGCCCGGATTACCCATAAGGCCATCCTAGGCCTAGGGGCGCAAGCCAAGGGGGGTGCAATTCACATGGACCCAAAAAAAAAACAAACAAAACCGCAACAAAACTCTCTCTCTCTCTCGGGGGAGGGCGGGAAGAGAGTGCTGCGAGGGGGGAGGAGGGAATGGCGCCTCCTCACCATCGCCCCCCCGTCAAGGAAGGAGGGCGCGAGGCACGCCGCAAAGAGGAGGAGGCGGAGGGAAGCACCGCCCCCGGGGCCGATGCCAGCTCCGGGGGCAGGGCTTCCCTTCCTTCCTCCTCCTCGCATGCGCCCTCCTTTCTTGAGTCAAGAAAGGGAGGGCGCGCCGCGAAGAGGAGGAGGCAGAGGGAAGCCCTGCCCCCAGGGCCGATGCCGGCTCCGGGGGCGGGGCTTCCCTTCCTTCCTCCTCTCCTCCTCACACGTGCCCTCCTTTCTTGAGACAAGAAAGGAGGGCGTGCCGTGAAGAGGTGGAGGTGGAGGGAAGCCCTGCCCCCGGCACCGGGGGTGGGGCTTCCCTTCCTTCCTCCTCGTCGCACGCGCCCTCCTTCCTTGACTCAAGGAAGGAGGGCGCGCGGCACCGTGAGGAGAAGGAGGAGGTGGGGGGGTGCGGTAGAGGTTGGTTTGGAGGCGCAATTCCAAAGTGTGGCCTAGGGCACCAAAAGGGGTTAATCCGGGCCTGGTTGGGAGTGCTTTGGTTGTATATTCCCACATGGCAGGGGGTTGGACTGGGTGGCCCTTGAGGTCTCTTCCAACTCTTGGATTCGATGATTCTATTATCTATCTATCTATTTATGTCTCTATTTATCTATCTCAGGGGGTTGGACTGGATGGCCTTTGGGGTGTCTTCCAATACTAAAATTAAATGTGCACCTGGCTAAGAACACCCCAAATCCTGGATTTTGGGATTATTTAGGGATGTAGCCAGCATAGCATTATTATTATTATTATTATTTTACTTACACAAAAGCACAGTATGTCACAGCAAATGAGATACATATGCTGGATTTCGTATCACAAAATCACAAGTCGAATACTTCCCAAGTGTCTAGGACCTATTATTATTATTATTTGATACACAACAATATTGGTACACAGCACACAAGGTCACTCTGCTGGCTTTTGCATTGGATCACACATCGGACCCTTCCCAAGTGTCTAGGACTGTGTGATGTATTGGTGAATAATGCATGCAGATCCAAGGTGGGGTGGCCTTTTGCAGCTGACAGGTGGTAATTTTGTCAATGCCGATTGTTTTTAAGTGCAGGCCAAGGTCTTTAGGTACTGCACCCAGTGTGCCGATCACCACTGGGACCACCTTCACTGGCTTGTGCCAGAGTCTTTGCAGTTTGGTCGTTAAATTCTCCTCCAATTATTATTATTATTATTCCGCTTTCTCTCTCCCAAAGAAGACTCAAAGCGGATCAACATAAAAGTATTAGCATACAATTTAAAATATATGCAAATATGCATAGCTGTTTTGACATTGAATTATGAGTTTGTAGGCTAGGGTTCAAATCCCCACTTGGTTATGGAAACCCTTGGACAAGTCGCACACTCTCAGCTTCGAAAGTCTCAACTGAAGAAACTGCTTCTGAACTCAACTTGCTGCAAGGACAAAAAGGAAAGGGAGGAGGAGAGAGAAACCGGGACATTTTAAAAGCAGCATGGAAAAGTGGGAAGGCAGAAGCCCACAAGAAAGCTTAGGAAGGAGTTCAAAGCGAAAGCCTTGCCCCGAATAAGAATTTTCTCTCCCCAAATTCCCAGCATTGCAGAGAAATACTAAAATCACAATGCAAACTCTTCTTATCTGCTGTGTCTGCATTCCCTTGACCACTGGGCCTGCCCCCCCCTCTGGATGCCCAAAACATGTCTAAACACTAGTTTTAAGTTACTGCAGTGGTAGGGATTTGGGGACGGGAGGAAAATAAAATTTATGATGATTATTATTATCGGGAACGGCAATGTCCTGATTTTGCCCTGCTCCACCCTTGCGGACATTGTGAGAAAACGCTGCAATCACAAAACGGACAGAACTGATCAACAAGAGGCGGCGGTTCAGGGAGGAAGCAAAGGGACTGGACCTCGTTCAACAAGTCCTTAATTCAAACCTCGTGTCTGTCATAAAACTCACAGTCTTTTCGGCACAGCGGACTCCCTATCAATCCCAGTCATTGCTTTGGGGCATATTTTCCTTTTTGTCCCCACACAGGACCCAAGTTGACTAAAAATATAAGTATTGTCGAAGGCTTTCATGGCCGGAATCACTGGTTGTTGTAAGTTCTCCGGGTTGTACGGCCATGTTCCAGAAGCATTCTCTCCTGATGTTTCACCTACATCTATGGAAGGCATAATCAGAGGTTGTGAGGTTTGTTGGAAACTAGGAAAATGGGGTTTATCTATATATATAAAAAGAGAGCTGTCATCCTAAGTAGCCTATAGACAGCAAAACCACACAAGGCAGACACACCAAATCAGCCCACATAGACACAAAACCCCACAAGGTATGTTTACCACCCCCCCAAAAAAATTAAAATTAAACAACACGACCAAAAATACTAAAAAACAATTGGACTACAACTCCCATGATCCCTCACGCCACCCCCCTCTGGCAGTTTAGAGTGTCGGAATGTTGGTGGTGCTGGCCAATTAGAGGCATTATGCAAATACTCCCTCGGTTAGAATGTTAGAATGGGAGCCACCCCCCTCTGGCAGTTTACAGTGTCGGAATGTTGGTGGTGCTGGCCAATCAGAGGCGTTACGCAAATAATCCCACAGTGGCAACCAATCAGAAAGTTGGCACATATCCACATACATACAAACATTCACTTTGTTGTCCCAGGCCTGGGAATACAGTGGGACAGGACTACAATACAACAAAAGGAGGATACAAATCCCAACTCATGCTGAACAAACTGCTAAAGGTCTCTTAATGTTATCAACAAGAGACAAAATGGCCATCTGTCAAGAGTCCTTTGATTGTGCTTTCCCACCATGTGGGTAGAAGGGGTTAGCCACAGACTATGGCACAGCAACGCGTGCACGGGTCAGCTAGTATTATAATCATCATCATCATCATCATCATCATCATCTTTATTTATACCCCGCCACCATCTCCCCAAGGGGGATTCGGGAATATCTGTGGAATGATGTCCAGGGTGGGAGAAATAACTCTTGTCTGTTTGAGGTAGGTGTGAATGTTGCCATTGGCCACCTTGATTAGCATTTAATGGCCTAGCAGTTTCAAGGTCTGGCTTCTTAATGCCCAGGGGAATCCTTTGTTAGGAGGTGATTAGCTAGCCCTGGCTATTTCTTGTCTGGAATTCCGCTGTTTTTAAATGTTGTTCTTTATTTACTGTTAAGTTCCACAATGCCAATCTAGACTGCCATATAATTCGGTTTAATGGAACTGCATTACATGCCGGTGTGGACTCATATATAACGCAGTCCAATTGTATTATGAAACTGCATTATACGGTGGTGTCGATGGGGCCATAGTTAGAACAATAAGTAATGGAAAAGTCTGAACATACAACTGAACACACTAATGTATTCAAAGCAGAGTAAAACCAAACAAAAGCTCCCCGGCATTACAAAATCCATCTGCCCCAACAAGTTGCGTATTTAAATAGTTTTTCTTGCTGGCAGAAAGGGATTGTAATGCAAGCGACCAAGGATGCGTCTGTCTATACTGTGGAATTAATGCAGTTTTGATACCACTTGAACTGCCATTGATCAAAGCTATGGAATCCTGGGAGTTGCAGTTGCGAAAGGTGTGAGACTTTCGCAGAATTCCACATCATTGAGCCACAAAGTTGAAGTGGTATGAAACTGCATTAATTCTACAGTGTAGATAAAGTATGGGCAAACTTGGGCCCTCCAGGTAGGTGTATTGGACTTCAACTCCCACAATTCCTAACAGCCTCAGGCCCTTTCCCTTTCCTTTGGGAGTTGTAGTTCACCTCCATCCAGAGAGCACTGTGGACTCAAACAATGATGGATCTGGACCAAACTTGGCATGGATATCCAATATGCCCAAATGTGGAGTATGAGGAAAATGGAACTTGGCATTTGGGAGTTGTAGTTTCTGGGATTTATACTTCACCTACAATCAAATAGCATTCTGTACCTGATAGCGGACAATGGAGGGCCCCCTGCGTTCAAGTTAATCGGACCTGCAGCAGGGAGTTCCGCCGTTCCTGGATGCCCCGTTGGGCCAACATCGCTGGGGAATGTGGCTACAGCAGCAGCTTCAACAAGCAATCTTTCCTTACTTTGCTTTCTTCTCCTGACCCTAACATTGTAACAAATCCCTTAATAAAGAATCATTTAATTGTAACTTTTCCCTCTCCATAGTGATACATTATGTCCTTTACTGTCTCCTACTCTGTCCAAGCATGAACCTTTCCTTTCCCGAGCCGCAGATCACTGCCGTCTTGTCCAGTATGCTCTTACAGCGTCCCAGGGAGGTCGAAACTGCGTTCCTCTGAGCCGCGGATACGGAAACCCGTCAGGCTCCCATACCCTACCAATGAAAGAATTGATCCAAACCCCATGACCAACAGAAAATACTGTGTTTTCCTATGGTGTTTGGCGACCCCTCTGACACCCCCCTCGCGACCCCCAGGGCTCTCGTCCCCCAGGTGAGAAATGCTACCTTAGAGCCTCATCAAAATAGGTCTCCCGGGAGTCTATTGCATACATCTGTGGCAGTTCAAAGTGGTGTCAAACTGAGCTAATTCTACAATGTAGACATGTCCCTAGTCAACATATTCAATAGGTGATGTGTACGCAAAGTTGGATAAACATCTGCTGTATTTGGTAGAATATATAAGTTTCCAAGAGACTTCCACGTATGATGGGAAGATTTCCCCATGTGGACTTGGGCATTCACGAACCTCATTGCCCTTAAATGGGTGGCCTCCTTTCTCCAAGATCGGGGACAACGGGTGGAGAGGGGAGGGATGGTCTTGGAAAGGGTCCCCCTTAACTGTGGGGTCCCCCAAGAGGCTATCCTCTCCCCTCTAGTATTTAACACCTATATGCGTCCACTTGCCCAACTGGTGCATAGTTTTGGTCTGGAGTGTCATCAATACGCTGATGACACCCAGCTGGTGCTGAGGATGGAAGGCCGGCTGGACTCTGTACCCGATTATTTCCATCAGTGCCTGGAAGCCGTGACTGGGTGGCTACGGGTCAGCAGGTTGAAGGTGAACCCGTCGAAGATGGAGGTCCTGTGGCTGGGTCGCCCTGGGGGGGCAAGCTCCAGCTGCCAATAATGGATGGTGAGGTGCTTAGCCCGTCGCCTCTGGTTAAAAGCCTGGGGGTCCAACTGGACCCTCTGCTGACGATGGAGGCTCAGGTCTCCACAGTGAGCAGAGCAGCGTTTTTCCATCTGCGCCAGGCAAGGCGGCTGGCGCCCTACCTTTCCGGTGATGACCTGGTCACGGTAATCCAGGCCACGGTCATCTCAAGACTGGACTACTGTAACGCCCTTTACATTGGCCTTCCTTTGTTGGTAATCCGGAAACTGAATATGATGCAAAACGCTGCGGCTCGACTGCTGGCTGGAGTGACGCTATCGTGCCACATCACACCAGTCCTACAGCACTGGCTCACTATTGAGCACCGGATTGCCTTCAAAGTGCTGATGCTAACCTTTAAGGCCTTGCATGGCCTGCAGCCAGTATACCTGAAGGACCGCCTTTCCCTGCATGTTCCCCAGAGGCCACTACGGTCCATGGATCAAAGCCTACTAGAGGTTCCATCACTTAAGATCTGCCGCTTGTCATCGATGCGGCAGCGCACTTTTTCTGTAGCAGCGCCTACCCTTTGGAACGCCCTCCCGGAGGAGGCATGAGCAATAACTGATCTACAGGCTTTTCGGAGGGCCTGTAAGACCACCCTCTTCCGTCAGGCGTGCAATCTCTAAGCTGCAACCCCTACTCTGGTCTTAATCTGTTTTTATTATGTTTTCAAGTATGTTGTGTTTTGTTGTTCATTGTTGTGAACCACCCTGAGCCTTTTCGGGAAGGGGGGTATAGAAGTCGAAATAATAAATCTATTTCTATTACATATAATAAAAGTCAGTGTTTGCGGTGGTGCGACCGAGCTACCAGAGGAATATGTGCCAGCGTTTCGATTGGCTGCCATTGCGGGATTATTTGCATAACGGGCTCTAACTGGCCAGCCTCAGAAATCCAACATTCTACGGCCCCAGACAGAGGGGATTGGTTGCCACTGAAATGGAATTTGCATAACTGCCTCCAAATGGCCAAGCACATTCAAACATTCTAAAGTGACTCAGAGGGAAAGGGAAAGGCCCACAGCACTGACAGATCAAGACCAAACTTGGCAAACAGGTGACCAATGGTCCACTTCACAACCTGGTGTGGTTTAGGGCAGGAGGGGCCACGAATGATGGGATTTGCAGTACCTTCACATCATTCACTTCCCAAACAACACTAAAGCCCCTATAAAACACAAACCAGCCCCAAAATTGACAGAAAGGCTTCCTTAACTTGATTTTCCTGACTAGGCCCCCGGGACTCGTAGTACCTTCACTAAGTTCCTGAGACCACTGCAAGCCACATAAACATCTAATAGGAACCAACCTTGGCACACAATGCCTTCCTCAAATAACCCGGGCACCGCCGGGTCCTCAGCTAGTAAATAAATAAATAAATCCCACCTTTCTCCCATTAACAGTGAGACCCAACATGGTTTGCAACAAATACATATGTGGCTAAACCAGGTATGGGCAAACTTGGGTCCTCCCTCCAGGTGTTTTGGACTTCAACTCCCAGCATTCCCAACAGCCTCAAGCCTTTTCCTTTCCCCCCTTGGCTGCTTAAGCAGTGGATACTGAATCCGTGGATAAGGGGTCTGTGTTGTACATTGAATATAATTAGAAACAGAGAGGGGACAGACAGATAATAATAATAATAATTCATTAATATCCTGTTTTACTCCCTTATGGGACTCATAGCACCTTACAACGTATTAACGTCATACAAACAACAGCATTCTAGCTGACCGATGCATGGATATATCTTTTTTGAGATCGAAAATAAGAGGAAAGAATGCATGGATAAGAACGGTAGGTTTTTCAACACAGAACAATTGAGAACACATTGTCGTCATTTCGCAACGATGGGACGTTGTTTCTCTACCTTTACCGCATTGCCCAACGCTGGCCATTCATCTAGTCTGCAAACCGGACGATGCGAAGATTGCAAGGTGTGTATTACGTCAGAGCTGTGCATCTACACGCCTATATACCTATCTATATCTAACTATTGTCTCCCTCTATGCCACAAGCCTTAGAAAGAACGGAAGGCTTGCAATCAGCAATATTCCAGAAGTTAATACAGACTAGAGTGCTTTTTTAAAAAAAAAATGTAGGGAAAGAACTGGGTTTTGAATCGGCACAGGAAAACCTCGGTTTGCAAAGCCGTTCTCTCTTTTTTTAAAAAACCAAGTCTTTTTATGTCTCTGCCGCTTCCCTGGATTAATGGGTTTTTTAATTCCGTTGGGAGACGAGCGAAGGAGAGCTGGAGAAACACAGACTTTTGGTGCGGAGCCGGAGCAACGTGTCTGCAATAAACGGCACAATAAGTAAAAGAATGGGATTCGACTCTAACCGATGCTCTTGCCGCCGCGCCTGATTGCCTACAGTGGACAAAGTGAGGAGCCGTCGCCTCTGGAATCGCTTATAGCGGAGGAAAGGACGGCACCAATAAGACTCATTATTGATTCATATTATATTTGTTGTCAAAGGCTTTCATGACCAGAATCGATATTTAGGGGATATTAATATAGTAAAGGTAAAGTAAAGGTTTCTCCTGACATTAAGTCTTATCGTAGCTAACTCTGGGGGTTGGTACTCATCTCCATTTCTAAGCCAAAGAGCCGGCATTGTCCATAGGCACCTCCAAGGTCATGTGGCCAGCATGACTGCATGGGGCGCAGTTACCTTCCTGCAGAAGCGGTACCTGTTGATCGATTCACATTTGCATGTTTTCAAACTGCTAGGTTGGCAGAACCTAGGGCTAACAATGGGAGCTTACCACACTCCCTGGATCCGAACCACCCACGTTTCGGTCAGCAAGTTCAGCAGCTCAGCGGTTTAACCCACTGCGCCACCAAAGGGCTCATCTATCTATCTATCTATCTATCTATCTATCTATGTGTCTGACTGCCTGAGGTGCCAAGGAATATGTGACAGTGTTTCAATAGGTTGCCACTAAGGGAAAATATATATATATATATATATATATATATATATATATATATATATATATATATATAAAAATACCCACACACTAGCTTGGGGACCCAGCGGTGCCCGGGTTATTTGAGAAAGGCATTGTGTGCCAAGGTTGGTCTTTGGTACTTCAAGTTCCATCATCCACGGTCCACCCTCCTCTAAACTACAGTAGAAGATAGAGTGGGTCATGGGGGCTCTGTGTGCCAAGTATGGTCTTTATCGGTCTTTGTTGGGGGCCGCAGTGGTCTTGGGCAATGAGTAGAGGTAGTTGAAGTCCCATCATCCATGGTCTGCCCTCCTCTAAACTGTAGAAGGATGGAGACTGGGTCATGGGGGCACAGGGTGCCACGTATAGTCTTTATAGGTCTTTGTTCAGGGCTGCAGTGGTCTGTGGGAAATGAAGGCTTTGAAAGTACTACAAATCCCATAATCCATGGAGGTACCTCAAGTCCCATCCATGGTCCACTCTCCTCCAAACGGCAGTAGAATGTAGAGTGGGTCATAGGGGCACTGTGTGCCAAGTTTGGTCTTTATTGTTCTTGGTTGGGGGCACAGTGGTCTGTGGGAAGTAAAGCATGTGAAAGTACTAAAAATCCCATAATCCATGGACGTACTTCAAGTCCCATGATCCATGGTTCTCCCTCCTCCAAACTGCAGTAGAAAGTAGCATGGGTCATAGGGGCTCTGTGTGCCATGGTTGGTTACTGTTAATTCAGGCCATACACAATGTCCCATTAACTGAGGCCTAGTCAGGGACATCAAGTTAAGTAAGTCTTACTGTCAATTCAGGCTAAGGCCTAGTCAGGAGAATGAAGTCGAGGAAGTCTTACTGTCAATTAAGACTTCCTCGACTTCCTCGACTTCCTCGACAATAAATTGGACCGGGCGTGCCCTTACTCACGCCCGGTCCAATTTATTGGCTACCGCTGCTGTTTTAATTGCTGTTTTAACTGTTTTAATTGTTTTAATTGTATTGCCTGTTTTTAATTTGAGCTACATCTTTTGTGTTCTATGTTTTTATGCTGTACCTCTGGCACTGAGCCTTTAGTATGTGAGTCGCCGCGAGCCCTCGGGAGTCGGCGACGCAGAAATCGCAATAAATAAATAAATAAATAAATAAATCAATTGAGGCTGAGGCCTAGTTTGTAAAATCAGCTAAAGGAAGCCTTTTTTTGTGAAGTACTCTCTCTTGCGCCTTTGAGATTTGGGATGTGGGAATGCTGGCCAATCAGAGCCGGTTTTGCAAATTCTTCCTCAGTGGCAACCAATCATGTTGTTTGAATGTAAAGTCTTGGATTCTTGCCAATCAGAGTCCTTTATGCAAATTCTCCCTCTGTGGCAACCAATCCCCTCTTTCTGTTGCCTTAGAATGTTGGAGTTCTGAGGCTGGCCAATCAGAGTCCTTTATGCAAATAATCCCACAGTGGCAACCAATCAAAATGCTGCCACATATTCCTCTGCACCTCCCGCCCCCCGCAAACACTGACTTTTTCTATATATATAAAGGAGGACCCGTCATCGAACGACTGCCATAGACAGAGAAACCATCCAAGGCAGAGACACCAAACTTGGCAACAAAAATAGGCCTCAGGCAAGGGAGGTTTTTAGCAAAGAAACTTCCCCAAAAAAAAACCTAGAAGGCCCCCAAAACAATGATACAAAAAAACCTATATTTCCCAGCGTCCTCTGCGGCCACCAGCGAATCCCATTGGCCAACATCGGGCCACACAAAATGCCAGGAGGTTGAGTTCCCATAGTAACGGTGGGCGGAGCCAGCCAAGGCTAGGTTAGAATGCTGAGTGAATTGAATTTAGTCAGTTGGTGTTTGTGGGTTAAAATGTCAAGACTAAGCTCTAGGAGGGAGCAGGTTCTTAGTGGCAGTCGGAGTTTGGAACTGTAGTTCTGATAGATTGTGCTTTACAAACACCACACCCACAACATGACAGCCACACAACACACACAACGCTTACATTTACCACTGCTAAACAGAAACCTACACAGTACAACCAACTAACACACCCCACCTACACACCATACACTACCAGTGTACACTCACAACAACAAACTACACACTCAACACCACAAACTCTTCTCCAAGCACCATCCCACCCACACACCACCAATCCTCCACTTTACAAACACCACACCCACAACATGACAGCCACACAACTCGCGATGCCTACCTCTACAGACCCACAACACAACAGACACACAACACACACAACGCATACATACCACTGTTAAACAGAAACCAGCACAGTACAACCAACTAACACACCCCACATACATACCGTACATCCACACCACACTACCACTGTACACTCACAACAACAAACTACACACTCAACACCACAAACTCTTCTCCAAGCACCATCCCACCCACACACCACCAATCCTCCACTTTACAAACACCACACCCACAACATGACAGCCACACAACTCGCGATGCCTACCTCTACAGACCCACAACACAACAGACACACAACACACACAACGCATACATACCACTGCTAAACAGAAACCTACACAGTACAACCAACTAACACAGGAGGACATAACAACTACCAGGAGGACATAACACTAACACAAATAGGGCATCAGGGACACAGGCACCACTGACAAACACATATCGCCGGAATAACACAAACTTGCAAAACCCACAAAAAATCCCAATCCTGAAACACAAAAACCCACCTCAACCAAAATTCACAACAAACACCACTGGCAAAAGCAACACCCCCTCCACATCACAACCAGCACACAGCCAGACTGAGACAACTATGTCACCACAACACACACAAAATACACCCCACAAATACCTGACAACTTCCCCAACACAAAACCCAGGACTCCACTCACTACTCACCACCACACACACCTCCAAATACACACACGTCCCAGGCACAATACTCCAGCAATTCCTACCCACACAACACAACAACACAACTTCCTATCACAACCCATCCCCCAACCACTACAAATCTGTGGCATAGACCTTGACACAGAATGCTTCTCCCATGGACAACTCTACGTAGCGTGCTCCAGAGTTGGGAAACCACAGAACCTCTACAAAACACAACAGACGGAAAGACAAAAACATTGTATATCCACAAGCTCTGCAAAACGCCAGCAACACCACACACCGACAACTCCACAGGACTTCAACATCCCACCCACCAGAACAACCCACAACGACACAGCCATGACCCCACCAAGACCATAAGTAACATCATTTCCAACCCTTACATACTCAGACTTTCTTACATCTCCTAAATAGGGCACAGCAACGCGTGCCGGGTACAGCTAGTATTATATACATACATACATACATACATACATACATATCGTATCAAAAGCACTGCATAAATAAGTATAAAACTGATAAAAATAGAAGGCACGTAGGCAGCTAAATATCTTTTGACCAAAACGGGCAACAGCAACAGCATTGTCTGTAGCCTCCAACAATTCCTCCTCTGCCCATGAGGCACATGAGGCAAGGCACAGTGGACAAGCATACAGGTGCGGAGTTGTCTGTTCTGCTCCACAGTCACATAAATAGGCTACACAAAAACTCAAAGAGGCTACCTCACCAACATGTTAAAAAAAAAAAAACCCGATAGAACTATATTTATACGTTTGGGGAAAGAATAAACTAAAAAAGCTCCCTGGATGCATACTCCTTCCTGCGCGGACGTAGTCAGCGAGTTGAATGGCTAGGCCAAACATCTAGGAAATCTCTCCTCGAGTGCGGAGTGCCCCAAGGCGCCATATTATCACCAACGTTGTTTAACATCTATGTTCGGCCGTTGGCTGGTATAGCCCGGAGCTTCGGCCTAGGGTGCTACCAATATGCCGATGACACCCAGCTCCTACTGAAACTGGAGCCTGGCGCAACTTCGGTGCCCGAAAACTTCACTCGAGGCCTAGAAGCAGTGACAAAATGGCTGACTTAAAATAAATCCATCAAAGACGGAGATCTTATGGCCGGGCCGCCAAGAACCACCTTTTCGCTGCCCCCTTTGAAGGGGAACCGCTGATTCCGTCCCCCTCAGTAAAGAGCCTTGGTGTTATCCTGACTCCAAATTGTCGATGGAGGCCCAGGTTGCCTCCACGAGCAAAAGGGCCTTCTTCCACCTGCGCCAAGCGAGACAATTGGCGCCCTATCTTCCGACGGAAGCGCTAGCTACAGTAATCCATGCCACGGTTACATCAAGGCTGGATTACTGTAACGCTTTGTATGTAGGTCTACCCCGGTCACTAACCCGCAGGCTCCAGATTGTGCAGAACGCGGCCGCCAGGCTTCTCACAGGAACATCGATGAGATGCCACATTACATCATCTCTGCAGCGCCTGCACTGGCTGCCCGTTGAGTATAGAGCCTTACACAAGACCTTGACCTTGGCTTTCAAAGCCCTACGGGGCCGGGGCCCAACATACCTAAAAGGCTATTTAGGAAAGCCCATGGTTAATGCAGAACCAGGAACTCAAATACCGAGCCTGGCCCCTGCATTTAACCACTGAATATTTTAATCTAGTTTTAAATACTCTATTTTAATTGTGGAAATTGTTGTGTGTAAGTCGCCCGGAGCACTAACGTGGAGGGCGACTCAGAAATAATAAAGTCAGTCAGTCAGTCAGTCATATACATATAATATTGATAATATTATAATGTAATACAATATAAGACTATTAATAATATGATATTATATTTATATATTTTGTATTACATGTAATACCATATAATGTTATAGTACAATGTAATATATAATATTAATATTGTGCTATGGCAATAATATAATATATTGTATATACATTTTACTTGTAAGCCGCTCTGGGTCCCCTTCAGGGTGAAAAGGGCGGCATATAAATGTCGTAAATAAATAAATAAATTTCGGAAGACTTCCAAGTCGTCTTCGAAATTTTGTTTTTCTGACTTATGCAAAGTTTTACTGACTCGGTTGCTTCATTTCATATGTGTGCTATTGTTCGTTCTGAATAAACAGTTGGCGGAGACACGTCCAACGGCTCTCCTTTCTTTGTTGATGTAGGAACCTGGCCCTTGTCTTTTCATGTTAGTTCTGCCTCTGGCGCACACTTCGTGCCCTGGAACGCATCTACTCTGCGAAGTGAGCCATACCTGCTCAATCACAGGTTAAAAAAAAAGAAAGAATAATAATGATAATGCCTGGTCTTTCAGATGTTCGAGAAAGGGCTGTCCCTCCATTGCATAATGGTTATGGGTGCGTTTGATGGAAAGCTAAGACAGAGCCTTCTTCGTGGCTGCTCCCAAATGGTTTGATTCCTAATAGCCTCAGGCCCAACTCCAGGTATGGGCAAACTTGGGCTCTCCGGGTGTTTTGGACTTCAACTCCCACCATTCCTAACAACCTCAGGCCTTTTCCTTTTCCCCCTCAGCCGCTTAAGCATGGGGATTCTGTGTAGGAAGTCTGGCCCAATTCTATCTTTGGTGGGGTTCAGAATGTAGGTGAACTATAAATCCCAGCAACTTCAACTCCCAAATGTCAAGGTCTATTTCCCCCAAACTCCACCAGTGTTCACATTTGGAAATATTAAGTATCCATGCCAAGTTTGATCCAGATCCATCACTGTTTGAGTCCACAGTGCTCCCTGGATATAGGTGAACTACAACTCCTAAACTCAAGGCCGATGCCCATCAAACCCTTCCAGTATATTCTGTTGGTCATGGGGGTTCTGTGTGCCAGGTTTGGTTCAATTCCATTATTGGTGAAGTTCAGAATCCTATTTGCATGTAGGTGAACTATAAATCCCAGCAACTTCAACTCCCAAATGTCAAGGACTCTTTCCCCCAAACTCCACCAGTGTTCACATTTGGGCATATTGAGTATTTGTGCCAAGCATGGTCCAGATCCATCACTGTTTGAGTTCACAGTGCTCTCTGGATATAGGTGAACTACAACTCCTAAGCTCAAGGTCAATGCCCATCAAACCTTTCCAGTATGTTCTGTTGGTCATGTGGGTTCTGTGTGCCAGGTTTGGTTCAGTTCCATTGTTGGTGAAGTTCAGAACGCTGTCTGATTGTAGGTGAACTATAAATCCCAGCAACTACAACTCCCAAATGACAAAATTGGGTATTCATGCCAAATTTGGTCCAGTGAATGAGAATACATCCTACATATCAAATATTATGATTCGTGACAGTAGCAAAATTACAGCTATGAAATAGCAACGAAAATAATGTTATGGTTGGGGGTCACCACAGCAGGAGGAACTGGATTAAGGGGTCGTGGCATTAGGAAGGTTGAGAAACAATGTCCTAGAGCCTTAAATATTCCAGGAAAAAAAGCAGATGTTTATCCAACTTTACGTACACACCACCTGTTGAATCTGTTGACTAGGGACACATAATATACACTGTAGCATTATTGCAGTTTGGACAATATGAATGCAATAGACTCCCGGGAGGCATATTTTGATGAGGCACTAAGGCAGCGTTTCTCAACCTGGGGGTCAGAGGGATCGCCAAAGACCATCAAAAAACATAGCATTATCTGTTGGTCATGGGGATTCTGTGTAGGAAGTTTGGCCCAATTCTATCATTGGTGGGGTTCAGAATGTAGGTGAACTATAAATCCGAGCAACTTCAACTCCCAAATGTCAAGGTCTCTTTTCCCCAACCTCCACCAGTGATCACATTTGGGCGTATTGAGTATTTGTGCCAAGCATGGTCCAGATCCATGACTGTTTGAGTCCACAGTGCTCTCTGGATACAGGTGAACTACAACTCCTAAACGCAAAGTCAATGCCCATCAAACCCTTCCAGTATATTCTGTTGGTCATGAGGGTTCTGTGTGCCAGATTTGGTTCAATTCCATTGTTGGTGAAGTTCAGAATGCTATTTGCATGTAGGTGAACTATAAATCCCAGCAACTTCAACTCCCAAATGTCAAGGTCTCTTTTCCCCAACCTCCACCAGTGATCACATTTGGGCATATTGCGTATTCGTGCCAAGCATGGTCCAGATCCATCACTGTTTGAGTCCACAGTGCTCTTTGGATGTAGGTGAACTACAACTCCTAAACTCAAGGTCGATGCCCATCAAACCCTTCCTGTGCCCATCAAACCCTTCCTGTGTCAGGTTTGGTTCAATTCCATTGTTGGTGAAGTTCAGAACGCTGTCTGATTGTAGGTGAACTATAAATCCCAGCAACTACAACTCCGAAATGACAAAATTGGGTATTCATGCCAAATTTGGTCCAGCGAATGAGAATACATCCTGCATATCAGATATTTACATTTTGATTCATGACAGTAGCAAAATGACAACTATGAAATAGCAACGAAAATAATGTTATGTTTGGGGGTCACCACAGCACGAGGAACTGGATTAAGGGGTCGTGGCATTGGGAAGGTTGAGAAACAATGTCTTAGAGCCTTAAATCTTCCAGGAAAAGAAGCAGATGTTTATCCAACTTTACGTACACATCACCTGTTGAATCTGTTGACTAGGGACATGTCCACACTATAGAATTAAAGCAGTTTGACACCACTTTGAATACAATACACTCCCGAGAACCATATTTTGATGAGGGACTGACTAAGGTGATTTGGAGAGAAGGATAAAGAGACTTGAAAATTTCCAGGATTCTAAAGCAGTGAAAGTGGTGTCAAACCACATTATTTCTACAGTGTAGACGCAGCCTAGGCCTCATTTCTGCCACAACGTTAGCTCCATCCATATAGACAAACACACCCCCAGGGATACACATGAGTTTGCACAAACGCCTCACCAGATGTCCACATTACATTGAACGGCCGCGTATGAAACGCCCACCCCTCTTTCTAAGCATGTGCATAACACAGAGCATTACGCACACAAAATGCCTCTCTCTCCCTCCGCAACACAATCAATTTGTTGTCTCTACTTGCGCTTGCGTTTCCTCGCTGCCCGAATGCAGAGGTGGCTGCTATTCGAGGCTTGTTACTACACACAAGCTCTCCCCATCTTATCTGCATCGTGCATAAACACACATCCCGTGGCTAGAACCTCAAGAGGTGTCGACGTTTTGGCCGCCTCCGGCTCTGCACATCCGTCTGAACGCGTAAAACCACGTCGGCGCAAAAGCAGGAGAAGAGAAGCCGTCGGGGAGGTTTCAGGGGCGTTTGAAGGGTACGCAAAGAGAAACAGCGAAGCCAAAAAGTCTGGATCGAAATGTATAAATGCGTCTACGAAGAACGTGGGCTGCCTGGGTACAGCAAGAGGCGCGAACAAAATGGATAATGGTTGAGGATGTCAAAAACGTGTGCGTGTATGAGAGAAGGAGGCTACAACATGCATTCTGCATTGTGTGAGAAAGAGAAGAGACACACGGGAAGCATGGAGGAAACTGGCCTGTTTGGGGCGAGGCACAGTTTAGGGAAAAATACAGCCGGAAGATTGGGAATGAAATCCGTGTGAGGAAGAAGTCCAAGTATTGCGCTGCTGTGTCTAAACCAGCGTTTCTCAACCTGAGGGGTCACCGAAGACCACCAGAAAGCAAAGTATTTTCTGTTGGTCATGGGGGTTCTGTCTGGGAAATTTGGCCCAATTCTATCGTTGGCGGGGTTCAGAATGCACTTTGATTGCAGGTGAACTATAAATCCCAGCAACTACAACTCTGAAATGCCAAGGTCCACTTCCCCCAAACTCCACCAGTGTTCACATTTGGGCATACTGAGGATCTGTGCCAAGTTTGGTCCAGATCCATCATTGTTTGAGTCCACAGTGCTCTCTTGATGCATTTATTTATTTATTTTATTTCCTATATTTATACTATAAATATACACTGATGACATCCAGCTGGTGCTGAGGATGGAAGGCCGGCCGGACTCTGTACCCGATTATTTCCCTCAGTGCCTGGAAGCCATGACTGGGTGGCTACGGGCCAGCAGGTTGAAGGTGAACCCGTCGAAGACGGAGGTCCTGTGGCTGGGTCGTCCCGAGAGGGGGGGCGAACTCCAGCTGCCAATAATGGACGGTGAGGTGGTTACAGCGCTGGTTAAAAGCCTGGGGGTCCAACTGGACCCTCTGCTGACGATGGAGGTTCAGGTCTCCACAGTGAGCAGAGCAGCGTTTTTCCATCTGCGCCAGGCAAGGCGGCTGGTGCCCTACCTTTCCGGTGATGACCTAGCCGCGGTAATCCAGCCCACAGTCATCTCGAGACTGGACTACTGTAACGCCTTTTACATTGGTCTTCCTTTGTCGGTAATCCGGAAACTGAAGATAGTGCAAAACGCTGCGGCTCGACTGCTGGCTGGAGTGACACTAACATGCCACATCACACCAGTCCTACAGCGCTTGCATTGGCTTTCCATCGAGTACCGGATTGCCTTCAAAGTGCTGCTGTTAACCTTTAAGGTCTTGCATGTTCTGGGGCCAGTGTACCCGAAGGACCGCCTCTCCCTGCACATTCCCTAGAGACCACTATGGTCCATGGACCAAAACCTATTGGACGTTCCATCACTCAAGATTTGCCGATTGTCATCGACTCGGCAGCGCACCTTTTCTGTAGTAGTGCCTACCCTGTGGAACGCCCTCCCGGCAGAGGCACGAGCAATAACAGACTTACAGGCCTTCAGGAGGGCCTGTAAGACCACCCTGTTCTGCCAGGCATTTAATCTCTAAGGTTGTGCTTTCCATTCTGGTCCTAATCTGTTTTTATTCTGTTTTTAACTACGTTGTGTTGTGTATTCGTTGTTGTGAACCACCCTGAGCCTTTTTGGGAAGGGTGATATATAAATCGAAATAATAAATAAATAAATAAATTTATATTTATATCGTATATTTATATGTACAGTAGGTGAGCTACAACTCAAGGTCAATGCCTGCCAAACCTTTCCAGTATTTTCTGTTGGTCATGAGAGCTCTTGTGCCAAGTCTGGTCCAATTCCATCGTTGGTGGAGTTTCAGAATGCTCTTTGATTGTAGGTGAACTATAAATCCCAGAAACTACAACTCCCAAATGACAAAATCCCTCAACCCCAGCAGTATTCAAATTTGGGCATCTTGGGTATTTGGTCCAGTGAAAGAGAAGACATCCTGCATATCAGATATTGACATTAAGATTCATAACAGTTGCAAAATGACAGCTATGAAGTAGCAACGAAAACAATGTTATGATTGGGGGTCACCACAACATGAGGAACTGTATTATTTATTTATTTATTTATTCGGGTTCCTATGCCGCCGACTCCCGGAGGCTCACGGCGGCTTACAAGAGCCAAAGGCACAATAAAATACAGGGTATAAAACGATGAAAACAATTAAAAACAGAACAACACAGTGGCAGTAGGACAATTAGAGCAATGGCACAGTTAGGATTGCGCGGGCCTACCCGCTGAAAGCCTGCTTAAACAGATGGGTTTTACAAGCCCGTCTAAACGGGAGCAGGTCCTTCATTGCCCCGATTTCGGTCGGGAGGGCGTTCCACAGCGTGGGGGCTATGACACAGAACGCCCTCCGACGGGTAGAGGCCAACCATGCCAGCCTCGCCGAAGGCACCTCCAAAAAGTTGGCATCCTCGGACCGTAGTGATCTCAAAGGGCAATATGGAGTGAGACAGTTAGGGGGTTGTGGCATTAGGAAGGTTGAGAACCACTGGTCTAAAGCGACAGAATGCAAGCACGGCTAAAGGGCGGAGGAGAAGATGCTATGGGGAGATATGAAGCATCATCCTTTTATGTAGATGGAACCAGATGCCAAAGCAAAACAAACCTTCTCCAAGACCAAGGAAAATGGTAAAAAGAAAAGCGAGCGCACCGAAACATGGCTCCCAAGTATCTGGACATGGTTGCAGTTCCACTTCCACTGTAGGTAGCAGTGGAAGGTGTGAGGTTTCCAGGTATTTGGTTGCCGAGAAACGACTGGCTGAGATGGCCTTGTGCCGTCAGCAGGACAAAACTCTTCCGAAGCTCTGGTTTCGTTCTAACATGGCTTCCACAGGAAAAGTTGCTGCTGGTCTGTGCAACTAGCTGTGCGAGACTTCCGTGGGGATTTTCTGCCTCAGGCGTGAAGATGTCTTAGGCGAGATCCCGACAAACCATGGGGATCTGCACGGGAGAGGCGCTGGGCCTGCCAAGGCGGCAAGTCTGCACCCGTGTCCCCCCCCCCCCCCCGGCATGAGCATGCGCCCGTGACAGATGTGGGATGCAGCGAAGAGAATGAAAGCCAAAGAGGGGAAAACAGCAGAGGATATCTGAGGCAGAGGCGTGCGGGTCATGCTGGCTTATGCGGGGAACCGACAAGGATGGAGAATTACGAATTAGCACAAAAGGCCCTGTTTATCCTGTGTGGATAGAGGCTATGCACAGAGAGAGCAACGCAATAGCTATTTATGGGAGTGCTTGAGACGGCGAGGGAAGACAGGACGGCAGAGGAGAGCTCGGAGGAAATTATCGGAAGGAGGGCATCTGCGCCACTAATGAAGACTTCCCATCCTCCAGAGTTGAAAAGCATGCGAAAATAAGATGCTGAGCATGTACAAACAGGGACGCTGGCAATTCGGGTTGCGCAGAGTGTTTATCTGGATGCCATGCACAAGTATTGCCTGTAGATCAGTGTTTCCCAACCTTCCTCGTGCCGCGTCCCCTTAATACAGTTCCTCATGTTGTGGTGACATTATTTTTGTTGCTACTTCATAACTGTTATGAATCGTAATGTAAGTATCTGATAGGCAGGACGTATTTTCATTCACCGGACCAAATTTGGCACAAATACACGATCCGCCCAAATTTGAATACTGGTGGGGTTGGGGAGATTGATTTTGTCATTTGGGAGTTGTAGTTGCTGGGATTTATAGTTCGCCTACAATCAAAGAGCATTCTGAACTCCACCAATGGTAGAATTGAACCAACCTGGCACACAGAACTCCCACGACCAACAGAAAATACTGGAAGCGTTTGCTGGGCATCAACCTTGAGTTTGGGAGTTGTAGTTCACCTACATCAAGAGAGCACTGTTGACTCAAACAATGATGGATCTGGACCAAACTTGGCACGGATACGCAATATGCCCCAATGTGAACACTGATGGCACACAGGACTCCCATGACCAACAGAAAACACTAGAAGGGTTTGGTGGGCATTGACCTTGAGTTTTGGAGTTGTAGTTCACCTACATCCAGAGAGCACTGTGAACTCAAACAATGATGGACCTGGACCAAACCTGGCATGAATCTTCAATATGCCCAAATGTGAACATTGGTGGAGCTTGGGGAAAATAGACCTTGACATTTGGGAGTTGAACCAATCTTGTAACACAGAACTCCCATGACCAACAGAAAATACTTTGTTTTCTGATGGTCTTTGGCAACCCCTCTGGTAACCTCTGGCAACCCCGCCAGGGACCCTACCCCCAGGTTAGAAACACTGCTGTAGAAGACCCAACTCCTGAAATGCGCCAGGGCCATATTGCCTGGTGTGAAGGGTATCTATCATGTCAATCCCCCCACACACACACACACACACACACATACACACACACAAAACAACCAGAATGGCACAGAAAGAGAAATGCACAAAGGTAGCTCTCTGTCAAACGAGGTCATCCCCACAGGCTCCAGAGGTCCCTACTTCTGCTTTTTGGCCTCATTTTGTGGTGCTCCTCCCCATCAACTAAAATAAACCTACCTGGCCCCTCAAAAAGATACCAACCTTCCTTTCGGAAACTCTTCCCCCACATGTCCAAGAAGGCTGCAACCAATTTTTTTTAAAGGTGAGCGGTTGCCACTAAAGCAGCGTTTCTCAACCTGGGGGTCGGGAACCCTGGATGGGTTGCGAGGGGGTATCTGAGGGGTCACCAAAGACCATCAGAAAACACAGTATTTTCTGTTGGTCATGGGGTTCTGTGTGGGAAGTTTGTCCCAATTCTATCTTTGGTGGAGTTCAGAATGCTCTTTGATTGTAGGGGAACTATAAATACCAGCAACTACAACTCCCAAATGTCAAGATCTATTTTCCCCAAACTCCACCAGGGTTCACATTTGGGCATATTGAGGATTCATGTCAAGTTTGGTCCAGATTCATCACTGTTTGAGTCCACAGTGCTCTCTGGATATACAGTAGGTGAACTACAACTCCTAAACTCAAGGTCAATGCCCATCAAACCCTTCCAGTATATTCTGTTGGTCATGGGGGTTCTGTGTGCCAGGTTTGGTTCAATTCCATTGTTGGTGAAGTTCAGAAGCCTTTTTGCGTGTAGGTGAACTATAAATCCCAGCAACTTCAACTCCCAAATGTCAAGGTCTATTTTCCCCAAACTCCACCAGTGTTCACATTTGGGCATATTGAGTATTCGTGCCAAGCATGGTCCAGATCCATCACTGTTCGAGTCCACAGTGCTCTCTGGATGAAGGTGAACTACAACTCCCAAACTCAAGGACAATGCCCATCAAAACCTTCCAGTATGTTCTGTTGGTCATGGGTGGTCTGTGTGCCAGGTTTGGTTCACTTCCATTGTTGGTGAAGTTCAGAATGCTCTCTGATTGTAGGTGAACTATAAATCCCAGAAACTACGACTCCCAAATGACACAATTACTCTTCCCCTCAACCCCACCAGTATTCAAATTGGGGCATAACCAGTATTTGTGCCAAATTTGGTCCAGTGAATGAAAATACATCCTGCATATCAGATATTTACATTACGATTCGTAACAGTAACATTAGCGTTATGAAGTACGTAGCAACGAAAATAATGTTATGGTTGGGGGTCACCACAACATAAGGAACTGTATTCATTGGGAACGTTGGGAAACACTGCACTAAAGGTTCCCAGGAAGGTGATCTATCTCTGGGGTTGGAGGAACAGAAAGGGGGGTTCATTTCTGGGGGTGTGATTGACAGCTCTATTTGGCCCCAAGATCCCACTTTGCCAACAATAAAGTGAGTCCTCTCCAGCGTTCTAGATCCCAAAACCCATCCTGAAAGCATAAAATCAAGACCCTCCTCATTGCTGCCTTCTCATGAAACACAGCCCAGGTCAGGTATGGTTAAACTTGGGCTCTCCAGGTGTTTTGGACTCCAACTCCCACCATTCCTAACAGCCTCAGCCCCCTTCCTTTCCCCCCTCAGCTGCTTAGCAGCTGAGGGGGGAAAGGAAGGGGGCTGAGGCTGTTAGGAATGGTGGGAGATGGAGTCCAAACAGGGGCGGTCCTACTAGTAGGCAAAGGACACCGCTGCATGGGTCCCCCGCCCGCCAGACAGCGTCCGGCCAATGTTTCGCTTTTGGGCCTTGTGCACTCCGACGTCGCGCCCCGCTCCCTGCTGTGTCTGCTGGTGCTGCTGGCCTTGGAGGTGGGCGCCGGCAAGAAGGCAAAGGCGGCCTCCTCCTACTCGCCGGTCCCGGCCCCATCTTCCGCGGGCGCGGAGGGGGAGTCCCGCTTGGGCTGCCCGGTGTGCCTGTGGCGGCAGCACAGCAGGGAGCTCCGGCTGGAGGGCATCAAATCCCAGATCCTGAGCAAGCTGCGGCTGAAGGAGGCGCCCAACATCATACGCAAGGTGGTCAACCAGCTGCTGCCCAAGGCGCCGCACAGGAGATTCTGGGCATGCGCGGGGGACGGGACGGGACGCGCCAAAATAATGTTTGGGGGCGGGGCGCCAAAATAATGTTCGCTTACCATTTAAAATTACCTTAGACCGCCCCTGAGTCCAAAACACTTGGAGACCCCAAGTTTGACCCTACCTGGCTCAACCCCATTCCTGAGAATCCCACATCCAGCCCAGGCTGCTAGAAGGACTGTGTGACCCAACCTTTTGGGATTGCGTATGAATAAATCCAGAGCCTATAGATGAAAAGAAAGCCTGGCTCTGCTAACCCAGGATGCCCCCGGCTTTGATCCTAGAGGGGTCAAGCTCTGCCCCTTAAACCCCCTGCCCAAAAGGTCTCTGATTCTGTCCATAGACATTTTAAAGGGGGATTCCTTCCAGGTACAGGGCGGTCTAAGGCAATTTTAAATGGTAAGCGAACATTATTTTGGCGCCCCGCCCCAAAACATTATTTTGGCGGCCCCCCCCCCCTCCACACATGCGCCCTTTACCCAGATGGCGCCCCACGCAGCGGCGTCCTTTGCCTACCAGTAGGACCGCCCCTGTCCAGGTAAGATGAAATCCAGAGAACTACGTCACTCAGGGCTCGGTTCTTGGACTTCCTGCCATCTATTCCAGAGGCGGTCAGTTTCCTGCCTTGGGACCGTCCGGGGCCACATAGGACAACATTTGAAACTGTGGGAAGGAGTTTAAAATATTTAATTGATAAAGTGTTTCATTTAACCTAACTTTTTTAAAAAATCACTATTACAACTTAGCGTTTTTGGGTCGCTGTGAATTTTCCAGGCTGTCTAGCCATGTTCCAGAAGCATTCTCTCCTGATCTTTTGCCCACATCTATGTCAGGCATCCTCGGAAGTTGTGAGGTCTGTTGGAAACTAGGGGAATGATGTCTAGGGTGGGAGAAAGAACTCTTGTCTGCTTGAGGTAGGTGTAAATGTTGCAATTGGTCACTTTGATTAGCATTTAATGGCCTTGCAGTTTCAAAGTCTGGCTTCTTACTGCCTGGGGGAATCCTTGGTTGGGAGGTGATTATCTAGCCATGATTGAAACAAGAAATAGACGAGAGTTCTTTCTCCCACCCTGGACATTATTCCACAGGTATATAAACCCCATTTTCCTAGTTTCCAACAGACCTCACAACCTCTGAGGATGGCTGCCATAGATGCAGGTCAAAAGTCAGGAGAGAAGCCCAGAAAACTCACAACATCACAGTGTTTCCGGCCATGAAAGCCTTCAACAATACATTTTAAATTAATCACCTTGATTAGCATTGAAAAGCCTTGCAGCTTCAAAGCCTGGCTGCTTCTTGCCAGGGGGAATCCTTTGTTGGGAGGTGTTAGCTAGCCCTGATTGTTTCCTGTCTAGTATTCCCCTGTGTTTTGAGTGTTGTTATTTATTTCCTGTCCTGATTTTAGAGTTTGTTTTAATACTGGTAGCCAGATTTTGTTCCTTTTGATGGTTTCCTCCTTGCCTAGTTTCCAACAGAGCTCACAACATATTGTCAAAGGCTTTCATGGCTGGAATCACTGGGTTGTTGTGAGTTTTCTGGGCTCTATGGCCATGTTCCTGAAGTATTCTCTCCTGATGTTTCACTTGCATCTATGACAGGCATCCTCAGAGGTTGTGAGGTGCTCAAAACCTCTGAGAATGCCTGCCATATGTGCAGGTGAAATGCCAGGAGAGAATGCTTCTTCAACATGGCCATACAGCCCAGAAAACTTACAACAACCCGGACTTCATGACGGCTGAGGATGCCTGGCATAGATGTGGGTGAAACGTCAGGAGAGAATGCTTCTGGAACATGGCCATACAGCAGGCCTGGGCAAACTTCGGCCCTCCAGGTGTTTTGGACTCCAACTCCCCCAATTCCTAACAGCCTACCGGCTGTTAGGAATTGGGGGAGTTGGAGTCCAAAACACCTGGAGGGCCGAAGTTTGCCCAGGCCTGCCATACAGCCCCAAAAACCTACAACCCAGACCTCACGACCTCTGAGGATGCCTGCCATAGATGTGGGTGAAACGTCAGGAGAGAATGCTTCTGGAACATGGCCATACAGCCCCAAAAACCTACAACCCAGACCTCATGACCCCTGAGGATGCCTGCCATAGATGCGGGTGAAATGTCAGGAGAGAATGCTTCTGGAACATGGCCATACGGCCCGGAAAACTCACAGCAAACAAGTGATTCCAGCCACGAACGCCTTCGACCACACAATTTAGTGTTTTTGAGTGCAGACTGCTCGGAAGATAATATTCACAAACACGTAAAACTAAAACAAAACCAAAAAGTAATCAAGGGTTTTGAGAAATACAATTTGGGGGGGGGGGGAGGAATCCATCCGTGAGGGAAAAGGGGATTTCAACCTATGTTTGAAAAAGTGATTAATCATCAGTCCTGGCTTCCAGAAGAGGAGGGAGCTCTCAGAGAGAGAGAGAGAGAGAGAGAGAGAGAGAGAGAGAGAG
Organism: Anolis apletophallus; assembly: GCA_030556195.1. Taxonomy (NCBI): domain Eukaryota; kingdom Metazoa; phylum Chordata; class Lepidosauria; order Squamata; family Anolidae; genus Anolis; species Anolis apletophallus. The sequence continues at coordinate 147,601,306 of JARBWK010000008.1, read as the reverse complement.
AGAGAGAGAGAGAGAGCATCAAAAGGCGCAGGAGGGAATTAATGGGAAGGGCCACAAACACAGAGACAACAAACAGGCTCTTTGGGCCCCTTGTGATGAACTCTAGTAACCCCAACTTGCCCCACAGGAAGGAGGCTTGGCTTACCTTTCTGGATCCCAGGAGCGCTTCTTTCCCAAGACCCCAGAGATTCCCAGATCCGCTCCACAACAGCCCCACCCTTGGCGCCTGCCTGCCTGCCTTCCTTCTTTCCAAAGAGGAGAGCGACTCCTGCTCCCAATGGGGCTGCCCCATACTTTCTCTTTCCCTGGGTCGCGGTCCCCCTCTCTCCCCCCGTGACCCCACTTCCCTTGGGCTTCCCCTTCAGCGCCTCTCCTGGCTCCAGGGGCCACTGGGCCCCAAATACGCAGCTGCATTTCCAAGCTGCCATAAGAAGCAGCAGCAGGAAGAGGAGGGCGGTGCGCTTTTGGCACCCAGAAGGGGGGACCTTGCTTCCCTTCCTCTCCTTCCTCCGGGACGAATCTTTGGGGGTCGAAGAAAAGGGGGCAGGGAGAGGGGACCCCAAGGAAGAGGGAGGCAAGGGTTTGGTGGCGGGCAGAACCAAAGGGGGGCGCCCAGGCCGCGCGCAAAAAGGGGGCACGGTTTGGGGCAGGCAGGCAGGCAAAGCGCCGCGCGTAAAAGCAAGCGCCCTGTTTCGGAGGGGCTTTTGGGGGGGCCTAGGGGTTCCTTACCTGTGGGGTTTGGTCAGGGGGCGGCCCAAGATGGAGGCTCCGTCCTGCCCGGCCATTCATGCTCGCAGCCGGCTTGGCACGGGCCGTTTCTGCCTCTGCTCCACGATGGCGCTTCCTCAGCCCAGCCCGGCCGCCTTGGCTTCTGCTGCTGCTGCTTTGGCTGCCTCGGCGGCGGCTCTGGGCTTCTCTGCTGCTGCTGCTCCTCTCGCCGCCTTCGCTTGGGCTGCCTCCCCCTCTGACATCATCGCTCGCCCCGCTCCGGAGCCTGGGCTCGGCCCCCTTCGCACGCAAGCCTGGCGCCCCAGGACCCACCGCCTGCCAGCCTGCCTGCCCGCCTGCCCTCCTGCCCCTTGGCCTTTCTCCCAAGCCCCCAAAGACCTCTCCCTCCCTCCCTTCTCTTCTTTGCAAACGCCAGCCCTTGGGTAGATTATTATTATTATTATTATTATTGTTTGACATTGGAAAACGCCAGGCATAAATATTGCATGGATGCAATGGGACCCTCGCAACCGCGGGTTTCGGTATCCACGGATCCCTCTGCAATGCCAGAAATACAGCTTAATGGCGTGACGTTAGAAAATGTGGACCCTCTCCGCTCCCTTGGCAGCCAGCCACCTCTCCAGAAAAGGCAACATTGACACCGAAATACAACACCGCCCGAGCTCTGCAAGAGCAGCAGTTTTCCGAACGAAGCTGAGAGTATTTGAGGACCGGGACATCCGTAGAGATTAGGCCTGGGTAGGTTCGTCAGAAATTGGAATGAATTCGGTTTAAATTCACTTTTGAAACGGTTTCGAAGTGGTTTCGAAGCGATGTAAGCAACCCGGAAGTGAAATTGCCATTTTGAGGCCGCTGCCGCCATTTTCGGAAGGGAATCAAGGCTGTTGTGGAGCGGATCTGGAAATCTAAGGGGTCTTGGGAAAGAAGCACTCCTGGGATCCAGAAAGAAGCTATGTTGCATGCCCGACAGTGCACCCCCCACCCCCCACATTCCTTCTTTCCACTGCCCACACTTTGCCTCCAAAAAGGAAAAAGGAGCAAGGAGAATCCTGGCCTAATTCCAACCCTGCTTCTCCTTTTTCCGTGCAGGCGCGGAGCCCTTCTTCCCGCACTCATGCAGGGGCGGTCCTACCGGTAGGCAAAGGATGCCGCTGCGTGGAGCGCCATTTGGATGATCTGGGTAAAGGGCGCATTCCCCCGCCTGCCAGACAGCATCCGGCCGATGTTCCGCTCCCCCTCCCTCCCTGCCTGCCTCCCTCCCTGCCATCCACACAGGACATGGCCCTGGTGCCTCCTCCCCGCCTCCAGCCCCCATCCCTGCCCGCCCCCGCCTCCTTCGGCCTCCTCTTTAGCCACCAGCCACCCGCTCCCTCCTTTCCTTGGAGTCTCCTCAGTCGCAGGTGGGGAAGGGTCCTCCGTGAGTCACGCTGGGGAGAAGTGGGGAAACTCCAGCTGCTCCGCCAGGGCCAGCGCTTGGGCCAAGAGGCGCATGCGCAGCCTGCCTCGCCGAAGCCTCCCCCCCTGCTTCTTCCCTCCCCTCCCTCCCTCCCTCCCTTCTCTCTCAATCTCTCTCTCTCTCTCTCTTTCCTTGCTGGCTGGCTGGCTGGGTGCTGAAGTTGGGCGGATGGCAGGCAAGCGGCAGCAGCAGCTCCGTTAGCTGACCCGCGGCGCCCGCCTTTCTTTGCCTTGCCTTCTTCCCTGTGGGCCTCCCTCCCCGTGCCAGGAATCGTCCAAGCACAGGCAGCCAGGCGGGGGTATGGGTAAGGCGGACCCTCCTCCCTTTGCCTTTCCCTTCCCAGCGCGGTCTGTCTCCCTCACCCCACCCACGCCCTCCTCCTCCTCCTTTCCCCGCATCCCTTGTCTTCGGCTTTCACTTCTTCCCAAGGCAGCAAACAAGGGGAGGGGGTAGAATAGAAGAGGGAGTGCTGTGTTTACAGGCTTCTGCGCCTGCGCACAGGAGCTTCTGGGCATGCACAGAGTGGGGGGGGGGGGCAAACTAATGTTCGCTTACAATTTAAAATTACCTTAGACCGCCCCTGCGCTCACGTGACCTTTCGGCATGAAGGCTGCTGCGGCAACTGCACCGGGATTCAAGCCACCTCTCTGCCTCCTCTGCCATGTTCCTGGGTGCTGCGCATGCACGGCCGCAGCCCGGGGGTCGGGGCTTCCCTCCACCTTTTCCTCCTTGCACCCTCCTTCTTTGACTCAAGGAAGGAGGGCGTGACTCGCGAGGAGGCGGAGGGAAGCCCCGCCCCCGGGACTGCAGCCGTACATGCGCAGCACCCAGGAACATGGCGGAGGTGGCAGAGGCGCTCCTTCCTTGACAAGGGGTGCCACGCATGCCCGGCAGCAGCCACGGGGGCAGGGCTTCCCTCCTCCTCCTCCTTGTGCCCTCCTTCCTTGAGTCAAGGAAGGGAAGCCCCACCCCAGGGGCCACTGCCGGGCATGTGCGGCAGGAGGGCGCAAGCACCTCTGCCTCCTCCGCCAGGTTCCTGGGTGCCGCGCATACCCGGCAGCGGCCCCGGGGGCTTCCATCCGCCTCCGCCTCCTCGCGCCCTCCTTCCTTGACAAGGGGGCGGGGGCGATGCTGGGGGGGGTGCCATTCCCTCCTCCTTTGCCCCCTCGCAGCGCTCTCCCCCTGCCGTCCCCCTAGAAAAAAAGAGAGAGAGAGTCATCTCCATGCTGCATGTTGCGGTTTTGTTTCAACATATTTTTTTTGGTCCATGAACTGCGCCCCCCTCAGCTTGCACCCCTAGGCCATGGCCTAGGGTGGCCTTATGGGTAATCCGGGCCTGTGTTTGAGAGATATAGGATTCAAATTTGAGAAAAGGCTTGGAGAGAGTTTGGATATGAGATTAAGGTTGGATTTGACACAGAGTTTGGATCTAAGATAAGAGTTTGACAGATATAACATACAGATTTGAATGAGATAAATGTAGAGACAGGTCAGAAAGGCTGCACATGTAGAGAGCTGCGATCAATTGAAAGTTCAAGGGTTAATGTATCAATTACTTGTGTCTTAATAAACATCCACTTGATTCTGTTCACTTGTTTACCGTTGTCTTGGTGTGTTCCGTATTCACTTTGGTGCAAGCTGCTAATAGCAGTGAAGCCACCAAAACCAGCACAGCCCTAGGTCCACATAAAGAGTGCCACCTGAGACCCAAATCCCCAATCCAGGAAGGGATTGTATCATCATTTGATACAGAACAAGATTAGTACACAGCAAACAAGTTCACTATGCTGACTTTTGTATTGGATCACACACCAGACATTTCCCAAGTGTCTAGGACTATATAATATACTAGCTGTACCCGGCACGCGTTGCTGTGCCCTATTTTGGAGATGCAAGGAAGTCTGAGTATGTAAGGGTTGGAGTTGTTCTTAGTTATGGTGTTGTTGGGGTCATGGCTGTGTTGTTGTGGTTTGTTTTGGTGGGTGGGATTTTGGAGTCCTGTGGAGTTGTTGTGTGGTGTTGCTGGCGTTCTGCATAGCTTGTGGATATACAATGTTTTTTGTCTTTCCGTCTGCTGTGTTGATTTAGAAGTTGATGCGTGTGTGGGTGGGGTACTTTGGAAGTGAGTGGAGGTACTTGAAATCCCATTATCCATGGTGTGTCCTCCTCTAATCTGCGGTCGGATGGAGTGTGGGTCATGGGCGGCATTGTTTGCCAAGTTTGGTCTTTATCGGTCTTGGTTCTGGGACACAGTGGTCTGTGTGGAATGATGGGTTTTGAAGTACTACAAATCCCATTATCCATGGAGGTACTTCAAGTCCCATAATGCATGGTCCACCCTCCTCCAAACTGTAGTATAATGTAGCGTGGGTCATAGGGGCTCTGTGTGCCAAGGTAGGTTACTGTAAATTCAGACCATACACAGTGTCCCATGAGCTGAGGTGTCAGGAACAGCAAGTTAATGAAGCTGTCAATTCAGGCCATACACAATGTCCAATGAGCTGAACAGAAAGTTAATGAAGCCTTACTGTCAATTCAGAGCGTAAACAGCATTCCATTAAGTGAGGCCTAGTCAGGGAAATTAAGTTAATGAAGCCTTACTGTCAATTTTGGGCGTGGTCTGTGATTTGTAGGGGTGTACATTTTCTGTGGGAAGTGAATTGGGTGTTTGTGTTTGTGCCTCAGCCCTTTGCTTTATCCTCCTCTGACAGTTTATTATGGGTCGGAATGTTCATGTTGGCTGGCCAGTACAGGAGTTATGCAAATCCGCCCTTATTGGCAGCCAATCATGTTGTCAGAATGTAGAGCCTGGGAGAGTCGTTGGCAGCCCCGGAGGATGCTGGGAAATGTAGTTTTTTTACTCGTTGTTTTGGGGGCCTTTTAGGTTTTGGGGGGGAAGTTTCTTTGCTACAAACATACCTTGTCTGAGGCCTATTTCTGTTGGCAAGTTTGGTGTCTCTGCGTTGTAAGGTTTCTCTGTTTGGGACAGTCGTTCCATGACGACTCTTCCTTTATATATATAGATTGGCGAATAATACATTCAGATCCAAGTAGGGTGGCCTTTGGCAGTTGACAGATGGTAGTTTTGTTAGCACCAATTATTTTTACGTACAGGCCAAGGTCTAAGGGGGTCCCAGTGGTGCCAATCACCACTGGGACCCCCTTGAATTTATTTATTTATTTTGGATATTTGTACCCCGCCCATCTCACCCCCGGGGGGGGGGGGGACAACTCAGGGCGGCTTCCAGCTGGCCCATATTCGATGCCCACACATAAAATACAATAAAATACACATCAAAATCAATAATTAAATAGTTAAAACATTAAATTAATACAGTAAAGTTTATTAAAAAGGAGGGCAGTCTGGTGGCCGTCGTCCCGTCGAGTTCTGTAATTGCCGTCTCCATTAAGCTTGTCCATAAACCATTTCCAAAGCTATTTATTTATTTATTATTCAAACTTGTATGCCGCCAGTCCCCGAGGGCTCGGAGCGATTCACAACATCCAGTAAAACACATCATAATACAGAAAATTTAGTAATTTGTTAAAAACAAAGCTGAGATTCAAAGGCCGGCCGGAACAGATGGGTCTTACAGGCCATGTGGAACGCCGACAAGTCTTTCAGGGCCTGAACTTCATTAGGCAAAATGTTCCAGAGCGATGGCGCCACAATAGAGAAGGCTCTGCGCCTCGTAGATGTTAGGCGAATGGCCTTGAAGCTGGGTACTTCCTATAGATTTAGGCAGGACCGGACGAAGGTAAACAATTATAGTAAGCCAACCTTTTTTTGGTGCCCCCTGGGTCTTCAGTGTGGTGATGATGGTGCACCGGAGCACACATGCGTGCAAACAGCTAGTTTCGCGCATGCGCTATTGGGACCAAGCGCTTCTGGTGGAGGGAGTAGCGAAACACACTCCCAAGAGGATGAAAAGGACGAGGGAACATTTTGCAGCCGGGGTGGAGCCTCCCGCCTCCAGCTGCAAAATGTTCCCTGGCTTGTCCTTTTCGGCCTCTTGGGAGTGCGTTTAGCAACTCCCTCCACCAGAAGCGCTTGGTCCCAATAGCGCACATGTGAAAGTTTCATGCATGCGCTATTAAAACAGGGCACTCCCAAGAGGATGAAAAGGAAAAGCCAGGGAACATCTTGCAGCCGGGGCGGAACCGCCCGCCTGCGCACCGCCCACCCGCAGCAATGGTGTGGCATGATGTGCTGAACCTGGTGGCCACGGCCGAATGCGCCCTTGGCCACGTGGCACCCTGAGGCGGCCGCTTACTTTGCCCCCACTAAGATCTGCCCCTGAATTTTGGTCTTCAGAGCGAAGTAATCTCTGGGGTTGGTAGGGGGAGAGATGGTCCTTCAGATACGCTGGCCCTGGACCATGCAAGGCCTTGAAAGTTAACACCATCATCTTGAAGGTGATCCGGTGCTTGTTTGGCAACCAGTGAAGCTGCTGCAAAATAGGTGTTATGTGACACCTCACTGAGGTCCCAGTGAGAAGTCGAGCAGCAGCGTTCTGGACGAGCTTAAGTTTCCAGGTCACGGACAAGGGTAGGCCAATGTAAAGGGCATTACAGTAGTCTAGTCTTGAGATGACAGTGGCTTGGATCACAGTGGCTAGGTCGTCTCTGGACAAGTAGGGGGTCAGCCGCCTAGCCTGCCGCAGATGAAAAAAAGCAGTTTGTCATCATTGTCATTGTCAAGTCTGCAAGATTACCCAAAGGCCTGGTCCCACATCCACGTTTTTAATTTCTTTCTAAAGGAGAGGAGGGATGAAGATGGTGTAATTTCCCCGGGGAGTGAATTCCACAGGCAGGGGGCCACCACCGAGAAGACCCTGTCCATCATCCCCACCAACCATGTTTGTGACAGGGGCGGGGCCAAGAGGAGGGCTTCTCCAGAAGATCTTAAACTCCTAGGTGGGACATAGAAGAAGATACATTCGGAAAGGTATTCCGGGCCGGAACCGTATGAATGGCTTCTGCCAGAGTCTTTGCAATTCAATCTTTAAATCCTCATATTGTGTCAGCTTTTCCAGTTGCTTCTTGCCAATTCTGCTGTCACCTGGGACTGCAACATTGACGATCCATACTTTGTTTTTCCCCATGATGGTGAGGTTGGGAGTCTTGTGCTCCAAAACACTGTCAGTCTGAATTCGGAAGTCCCCGAGTAGTTTGACATGTTCCTTTTCCATAACTTTTTCCAGCTTGTGATCCCACCTGTTCTTTGTCACAGGCAGATGGTGTTTGTGGAACCAGTTCCAATGGATCATCTGAGCAATGGTGTTATGCCTCTGCTTGTTATCTGTCTGTGCGATCTTCTTGCAGCACCTGAGGATGGGATCCGTCATTTCGTCCGCTTCCTTACACTTAGAATCTGTCATTGACTTTTGATGGTGTTGGTTCTAATGACTTGTTCTTGGGCTGCCAGAATCAGGCCCTCCTTTTTCTCCTTTTTCAAAGTTCAATTTGTGAGCCACAGCCATGTTTTTTCCATGTCCAGTTTGCTCTCATTTTCCCCCCAGAAACTGTCCATGGAGAGCCGTCTTTTGCCAGTTTTCTCTTCTGCTCTGCATTGTATTTTACGGCATTCAGTCTTTGTCTTTTGCACTTGGAGCAGTTTACTACTATTGGCTTCCATCCATGTTGGTTCTTGACTGCCTTTCCCATAATCTGCCAGTCCATGCGTCTCTTCGTTTACTGTTTGTTTCACTTGTAGAAGCCCTCTCTCTGTCTCCTGATTTCCTGGGCAGTGATGTTGACACCACTGCGTGGGTGTCATGAGGGGTGGATTGTCATCAGTTCTCTTGGATTGTCATCAGATCATCCAGCCCTGCTGCGTCCACTTCACAATTCCAACCGCGTATCAGAAAGTCCTGTGCTGCAATTCATGATCACCCAGAAGCAATGCTCGCTGAAATGCCGGGGTTCTCAGTTCTAGAAAACCCCATGATGTCAGAAAAGGAACACAACAGCAACAATAACACTGGTTGCATCTAAAATGACACACACAGATTTGATCAACAAGTCTTCTCCTCCATAGATTCAACGGTCAGTGTTTCCCAACCAGTGTGCCGTGGCACACTAGTGCACCGTGAGCGATCATCAGGTGTGCCGTGGGAAATTGGAACCTCCAATCCCCTTTCTTCCCCCTCCTGCCAAACACTCTTTTTCTCCTCCACTCAGGCTCCTTCTTCCCAGCCTCGCTCTGCTCGCTTTGCTCTCACTTTGCTCTGCGCGCAGTAGCGCCCGCACGGCTCACATTTGCCTTCCTCCCCCCCCCCCTCCTGAACACGCTCATGCTGCCCCCTCGGATCAAAATAATGGCAGAAGCAGCAGTGTAGAAGAAAAAGTAAATGTTCGGCAGGAGGGGGAAGAAAGGGCGCAAGGGGGGAGGGGGAGGTCTCTGTCGAAAGCTGGCATGGGCAAACTTAGACCTTCCAAGTGTTTTGGACTCCAACTCCCACCATTCATAGCAGCCTCAGGCTCTTTTCCTCCCCCCCCCAGCCACTTAAGCAGGAAAGGGCCTCAGGCTGTTAGGAATGGTGGGAGTTGAAGTCAAAAGCACCCAGAGGGCTGAAGTTTTCCCATGCCTGTTTTAGGGACCTTAAAGTGGTGAGCCTCCTTCCAACATTGTGATTCTGGATAGAAAACAAACAACAACATAACATAACATTGTTTGAGTCCACAGTGCTCTCTGGGGGTAGGTGAACTACAACTTCCAAACTCAAGGTCAATGCCCACCAAACTCATAGTATTTTCTCTTGAGCATATCCAGCTTCATTGAGATATGCTCAATTCTAGCCACAGGGGAAGCTGCCACTTCACTGTTCACTTGTGACACTGGGTCCTTTGATGGAGTACTTCCTCATTCTTCTGCACGCTGCTGGAAGGTTTTATGGTGTCATAAATTGGTTAAATTAGCCTCCCCGCATAAAGCGGAACCTAAATTTCCAACTTGACAGATGCAACTGTCTTTTAGGCTGCATAGGTCAACAGCAAGCTAGACTATTAATGGTCCGGACTTACTCCGAGCTAGGTTGGCTTCGAACTCATGCCCAGTTGGTCAGTAGTGATTTCATTAGCTGGCTACTAACTAGCAGCGCCACAGCCCGGTCCTTGGGAGTAAACATCCCCCACAAAGTCCTGTGCTGCAATTCATGATCACCCAGAAGCAATGCTCACTGAAATGTCGGGGTTCTCATTCCTAGGAAACCCCATGATGTCAGAAAAGACTTGAAGGAACACAACAGCAACAACAACACTGGTTGCATCTAAAATGTCACACACAGATTTGATCAACAAGTCTTCTCCTCCATAGATTCAACTGACAAGTGTTCTCATCCATCCCAAATTCTCCTCCTTCATCCCAGATGTAAGGCAGCTGTGGTTAGATACCATCATCATCATCACCTCCAGCATCATACCACCTTTATCTCTCTATTAAATGCAGGTATTAGTGCAGGGAAAGGCTGCCTGTGCAGACTTGATATTCTTGACAGTAGATCTAGCAGCACAGATTCCAGGTCTTCTGCCCAAAGAGCATTTCCAAAATGCACAAACGACTGCGCCAGCCGCGTCTCGAAAGCGATTTCCTGCAGAAAGCCGAGCAAAATTGAAACTCGCAGCTCTGGTAAGCGCGCAAATGTGCCAGCCACAATGGAAAACGAAATATAGGCCGGCAGCAGTGCGTTATTGTCTCGGCCCTGCTGCGCATAGAGAGCGTGCCTCGCTGCCAGTCCTCAAACTGAATTCGGTGCCATGGCCAAACCTCTCCTCTCTTTTCCAAATCACAAGACTTCCGCAGGAGATGTGCCAAAGCCTGCGCTTGCCCGTTTCCGCTGCCTTTCCTTCGCTGGCGTTTTCAGATGATCTATTATGCACAAGGAATCATTCAGATCCAAGCAGCTTTGCAGCTCCGCTGCCTGACGACAGACGCACAGGGTGACTGCAGTTTTGGAGGCAAGGGAGGCTCGGGGACTTGAACAGACACCTTAGCAGCTTTTGTCAAGGGCAGGAATGGGGCAAGACAGGGGGAGTGTGTCCCTGTTGGTTCTGCTGGACCTCTCAGCGGCCTTCGATACCTTTACCATGGTATCCTTCTGGGACGCCTCGCAGAAATAGGACTTGGAGGTACTGCTCTGCAGTGGCTCCAATCCTTCCTGGAGGGTCGGTCCCAGAGGTTGCTATTGGATGACACCTGTTCAACTCCACAACCGTTGTCTTGTGGAGTTCTTCAGGGGTCAGTACTGTCCCCGATGTTATTTAACATCTACATGAAACCGCTGGGAGAGATCATTCGGAGTTTCGGAGTAAGGTGTTATCTGGATGCAGATGACGTCCAGATCTGTTACTCCTTCCCACCTGTCAATAAGGGGGCTGTCCAGACCTTGAACCGGTGCTTGGCTGCTGTGTCGGACTGGATGAGGGCTAGCAACTGAAATTGAATCCAGACAAGACAGAGGCACTCCTGGTCAGTTGAAAGGCCGAACAGGGCATAAGGCTACAGCCTGTGTTGGATGGGGTTACACTCCCCCTGAAGACACAGGTTCGCAGCCTGGGAGTGATCCTGGATTCATTGCTGAGCCTGGAAGCCCAGGTTTCGGTGGTGACCAGGGGAGCTTTTGCACAGTTAAAGCTTGTGCACCAGCTGTGCCCATACCTTGGGAAGTCTGATCTGGCCACAGTGGCCCATGCTCTGGTTACATCCCGTATAGATTACTGCAACGTGCTCTACATGGGGCTGCCTTTGAAGACGGTTCGGAAACTGCAGTTAGTCCAATGGGCGGCAGCCAGATTACTAACAGGAGCTACGTACAGGGAGCATACCACCCCCCTGCTGTGTCAGCTACTACACTGGCTGCCTATGCACTTCCGAGCTCAATTAGAAGTGCTGGTTTTGACCTATAAAGCTCTATACGGCTCTGGCCCAGCTTACTCGTCCAAACGTATTTGCCCCTATGTCCCACCTCGTAACCTAAGATCATCCGGTGAGGCTCTGCTCTCACTCCCGCCAACATCACAAACCCGGCTGGTGGGGACGAGGGACAGGACCTTCTCAGTGGTGGCCCCTCGCCTGTGGAACGTACTTCCAAACAAGATACGATGGACCCCATCCCTCCTGGCTTTCAGGAAGAAGGTAAAATTTTAGTTCTGGGACCAGACCTTCGGTCAGCAGACATAAAGCAGCCCTTTGGTTGAACTGGACTGGAAAGATGACTTATATGAGGATATGGTGTTTTAATAATTAATGTTTTATATTGTTTAATTAATGGATTATGTGTTTTATGGATTTTATACATTTTAATGGTGAATGGTTAGGCTTAGTGGTTATTGTTTTAATAGTTCTGTAATGGCATCGAATTGCTGCCTATGTAAGCTGTCCTGAGTCCCCCTCCCGGGGTAGGTTTTTTTTGGAAATGTAATAAACTTTATTTTTTTTTAAATGACCATTTTCCATGGTTTCTCCTAGGAAATTAAACCCTTTTGATTCTTACCTACCCTCTACATCAGTGTTTTTCAACCTTTTCTGAGCCGTGGCACATTTTTTACATTTACAAAATCCTGGGGCACACCACCAACCAAAATGACACAAAATGACACTCTAACACAGTAATACGTATAGTTAATATGTTTTTAAATGTATTTATACACTCAGTGTGAAATCTGGGCCTGTTTCGATGAACACAACATAGAAATCCTGGCAGGAATGACAGAAAGACACAAACTTCCCACACAGAACTCCCATAACCAAGAGAAAATACTATAAGAGTTTGGTGGGCATTGACCTTGAGTTTTGGGGATGTAGTTCACCTATATCCAGAGAGCACTGTGGACTCAAACAATGTTGGATCAGGACCAAACTTGGCATGAATACTCAACATGCCCAAATGTGAACACAGATGGAATTTGGGGGAAATAGACCTTGACATTTGGGAGTTACAGTTTCTGGGATTTATAGTTAACACGCAATCAAAGAGCATCCTGATCTCTTGCAACCAGGCATGTAGCCGGGGGGGCGCTAAGGGGCTTCAGGCCCCCTCGAAATTCTCAGGGTGGTCGCGAAAAGGCCTTACTGGTACATTCTTTATACTGTTATGTTGATTCATATCATGATCTGATCACCATGCTCAGTATATCCCACATTCATGGGGTTATTGGGATAACAATACAAAAGTTTGCTAGGGTAGACCCTCTTCCACCCAGTCTCAGCCCCCCTGAACCAAACTCAGCCCCCCCCCCAACCAAAATCCTGGCTACGGCCCTGCTTGCAACAATGGAATTGAACCAAACTTGGCACATTGAACTCTCTTTACCAACAGAAAGTACAGAAAGGGTTTGCTTGGGAATTGACCTTGAGTTTGGAAGTTGTAGTTCACCTACACCCAGAGAGCACTGTGGACTCAAACAATGTTATGTTGTTGTTTGTTCTCTATCCAGAATCACAATGTTGGAAGGAGGCTCACCACTTTAAGGTCCCTCAAACAGGCATGGGAAAACTTCGGCCCTCTGGGTGCTTTGGACTTCAACTCCCACCATTCCTAACAGCCTGAGGCCCTTTCCTGCTTAAGTGGCTGAGGGGGAAAGGAAAGGGCCTCAGGCTGCTAGGAATGGTGGGAGTTGGAGTCCAAAACACCTGGAAGGTCCAAGTGTGCCCATGCCAGCTTTCGACAGAGACCTCTTCCTCCCCCTTCCCCTTCGCGCCCTTTCTTCCCCCTCCTGCCAAACACTTGCTTTTTCTTCTCCACTCAGGCTCCCTTCTTCATAAGGGGAGGGGGGAGGGAGGAAGACGTGACCCATGAGGGCGCTACTGCGCAGACTCACCCCACGTCTTCCTCCCTCCCTCCCCCTTCCCCTCCTGAACATGCTCACGCTGCCCCCTCGGATCAAAATGGCGGCAGAAGTGGCAGCGTGAGCAAAGTGAGGCAAAGCGAGCAGAGCGAGGCTGGGAAGAAGGGAGCTTGAGTGGAGAAGAAAAAGTGTTCGGCAGGAGGGGGGGAAAAGGGTATTGGAAGTTCCAATTTCCCACGGCACACCTGATGATTGCTCATGGTATACTAGTGTGCCGCGGCACACCGGTTGGGAAACACTGCTCTACATAATGGTGATGGGGCATAAATACCAGAAATAAATAAATAAGTCTGGCCCTGGAGCCATAAGTGGTCCTTGAACTTTCCACAATGTCTCCGTTCTGCCCTTTTGCTGGCCAAGAAAATTTATTGCCTCTCTTGTTGTGCATCTACACTGTAGATTTATTGCAGTTTGGTGAAACAACAGCACTCTTGGGCAGAGATGACTAAAGACCTCTCCAAATTATAGCTCCCATGTGTTGTCAAAGGCTTTCGTGGCTGGAATCACTGAGCTGCTGTGAGTTTTCCAGGCTGTATGGCCATGTTAGAGAAGCATTCCCCTCCTGACTTGTCACCCACATCTATGGCAGGCATCCATATGGCATCCATTATACACGGGGGGTCCCTGGTGAAAAAGGAGGTTAAACCGATGAGCTACTGAACTTGCTGACTGAAAGGTTGTCTGTTCGAATCTGGGGAGCAGGGAGAGCTCCCGCTGTTCACCCCATCTTCCGCCAACCTAGCAGTTCGAAAACATGCGAATGTGAGTCAATCAACAGGTACTGCTTCTGTGGGAAGGTAATGGCGCCCCATGCAGTCATGCCAGCCACATGACCTTGGAGGTGTCTATGGACAACGCCGGCTCTTCAGCCTAGAAATTGAGATGAGCACCACGCTTCAGAGGCAGACATGACTAGACTTAATCTCAGGGGAAACTTTTACCTTTACCTATTACACATATTTGGTTTATATTGAGAAGCGGAAATTCAATAGAACAAGAGAAATATATGCAATACTTACCGTTTTTTTATTTATTTATTTATTTATTAGATTTATCAACCGCCACTCCCAAATGGCTCAGGGCGGTTTACACTCAGAACGAAGCAATACAATAAAAGCAATAAAAACAGTTACAATAAAATACAGTTTAACCTGTGTATTAGGACTCGAAAGCCTGCTTGAACAGAGCGGTCTTACAGGCTTTACGAAAAGTTAGCAAATTTCGTAAAGCTCGAGTCTCAGGAGGTAACGCATTCCAAAGAACTGGAGCAATAATGGAGAACGCCCTTCCCCGAGTTGCGGTCAGATGGTACGATTTCACACTGAGCACAACTAGGAGGTTCTGCTCTTCAGATCGCAGTGATCTCGTGGGACAATATGGGATAAGGCGCTCCCTCAGGTACACTGGCCCCAGACCATACAAGGCCTTGAAAGTCAAGACTAGCACCTTGAAAGTGATCCGGTATTCAATTGGAAGCCAGTGCACTTCCCGCAAGATTGGTCTAATATGGCAGCTCACAGGAACTCCTGCGAGCAGCCAGGCTGCGGCATTCTGCACCAACTTGAGTTTCCGGGTTACCGTCAGAGGCAGGCCAATGTAGAGAGTGTTACAGTAGTCTAACCTTGAGATGACCGTAGCTTGGATCACCGTGGCCAGATTGTGCCGGGACAAGTACAGGGCCAGCCTCCTAGCCTGTCGAAGATGGAAAAATGCCACTCTGCTGACAGCGGAGACCTGGGCCTCCATCGACAGCAGAGGGTCCAAAAGGACTACAAGGCTTTTTACTGATGATGACGGGCATAGTGCCACGCCATCCAGGGTTGGAAGCTGGACATCCCTACCACCCGGATGACCCAGCCAAAGGATCTCCGTCTTCGCTGGATTCACCTTGAACCTACTGGCTAGCAGCCATCCAGTAACGGCTTCAAGGCAAAGATGGAAATTATCGGGTACGGATTTGGGCCGGCCTTCCATCTTCAGAATGAGCTTAGTGTCATCAACGTACTGGTGACACTGAGGCCCAAAGCTACGTTCCAGCTGAGCAAGTGGTCGCATATAGATGTTGAATAATAGAGGAGATAATGGCCCCCTGGGGAACCCCACAAACTAAAGGGGAACCCTTGGAGACCAACTCTCCCTTCCTCACTCGTTGTAGCCGGTTCTGGAGGAAGAAAGACAGCCAATTTAAGGCTGTCCCCCTCACCCCGGCCCCGACAAGGCGATGAGTCAAAAGATCGTAATCGATGGTATCAAACGCTGCCGTGAGGTCCAATAACACAAGCAGCACTGATCCGCCTTGATCTAGCTGGCAATGTAGCTGATCTGAGATGGAGACCAGAACCATCTCCGTCCCATGTCCCGAATAGAAGCCGGACTGGAAGGGATCTAGCCAGGCTGTGTCATCTAGGAAGGTCTGCAACTGCTCCATTGCTGCCCTCTCAATCACCTTGCCCAGAAACGGTCAATTCGGAAACACTCCTTGCTCAAGGGAGGTGTTAATTATATTCCCACCTTTGCTTGAAGAAGAGGAAAAGTCAGCTGTGTTTTTGTTTTCTAAAATTTTGTATTATCATTATTATTTTAAAAGAAGCAGTAGAATTTAGTTGTTATTTATCACGTCAGAAGTGAATTGAGAATACAGTTATAATGTATAGAAAAACCACCAACAAAGTTAAAAACTTTACATTATACTAAATTTCCTCTGACTAGAAGCTGGCCACTTGGGAGTGCCTCTGGTGTCGCTGTGAGAAGGTCGTCCATTATGCATGTGGGAGGGCCCAGGCTGCATTGTAGTCAGTGGTTTGCAGATCTCCACACTCCCATCTCGTGGACTCCACTTTGTTGCCCCATTTCTTAAGGTTAGCTCTGCATCTTGTGGTGCCCTCCAAGATGCCAGCCTTCTGTGCCCAGGAGGAAGTTTCTCATCCAATCTCAGCCGCTGATTGAGGTTCTGGGTTTTAGCCTGCCACTTTTGGACTCTTGCTTGCTTGTTGAGGTGTTCTTCCAAGTATCCTGTAGATCTTAGGAAGCTGTTTCTTAATTTAAGGCATTGACATGCTGGCTGATATCCAAACAGAGGTTGCAGCATGCATCCAAATTTAGTGGTTAGTTTTGTAGGATGGGGAAAATAATGGGGTGGGAATAGTATGGGGGTTATTGCTTCTTATTTTAGCACCTGTGTTTTGTGCTGTTTAATTTCTGCTAGTGGGATGTCCAGGTCATACAATAATTAAAAATTAAAAAAAACCACCGGGAATGTGGTGCAGCTGGCTGGGTGTCAGCTGCATAAGATCTCTACTGACTAGGTCATGAGTTCGAGGCCTGCCCGGGTCGGGGTGAGCTCTCGATCAATTGTGTAGCTTGCTGTCGACCTTTGCAACCCGAAAGACAGTTGCATCTGTCAAGTAGGAAGTTTAGGTACCACTTGTGTGGGGAAGCTTAATTTAACTGATTTCAAAGCCATAAAATCTCCAGGAAGTACACACACAAAAAGAATGAAGGAATGCGACAGCTCCTCCTAGTGGCCAGAAGCTGGAATGTTAAATTGCGTCTATGTCTGTCTATATATGTTGTATGTCAAATGGCATTGAATGTTTGCCTGTATATGTGCATTGTGATCCGCCCTGAGTCCCCTGCGGGGTGAGAAGGGTGGAATATAAATGATGTAAATAAATAAATAAATAAAATTAATTTGAAAATTAATATTTTTGAAAACCAGAAATGTATTTGGAGTATGCAAGAAATCAGTTAGTGTGTGTGTGTCAACTGTAAAATAAGATGCACAAAGCTGATTGGCTGGGCAACGCCCGGGGAGCTGGCTGAGCCTGGGACTTTTGGATACAGTTACATTTTTCAGGCTTGAGCTATGCGGGTTCTTGGAGAGAAGCAGACAAGAGAGACCCTTTGGAGCGTGCTCTTGCTTCACGAGCTGCTGGAAGGAGTTTATCCACATGGACCAAAAAAATACCATTTTAAATCTCTCTAAAAGGACATTATGTAAGTTAATGCAACTGATCACGTGATTGTACATTTATTTATTTATTTATTTATTTGACTTGTTAGCCGCCACTCCCAGTGGCTCGGGGTGGCTTACATCAACACCACGATAAAATCACAATCTACAATGGCATTAAAACCACAGAATAAGATGATTCCTAAAAGAAAGCACAGTCTCAAAAGATAGCATATCACAGCTCAAAGGCCTGCCGGAATAAAACCGACTTGCAGGCCTTCCGAAAAGCCAACAGATTGCGCATGGCCCTAACCTCCGGAGGTAGTGCGTTCCAGAGGACTGGGGCGATGATGGAAAACGCCCTTCTCCGTGTTGAAGTTAGATGGTATTGCTTGACACTGGGCATGGCTAAAAGGTTCCTCTCTTCAGATCTAAGTGTTCTCATGGGACAGTATGGGGTTAGGCGGTCCCTCAGGTACACTGGCCCCAGACCATACAAGGCCTTGAAAGTCAGAACTAGCACTTTGAAGGAGATCCGGTACTCAATAGGGAGCCAGTGCAGTTCCCGCAGAATCAGGCATGTAGCCAGGGGGGGGGGGGGGCTAAGGGGGCTCCAGCCCCCCCCCCCCAATTCGCCGGGTGGTCCGCGGAAAGGCCGTCCTGGTACATTATTTAAACTGTTATGTTTATTCATATCATGATCTGATCACCATGCTCATTATATCCCACATTAATGGGGTTATTGGGATAACAATAAAAGGTTTGCTAGGGTAGACCCTCTTCCGCCCAGTCTCAGCCCCGAACCAAACTCAGCCCCCCTCCCCTGAATCAAAATCCTGGCTACGGCCCTGCGCAGAATTGGTGTAATATGGCAGCTCGCAGGAACTCCTGCGAGTAACCGAGCTGCGGCGTTCTGCACCAGCTTGATTTTCCAGGTCACCGACAAAGGCAGGCCAATGTAGAAAGTGTTACAGTAGTCTAGCCTTGAGATGATTGTAGCTTGGATCACCATGGCCAGGTCATGCCGAGACAAGTAAGGGGCCAGCCTCCGAGCCTGACGAAGATGGAAAAATGCCACTCTGCTGACAGTGGAGATTTGAGCCTCCATTGACAGCAGAGGGTCAAGGAGGACTGCAAGACTCTTTACTGAAGACGATGGGCATAACGCCACGCCATCCAGGGTCGGAAGCTGGACATCCCTACTGCCCGGACAACCTAGCCAGAGGATCTCTGTCTTTGCTGGATTCACCTTCAACCTACTGGCTCGCAGCCATCCAGTAACAGCCTCGAGGCAGAGATGGAAATTATCGGGTACGGTTTCGGGCCTGCCCTCTACCCTCAGAATGAGCTGGGTGTCATCAGCGTACTGGTGACATTCCAGCCCAAAGCTACGCACCAGTTACATAATAGAGGGGAGAGTATGGCCCCCTGGGGGACCCCACAAACTAAGGGGGAGCCCCCGGAGACCATCTCATCCCTCCTCACTCGCTGCGACCGGTTCCGAAGGAAGGACAGCCAATTCAAGGCTGTCTGTCCCCCTCACCTCGGCCCAGGCAAGACGGTGAGTCAAAAGATCGTAATCGACAGTATCAAACGCTGCTGTGAGGTCCAATAACACGAGCAGCGCCGATCCGCCTTGGTCCAGCTGGCAACGTAGCTGGTCTGTGATGGAGACCAGGACTGTCTCCATCCCATGCCCCGAATGGAAGCCGGACTGGAAGAGGTCTAGCCAGGCTGCGTCATCTGGGAAGGTCTGCAACTGCTCCATTGCTGCCCTCTCAACCACCTTACATATGTTTTTCTGAACTACAAAGAGTGAACTACTTGTTCTTTATTGTTCATCTCCGTGTAGGGTTGCCATTTTTTGATATAAGAAATAAGGGACATTTACGGGATTTTTCACAAAAATAAGGGACACTTCATTAAAAACTTGAAATTCAAACATTAGGTAGAAATAGTTTTATTAACAGAATAAGATAATGATTGAAACTCACAAAAGAAACTGACTTACACCCTCTTAACAGCACATGGTATGTTTCTGCATGCTTTGTCATGCAGAAAAAACATTATCAGAACTACCTAATTTTCTCCATCTGTATTTAGTACTTGACTTTTCTGACTTTAAAAGTGCACTGTCTAAACATTAAAATAAAATAAATTTTATAAGACAGTACATCTTCATGATTATTATGTCAATAGTTAATGGTATAGTATGGGATACACAGCATTGTATAGTATTGGGATGCACAGCTAGGCCTATTTTAAGAGTAACTCTCAAGCAACCAGAAACTATCTTTATCCAACATGATCCAACATTCCCCTTGGGTAACGGTTAATTAGTCTACTATACTTTGAAAAAGTCCTGTATCGCCTCTTCCTTCCAACGGGGACGCAGGCTGCCCTGCGAGTTGGAATCCCCGGGCAGGCATTGCCGTGGAAACCACAGCGTGCAGCTTCCTCTGGTCAACCCCGCCCAGTCCTGTCCTGCTAGTCAAAAATAAGGGACAGGGCCTGAAAATAAGGGACACAAATTTTAGGGCCAAAATAAGGGACGTCCCTTAGAATAAGGGACATATGGGAACCCTATCTCCGTGGCATATTTTCTTTCTCTGGCAAGACAGTGTGAGGATGGGTCAAATGTGAACTACGCACGATTTTCATTTCGTCACTCAAAGGGGAGGAAAAGCATTCGGTAGGAGAGGTAGGCAGCTTGCATTACTTCCTGTCTGCAGCAGATGCTCAAGGAAGTGACATCACTTCCAAGGTCTGATGTCACAGAGATGCCAGGAGGAGGGATGACATCACAATTGGGGAAAGGGTTGTGTTTTATGGTGGCTGTGGAAGTCTATGGGTTTGTGGCAAGCAAGGATCCAGAGTAAGTATTTCGCCAGTTCTTTCACCTCCTCTCAATGTCTGAGCCTTTCTAGGCGCCTTTGTGCCTGCTCTCCATAAGGCAAATGGCTCTTCCTTCCCTTCTAGAACCGGATCACAGAACATAAAGAACCCTTGACCATCAACAAATGGTGGGATTCTTCTAAGACAGTGGTTCCCAACCTTCCGAATGCCAAAACCCCTTAATCCAGTTCCTCATGTTGTAGTGACTCCCAACCATAAAATTATTTTAGTTGCTACTTCATAACTATAATTTTGCTACTGTTATGAATTGTAATGTAAATATCTGATAAGCTGGATGCATTTTCACTCACTGGACCCTCTCTCTGGCATTACTTTGCGAACGAAAATTCAGGAAGGACTCATCCCACGCTTTCTACAAGCACGTTGATGACTAAAGAGGTTGGATGTGTCCTTTGAGCATGTGCAATGGACTTTTCTGGTGGGGCGCAGCGTGCACAGAACTGGCCTCACCCTTTAAACCAAAGGTTCGTCTGCTGGGGCCTAGCAAGCTTAGGACGGTGGCAGCGAGGTCCTCAGGTCATAGGTTTGATTTGAGTTTCCTTCTCTAGATCAAGCCCCGTCCACCGCTCATGCTCCTCCTCTGTAGGAGAGCTAAATCTGGGGAGGGGCGGGCATGGCACGGCCTGCAGGGAGAGCTGAAGCTGGGGGAGGGGGCGGGCATGGCACGGCCTGGTTCTGCCCCCTCCCCCAGCTTTGGCACTCCCAGCAGCTGCTCCAGCCTTGAGGGGACAGTGCCAAGCCAGCATTGCGCTGGCTCTGGCACCGCTGCCTTGGCACTGCCCCCTCAAGGCTGGAGCAGCTGCTGGGAGAGGTGAAGCCGGGGGTAGGGGGCGGGCATGGTGCAGCCTGGTTCCGCCTCCCGGCTTCGGCATTCCCAGCAGCTGTTCCCAGCAGGCCACCAATCCTCAGCCGTTCTTTACTGTGTTAGAGTGTCATTTTGGTTGGTGGTGTGCCCCCGGATTTTTTTAATGTTAAAAGTGTGCCACGGCTCAAAAAAGGTTGGGAAACACTGCTCTAGATGGCTGACCTTACAGGGTTAGACGAGCACCATCTGCCCGGGTTTGAAATTAGAGTTTTCCTTCTCTTAGGATGGTTGCCAAAAGGCTAGAGAGCCCATCCTGCCCATTGACACTCTTTGTCAGACCCTTCAGTTGTGAGCTGTCTGGCATGAGAGGCCCTACCAGAGGCTATTATGCCACCGCCAGCATAGCTCACAACTTCATTAGGGTACGCAAGCCTCTCCCCCACAACAAGGGGGCGCCAATGGAGAGGTAACTCACTGGACCAAATTTGGCACAAATACCCATACATCCAAATATGAACACTGGTGGGGTTGGGGGTTGATTTTGTCATTTGGGAGTCGCAGTTGCAATCAAAGAGCATTCCGAATTCCACCAACGATGGAATTGAACCAAACTCGAAACACAGAACTCCCATGACCAACAGAAAATACTTGAAGGGTTTGGTGGGTATTGACCTTGAATTTTGGAGTTGTAGTTCACCTCTATTCAGAGAGCACTGCAGATTCAAACAATGATGGATCTGGACCAAACTTGGCATGAATACTCAATATGCCCAAATGTAAAGGCTGGTGAAGTTTGGGGAAAATAGACCTTGACCTTTGGGAGTTGTAGTTGCTGGGATTTGTAGTTCGCCTACAATAAAAGAGCACTCTGAACCCAGCCCACAATTATTTATTTATTACATTTCTATGCCGCCCTTCTCCCCACAAGGGGACTCAGGGCGACCTTACATAAGCATGAGGGAGGTGGCCAAGCTGATGTCCTTAGGGAGGGAGTTCCATAGATGGGGGGCCACTGCCAAAAAGGCCCTGTCTCTCATCCCCACCAACTGCGTTTGCGAAGGTGGCGGGATCGAGAGCAGGGCCTCTCCTGATGATCTTAAGCTTTGTGATGGTTCATAACAGGATCTGTGCCAGACTTGGCACACTACCTACATGACCAACATTGAATACTGGTGGGGTGTTTTTGAATTCTGGGAGTTGTAGTCCATCAACACCAAAAAGGAAGAGAAGATCAGGCAGAGATAGAATTGGACCCAACTTCCCACACAGAACCCCCATACCTTGAAGGGACTTGCTGGCGCAAGCCTCCCTCCAGCCTCGCATGCTCTCCCTTGCCCGCACATGCACAACACGCTGCCATACGCCAAGCATGCCTGCTCTCCCTTCCCTGCTTGCAGTCTCAGAAACAGCCCTCCCCTTGGCTGAGAGGCCGGCCAATCACAGTAGAGGGGGGCTTTTGATGGGAGGATTCACTGTCTGTTTCCAAAAAGAGAATGGACATGCGGAGAGATCTTCAGCTTTCTCTGCCAAAGGGGTTCCTCAGACCATCAGAAAGATATGTTTTCTGATGGTCTTTGGTGACCCTTCTGAAACCCCCTCAGGGGTCCCAACCCCCAGGTTGAGTAACACTATTCTAAGAAAAGAATGCTGTTGAGAACCTTCTCCATTGAAATCTTTGGTTCCTGGGAGCAAAACCCAGCCCTGGGTGGCCTTGCGAAAACCATGTCTCCCTCCCTCTTTGCCCGCTTCCGCTTCTTTAATCCCATTTTCCATCTGTAGTGTGGAAATAGAACTATTGTGGAGATTAAAAAACTGGCACGCACGTTTTGAGGGAAAAAAAGACATAAGAATTGCTAGATGCTTAATAAAAGCCATTCTGTGCCTAATCCGTAATAATAGGAATCACACCCAAACTGTTAAGAGAGAACGGAAAGAGGAGAGGAGGGGAAAGGAAAAGGAGAAAGAGAAGTGGGGGAAGAAAAATGAGGGCAAACGGATGCAAGGCAGACGCGGAGATGGGCCAGAATGTTGGGTTTCAGTCTTAGCGAAAAGGATTTGGTCTGGGTGAAAGAATTCACTTGCCACGTCAGAAACATGTGGTCTTGCCACAGCTCCATTAGTCCAAAGTGGACGGGAGCGGTAGTCTAATCACACACTCTCAAGTTTCTAGTCCTGAAGATGCAGGGATAGGCTTCAAAATGGGGACACAATTGCTGTAGGAAAAGCTCCAAGAAAGCAAGAAGTTCAATTCGCACTTAATGTCACTGTTTACTAGGCCTGGGCAATCATGGTTCTAAAGCAGTGATTTTCAACCAGTGTGCCGCGGAACACTAGTGTGCCGTGAGAGATCATCAGGTGTGCTGTGGGAAATTACAGTGGAGAGAGACAGAGAGAGCCTAGCAGGAAACTCCAGGCAGCGGAAATGAGGCTTTCCTGGCCGAAGTCAGCCTGGCTGCAGTCAGGGAGAGCCCTCGGCGTCCAGAACTTTCCTCCCTCCCTCCTCTCTCTCTCCTTCCCTTTCTTCCTTCCCTCTCTCTGTGCACTACCTGGCCGGGCTGCGGCTCCTCCTGTTTCCTGGCTCCTGGGCACTCTTCTGCCCTCCTCCCCTCCGGCAGCAAGGAGGAGAGGGAGGAGTCCGTGGGAGCTGCCCCCGTCCAACCCCGCTCCCGGAGGCTCGAGGTGAGGCTTTCTGCCCTCTAACCCTTCCGCGCCGGCCTCTCCTGGCTGCGCTCCGGGTTCGCTGCAGAGCAGAGGCTGGATGCGCAGCTCCACAGCCCAGCTTGGTTCCTTCCCGATCTGGCCCCAAGGCGACAGCAGGAAAGCCGAAGGAATGCAGAGGGGACGCACTCCCTGGGGGGGGGGGGGCTGAACCCCTTTGGGAAGGGGAGCTGGGGGTGGTTTGTTCCGAGGCTCAGAGCCACCCCATGTGCTCAGTTCCTATTTCTCCTGCTCAGCTGAGCCCACGTGCGCGTCGGCCATTCAGCGCAACTCTCCCCGGGGGACGTTGACGGGCCTCCGGCGCGTGGGCCTCCCGGGGGTGGCAGGAGGGGGGTATGGCGGAAGCAGCGGCATTGCGAGGGGGGAGGGTGACAGTAAAATGACAGTTAGTGTCATTTTGTGTCATTTTGCTTGGTGGTGTGCCCCAGGATTTCGTAAATATAAAAAATGTGCCACGGCTCAAAAAAGGTTGAAAATTACTGTTCTAAAGTACTTACAAAACTAAAGTTCTGGTGGTGAAAACTAGATGGCGCTGGTGCTTTGCTTCTATAGTGTTGCTAAAGTTCTGGTGGTGAACATTTCAGAATTCTAACCAAACTTTCCAAACTTCATTATTATTTCATTATTGGTGATTTCTAAGACAGAACCAATTAGGAACTGCCATTTATAATGGAATTTTGAAAGTTTTGTTATAGTTCGGAAATGTTCACCACCAGAACTTTAGCAACACTGTAGAAGCAATGCATCAGCGCCACCTAGTGTTCACCAGCAGAACTTCAGTTTTGTAAGTACTTTAGAACCATTTAGAACCATGATTGCCCAGGCCTACTGTTTACTTCTGCTGTTGTGTTGTTGCATGCCTTTGTTTCTGACTTATAGTATCCCTAAAGCAGGCATGGGCCGACTTTGGCCCTCCAGGTGTTTTGGACTTGAACTCCCATAATTCCTAACAGCCTACCGAACAGTCTACAATTCAGAGGATTGTGGCGCAGCTGGGTGGGGGTCAGCTGCATTAAGACCACTACTGACCGAAAGGTCATGAGTTTGAAGCCAGCCTGGGTCAGAGTGAGCTCCTAACCAAAATTGTGTAGCTTGTTGTTGACCTTTGCAGCCCGAAAGTCAGTTGCATCTGTCAAGTAGGAAATTTAGATACTACTTATGTGTGGGGAGGCTAACTTAACAAATTTACAAGGCCATAAAAATCTCCAGGAAATATGCAAAGAATGAGGAAGGGACAGCAACCCTGGTGGGCAGAAACTGGAGTGTTAAATATCCTCAGAGTATTTGTCTATATATGTTGTGTGTCTATGGCATTGAATGTTTGCCATGAATATGAACATTGTAATCCGCCCTGAGTCCCCTGTGGGGTGAGAAGGACGGAATATAAACACTGCAAATAAATAAATAAATTAATATTGACAAGATGGAAGGTGTCGAGAGAAGGGCCAGAAAAATAGTCAAAGGCCTGAAATCTATGAATTGTTGGCCTGTGGGCTTATTAACAAAAGAGCCTTCTCAAAAATGCACAGCAGAGTAACTTAGCAGCAGCAGCGTGACCCAGCCACCAGTAGCCCAAAGTGATAAAAATAACAAACACACACAGACCAATGTTATATCTTCCATAGGAGGCTTTTCTTTATAGCAGACTAGCTTGGGGACCCGGCGGTGCCCGGGTCATTTGAGAAGTGCAGCAGGATGTAGAGTGGGTCATGGGGGCTCTGTGTGCCAAGTTTGGCCTTGATCCATCATTATTGGGAGTTGCAGTGGTATCATGAAATTACTGAAGTTAGTGGAAGTCCCATCATCTCTGGTCCACCCTCCCCCAAAGTGTAGTAGGATGTAGATTGGGTCATGGGGGCTCTGTGTGCTAAGTTTGGTCTGTATTGGTGAATGGATGAGGGTTGCATTGTTTTTAGGAAGTGAGTGAAGGTACTTCAAGTCCCATAATCCGTGGTCCGTCTCACACAAAACAGCACCAGGATGTAGAGTGGGTCATGAGGGCTCTGTGTGGCAGGTTTTGTGTTGATCAGTCATAGGATGAGGTTTGTAGCAGTCTTGGAAAGTGAGGGAAGGTACTGCAAGTCCCATCATCCATGTTCTGGCCCCCTCCAAACTTCAGTAGTATGTAGAGTGGGTCACTGGGGCTCTGTGTGCCAAGTGTGGTCTTTATCAGTGTTTGTTGGCGGCCGCACTGGTCTGTGGGAAGAGGGATGTGAAAGTACTACAAATCCCATCATCCATTGTCAGTCCTCCCCCAAACCTCACCAGGACATGAAGGCAGTCATAGGGGTTATGTATGCCAAGTTTGGTCTTGATCAGTGATTGGATGAGGGTTGCAGCGGACTTGGGAAGTGAGTAGAGGTACTTCAAGTCCCATCATCCATGGTCCACCCTCCTCCCAAGTGCACCAGGACGTAGAGTGGGTCATGGGGGCTGTGTGTGCTGAGTGTGGTCTGTATTGGTCCTTTTTGGTGGCCTCAGTGGTCTGTGGGAACCAAAGTGTTTGAAAGTACTACAAATCCCATAATCCGTGGGTCATGTCTCCCGAACCGCACCAGGACGTTAAGGGGGTTATGTGTACCAAGTTTGGTGCAGGTCCATCACCCGCGCTGGTCGCTGTGGCCTGTGAAAGTGGCTGCCACATATCCGCCCTTCCGCCCTCCGCACACATACATACATACATACAAACATTCCGCTTTATAAAGGTATACAGATATACAGATACAGATTAATATAGTTGCCCTATTCACAAGACCAAGGTTTCCACAGCACAAATAAAGTTCTTTACACTTCCTTCTTTGCTTCCATGCTGGGCTTCTTTCTCATGCAGATGAACAGCTTCGCTCTCACAGTCTCTTCTTACATTGAAGTTACACAGGAGCTTCACACAGTAGCTTTTTACACACAGCAGCCTTCACACTGGAGCTCACACACAATGGCTTTCAAAATGGGGCTTCTTTCGTCAAAGCTTCTCTTACTGAGGCCTACCTCACACTGAGGCCTTTCTCCTGGTGAGGCCTACTAACACACTGAGGCCTTTCTCCCACAGAGACCTCTCACAGACTGACGGCTACTAAGTTACAGGCACACCTGCTTATATGGAATTGCAACTTTTTGCTGAGTCATTGTATCCTTTTAATGCTTTCAGTGCTTGAGTCACATTTTTAAAATTGAAATACCCAATTAATTTTTAATATTTCTGACAATTTTCTAGTTGAATTTCAAAGTTACTTCTGAAGCGTCATTAGCGGCATTTGGGCAAGAACTTATGCCACTCTCCTTTGAACAATTTATAGAGTTTGAAGGCTGAGTGAACAGTGTACACAACTGATGGGATCATTCCCCACACCAATCCCCATACCATGACCGTCCCAGCATAAAATTGTCCTCTTGATGTACTTTTATCTTATCCTCCAGTAGGAAATTAAATCCCTCCCCTATCCCCCATCAGTTAAATCACTCAATTTCTCCTAAGATTACTACTAACTGAAAGGTCATGAGTTCGAAGCCAGGCCGGGTCGGAGTGAGCTTCCAGCCAATTTTGTGTAGCTTGTTGTCAACCTTTGCAGCTTGAAAGACACTTGCACCTCTCAAGTAGGAAATTTAGGTAACACTTTGTGGGGAGGCTAATTTAACTGATTCATGAGGCCATAAAAATCTCCAGGAAGTATGCAAAGAATGAGGAAGCGACAGCTCCCCTGGTGGCCAGAAGCTGGAATGTTAAATAGCCTCTGAGTGTCTGTCTATATATGTTGTGTCTACGGCATTGAATGTTTGCCATGTATGTGTACATTGTAACCCACCTGAGTCCCCTGCGGGGTGAGAAGGGCGGAATATAAATACTACAAATAAATCAATAAATCAATAAATTCTCACCCTCTGCCCTCTGTTTTTATCCTGCATCTGGCCCAGCTCACCTTGTTTAATTTTTTGTCCTTATTTTTATTTTACCTTATACCCGGTGTTTTTTCCCCACTGTGTTATTTTTCTTTTATTAGTTTGTATTTTATCTGATTTATTATTTGCTGTATGTGTTTCATTTGTTCAAAAGAAGGCTGAAAGGAGACATGTTTAAATTGAGACAGATATATAAACCCAATTTTCCTAGTTTCCAACAAGCTTCATAACTTCTGAGGATGCTTGCCACAGATGCAGGCGAAACATCAGGAGAGAATGCTTCCAGAACAGGCCTGGGCCAACTTCGGCCCTCCAGGTGTTTTGGACTTCAACTCCCACAATTCCTAACAGCCGGTTGGCTGAAGTTGGCCCAGGCCTGTTCTAGAACATGGCCAGACAGCACGAAAAACCTACAACAACCCATTTGAAGGGGTGTCCCATTGAGGAGGGAGCAAGCCTGTTTTCTGCTTGTCTGGAGACTAGGACACATTGGGTTCAAAATGGCAGGAAAAGAGATTTCACCAAAATATCTGGAAGGACTTCCTGAGAGTTAGAGCTGTTACTGTCCGAAGTTTCTCCTAATTTTCAGGTGGAACCTCTTTTCTTGCCATTTGAATCCACTGCTTCATTGGGTCCTAGTTTCTGGAGCAGCAGCGAAAGCGAGCTTGCCTCTTTCTTAATGTGACATCATTTCAGATATGTAAACATGGCACTCATATCCCCTCTTAGCTGCTTTTTCTCCAAGCTAAACATCCCCTCTGCTCCCTCTGCCACGACTTGACGTATTTGATCATTTTGCTCACCTTTCTCTGGACACATTCTAGCTTGTCCACATCCTTCGTGAAGTGTGTTGTTCTGGCAATCCTATTCATCTCTTCCTTCCTCTTCCCACAGGGTGACGCTTGATTCTGTTCTGTGCCTGTGACTCTTTTGCATTGGACTCCAAGCTTTGTCTCAGCTCCGAGATGGAGTGTGACTCCACGCCTCCTGCCCGAGCGGTTTGGACCGTGGCGGACCTGCTACGCTTCTCCCCGCCCTGCTCCCCGCCACCGCCTCCCCGCCGCCCGGCCTGGAGCCGCTACCGCCTGTCAGAGAGCATGAAGGGACTCCTGGTGGCTCTGGTGGGAGGCGGGGTGCCAGCCGGCTTCGTGGCCCCTTTCACCCGCATGGCCAACGAAGCTTCAGGGATCCCTTCCCTGGAGATCCTCTTATTCCGCTGCATCCTGCACCTGCTTTTCTCCTTCTACTTGTGCTGCCGGAAAGCCTCGTGCTTCGCGCCTCCAGAGGCTCGCCTGCGCAGCTTTCTCCACGCCTTCATCAACGTCATCTCCATCGGCTGCGCCTACAGCTCCTTCATGGTGGTGCCCAGTGGGAACGCCGCCACGGTCCGCAAGGGCTCCTCCACCATCTTCTCCGTCCTGCTGGCCATTTGCATCGGGAACACGAGCCTGACGGGGTACGACTGGTTCGGGCTGGTGGGCAGCACCCTGGGCTTGATCATCATGGTAGTGCCGGATGTGCTGAACCTGGACAAGAGCACGCAGCTCTACGACACCTTCGGTTACATCTTGGCCTGCCTGGGCGGGATAGCCTTGGCCTTGGGCCTGGTCATCTTCCGTGCCCTGGACTTCCCCACCAAGCTGGTGACGGTGGCCTTCCTGTTTGGCGTGGTGGGCAGCCTGCTGTGCTCTCCGGTGATGTTCCTCCTGCAGGATCCAGTGATGCCCGTGGACCTGCTGACCTGGATTTACATCGGGTCCATCACCATCCTGGCCTTGGTCTCCTTCTTGTGCGCCAGCTACGCGGTGACCAAAGCCCACCCGGCTCTGGTCTGCGCCGTGCTGCACTCCGAGGTGGTGGTCACCCTGGCCGTCCAGTACTACGTCCTGCGTGAGGCTGTCACGCCCTTCGACATCATGGGGGCCGGGGTCATCCTGGGCAGCATTGCGATCATCACAGCCCAGAATATCAGCTGCGACGCCACAGAGGAGGACGGGTCCATCCTGCACCTTAAAGGAATTGAATAGCGGAGGAAGGATGCACAGGCGGTTGGAGCACGATCTTGACAAGGCAGTGCCTCACAGAATGGGGTCTGTCCAGAAGTACCACCTACAAAACAGCATGGGAGCTGTTAATGTCCTTCACCCCATGGTCATATTTGGGGCGGGGAAGCAGTAGAGACTTCTAGCCAACTTGAAGATGGTAGGCAACATCTGAGCATTGAATGTTACACTGAATTTCCCAATCGACCCCTCGATGTTGGGATTAAAATGGCAACAGATCTCAGATATTTACCTGGCACAGCTGTGGCCACATCTGCTTCGTCTGGCAAACTTCCTCTGTGGATCATGGAAATGGAAAATATGGAGAACTCCCTAAGCTTCAGTCTCGTGGCCCACATTATGAGCAGAAGGCTGGCGTTTTCCTAAAGGAGAAAACCCTTCCAAATCATCTGGAAACTTGCATCATGTAACTGATCCACCTTGCTGGAATCTCCTCCATGGCAAGGGACGTTCTTCTTCCTCTTTTGAGCCTCAGCGGAAAAGAGGCAGAACCCCAGTGTTGCTTCCTCATTGAAGGTAGAAGCACTTGTGACACAGAAGGTCAAGATGGACAGAGCGAGGGGCACCTCCGGCAAAAGTGGCCCAAGTTTTCAGGTCAAGATCCGAGGAGGAGGAGGCGGCAGCCACTGGGGAAACTCCATGAGGCGACTCAAGGGGAAAAACACTCAAGTGCAACTCCAAATCAAGTCAGAAGCAAAGCCATGTTTAGAAGACGAACCTTAAGCAGACTTCTGTAAATGTAATTGGTTGCTCTGTGTATCAAAAGAGCTGAAGGAGACTTCTGTACATAGAAGTGGCATTTTTGTCCTCGCAAGCTTTCTTTCCAATGATTTATAATAAAGATTACAACTTTTTTTATTTAAAAAAAGCCGAGATGGGACGTGAAAGGGTTGAATGCATGCTGAGTCAGAGCCAAGATTGTGGGAAATGTAGTCCAAGGAAGGCGCAGTCCCAAGCTCTGGCGTCATAACAGGCAACAACATCCAAACATCTGAACTTTTAGAGACAGAGGATAAGATAGAGAGGCTATTTTGCTTCCTGCTGAATCCTCAGGACAAGGATCTCGCTTGTGGAATGAGCCGACCACTGGGCTGCTTGGTCACATGGTTGACCCGTTCTAGGAAGGAAGTTTGAAGACTGAGATCCCTTAAAAGGGAATGCAATGGCTCTTGGAGGGAGGAAGTGTATTTGTGGGGAGAACTGGAATACAGGGAAGAAGCTAGGCAAAACAGGACTCAATCTAGAATCAAAACTATCGTGTATATAAAGTATTTCTAAATGTTGTTGCAACTTTCCTCATTCTTCTCCATTGGCTTTGGCTGGAAAGGACCGATGGGGAGTCTCAGACCTGTATGTTCTGTCCACCAAAAGAACAACAGCAAGCAGAACTGAGACTCTTGCAGGCCTCCAGATTTGTTAGACAGACCACTCCTAGCATCCCTAGCCCACATGAGCGAAGCATGTTGCAGTCCAGCAAGGTCTAAAGCAGTGTTGCCGTGACGGACCTCCTGCTGTGCCGCGAGAAAAGTTCTCTGCCCCCCTTCCTTCCCCCCTCCTCCTGCCGAACTCCTGCTGCTTGGAGAAGGAGGAAGAAGGGCCAGGCAGCGGCGAAGAAAAATAAGGGGCCGGGACGCTGCCTCCTTCGGCCGTTTCCCCAGCCAGCCTCCAATCCGCTATGACTCCCGCCAGGATTCTCGCCCCTCGCTCGCTGAAGCCGCGCGGAGGAAGAAGCTGGGGAGGGGGTGGGGCATGGCGCAGCCTGGCTCCGCCCCCTCCCCTGGCTTCCGCTCTCCCCAAGCTTCTCCAGCCTTGAGGGGACAGTGCCAAGCCAGCATTGTGCTGGGTCTGCCACTGCTGGCTTGGCATTGCCCCCTCAAGGCTGGAGAAGCTGTGGGAGAGCAGAAGCCGGGGGAGGGGGCGGGGCCTGGTGCTGCCTGGCTCCTCCCCCTCCCCCAGCTTCAGCACTCCCAGCAGCTGCTCCCAGCAGGCCACCATCCCCCAGCCGTTCTTTACTGTGTTAGTGTCATTTTGTGTCATTTTGGTTGGTGGTGTGCCCTCTGATTTTTTTAATGTTAAATGTCAAAAAAGGTTGGGAAACACTGGTCTAAAGGGCCACAAAGCTCTTGCCCTTACAAGAACCAAATGCTGTTTGCCCATTTCAAGCCTTAGGGTGCTTTAAAAAATATTTATTATAAACATTTATATTCCGCCCTTCTCACCTCGAAGGGGACTCAGGGCAGAGCACAGCATATATATGGCAAACATTCAATACCGGGACAAGAATTTAGGTACCGCTTTATGCGGGCAGGCTAATTTAACTAATTTACAACATCATAAAACGTTCCAGCAGCATGCGTAAGAATGAGGAAGTACTCCATCAAGGACTTGGTGTCACAAGTGGATGGTGAAGCGACAGCTCCCTCTGTTGCTGGAATTGAGCATTCCCTCATGAAGCCGTAAAGCTGGAATGTTAAATTGCCTCTGTGTCTGTCTATATATGTTGTATGTCTATGGCAGACATGGGCATCTTACGGCCCGCGGGCCAGATGCGGCTTGCCGGCCAATTCTGACCGGCCCAGGGAGAAGGGCGTCGGAGGCGGGGCAATTTCTGCAAGAGGAAGGGTTGCCGCTGCCGCCATCCCATCACGGGCTGTGGGGCCTGCGTCAGCAGACAGCCTGCCGCTCCGGAGAACAATCGGAGGAGCGGCGGCTTTGGAATGCCTGCCATCCCGGGAGGCAATCCGTTCCTGCAGCGGGAGCAGTCGGCGACCTACAGTGGCTGATCGCCCTGGCGACCCGGAAGACTTGATCGTCTTCCGGGTTGCCAGGGCAATCAGCCGCTGCAGGTCGCCGACTGCTTCCGCTGCAGCACCGGATCGCCTCCCAGGATGGCAGGCACTCCAAAGCCAGGATGGCAGGCACTGATCAGGAACGCCTCTGACGGAATGGCTGGGGGCAAGAGTGGGCGGAGGCCTGCAGCCTCCGATCGCCTGCTGCTCTGCTCTGCTGCGGCGGCGGCTGGGTCCGCTTTGCCATCCTCTGGGCTGGGTCCATTGGGCCATTCCATCTTGAGGATGTCAGGCTCCATCTTGGTTCGCACCTTGTTTTCTTGAATTTCATTTTATTTCAGTGGTTTTTATTATTATTTTATAATAATTTTATAATAATAATATATTAAATAATATGTTATATTAAATTAAAATTTCAATATATTATAATGCCTATATATATACTATAATATAATAATATTAATACTAATAATATATGAATATTTCTTGATATATTCATATGTTAATATTAATGATGTGTAATATATAGTAAATATAGTAAATAAATAAATAAATAAAGTAGATTAGAATGTAGTTCAGCCTTTAGGTGCGGCCCTCCATAATATTTTTTGGCTCTCGTAGGCCCCTTTGAAAAAATAATTGCCCGCCCCTGGTCTATGGCATTGAATGTTTGCCATGTATATGTGCATTGTAATCTGCCCTGAGTCCCCTGCAAGGTGAGAAGGGCAGAATATAAATACTGTAAATAAATAAATAAATAAATAATTCATTATATGCATACATAAACATTAAAACATTTGTCTCAAAGCAAACGGTTTAGTATTCCAGCTTGCTTCACTTTCCGATTCACCCAGGGTGCATCTACATTGTTGAATTGATGTAATTTAGTACTACTTTAACTGCAGTGAAATTGTGGGAGGTGTAGTTTTACGTTTTAGCCTTTTCTGCCAAAGAGTGCTGCTGCCTACCCAAATCACAACTCCCAGGACTTCATAGCACCAGGCCCGGATCACCCATAAGGCCACACTAGGCCACGGCCTAGGGGTATAGCCGAGGGGGGGTGCCAGATCCAGAACATCCCCCCCCCAATTTTTTTAAAAAGTCAATCTCTGGGCGCTTCTGCGCCTGTGCGCCATCCACGCCCGCCCTGCGCCCCACCCCCTTTTGCTGCACTCCTCCTTGGCTCCTCCCTCCCTCCCCAGGCCACACTAAGACTCCCAGAGGCCGCAGCGACAGCTGCGCGGCCCCCATCCACAGTGCTGCGCACCTCACGAGATGAGTCTCAGCGTGGCTTGAGGGAGGGAGGGAGGAGAAGGAAAGGAAGGCTCGCCCCTGGGGGCGGGCTTCCCGTCCTCCTCCTCAGCTTAAGCGGCTGAGGGGCAAAAGGAAGGGGCCTGAAGCTGTTAGGAATTGTGGGAGTTGAAGTCCAAAACACCTGGAGGGCCAAAGTTTGCCCAGGCCTGCTCTGGAGGCTTTTAGGCAGGGGTTGGGTGGTCATCTGCCAGGAGGGCTTTGAATGTATTTTCCTGCCTGAAAGAACGGGATGAGGACTGGATAGACCTTGGGTTCTCTTCCAGCTCGTATGACTCAATTCAACATACATCTGCAGCCCAGGACCTTTGCCTGACTGTATTTTGTTGAAGGCTTTCATGGCTGGAATCAGTGGGTTGTTGTAAGTTTTTTGGGCTATCTAGCCATCTTCTAGCAGCATTCTCTCCTGATGTTTCGCCTGCATCTGTGGCAGAGGTTGTGAGGTCTGTTGGAAACTAGGAAAATTGGGTTTACGTATTTGTGGAAAGTCCAGGGTGGGAGAAAGAACTATTGTCTGTTGGAGCTAGGTGTGAATGTTTCAACCGGTCACCTTGATTAGCATTTATTTATTTATTTACTGTATTTACAGTATTTATATTCCACCCTTCTCACCCCACAGGGGACTCAGGCCGGATTACAATGTACCTATACATGGCAAACATTCAATGCCATAGACCAGTGTTTCCCAACCGCTGTGACGCGGCACAATAGTGTGCCGTGACGGACCTCATGCTGTGCCGCGGGAAAAGCTCTCTGCCCCCTTCCTTCCCCCCTCCTCCTGCAGAACTCCTGCTGCTTGGGGGAAAAGGAGGAAGGGCCGGGCGGCGGCGAAGGGGCCGGGGCGCCGCCTCCTTCAGCCGTTTCCCCAGCCAGCCTCCAATCTGCCATGACTCTCGCCCCTCGCTCGCTGAAGCCGTAAAGAGGAGCCCCGCCCACTGTAGCCCGTCCACTGCTCATGCTCCTCCTCTGTGGGAGAGCTGAAGCCAGGGGAGGGGGCGGGGCATGGCGCGGCCTGGCTTCGTCCCCTTTCCCAGCTTTGGCACTCCCAGCAGCTTCTCCAGCCTTGAGGGGCAGTGCCAAGCCAGCATTGTGCTGCCTCTGCCACCGCTGGCTTGGCACTGCCCCCTCAAGGCTGGAGCAGCTGCTGGGAGAGCTGAAGCCAGGAGGAGGGGGTGGGGCATGGCACGACCTGGCTCCGCCCCCTCCCCCGGCTCCGGCACTCCCAGCAGCTGCTCCAGCCTTAAGGGGACAGTGCCAAGCCAGCATTGTGCTGGTTCTGCTACCGCAAGCTTGGCACTGCCCCCTCAAGGCTGGAACAGCTGCTGGGAGAGCTGAAGCTGGGAGGGGAGAGGGCAGGGCATGGCACGGCCTGGCTTCGCCCCCTCCCCTCGACTTCAGCACTCCCAGCAGCTGCTCCCAGCAGGCCACCCCCAGCCATTCTTTACTGTGGTAGAGTGTCATTTTGTGTCATTTTGGTTGGTGGTGTGCCCCCGGATTTTTTAAATGTTAAGTGTGCCGTGGCACAAAAAAGGTTGGGAAACACTGCCATAGACACACAACATATATAGACAGACACTCAGAGGCTATTTAACATTCCAGCTTCATGAGGGTATTCCGGCCACCAAGGGAGCTGTCGCTTCACCATCCATTTGTGACACTGATGGAGTACTTCCTCATTCTTTTGCTTGCTTGCTTGCTTGCTTGTGATTTCATGGCATCGTAACTTAGTTAAATTAGCCTCCTGCATAAGCGGTACCTAAATTTCCTACTTGATGGGTGCAACTGTATTTCAGGCTGCAAAGGTCAACAGCATGGTACACAGATGATCGGGAGCTCACTCTGACCCGGGCTGGCTTTGGTCAGTAGTTATCTTAATGCAGCTGACTCCCAGCCAGCTGCGCCACAGTCCCGGTGCTGACAGCCTTTCTCCCACCCTGGGCTTTCCACAGATATATAAACCCAATTTTCCTTGTTTCCAACAGACCTCACAACCTCTGAGGGTGCCTGCCATAGATTCAGGCGAAACTTCAGGAGAGAATGCTTCTAGAACATGGCCAGACAACCCTTTGCCTGCCTGCTTATCTGAGAAACCCTGGAACCAAACAGTCAGGCCGAAGAATACAGGAAGCCAAAATTCCTGCCAAGATGGCTGGCTAAACAAAAAAAGACATCGGCTGTAGAACAATCCCAAAGATAGTTTTGGTTCCCCGGTGGCGGATGTTCCCCCGTCCTCAAGCATCCCAGAGAATTCAAAGCGTCACCTGTGTCCCATAATAGGGCCCACACACTGACAGCTGCTCCAGAAAGTGCATAAAGCAGTGTGCAAAAGGGAGGCCCTGACGCCATTCTGCCCTCTGCCGGCTCCAAGACTTACCAGACAGGAAGGGCTCCTTGCTTGCTCAGCCAAGGCGGTGGCCTAGAAAGTTCACCACAAGCGCTCTCTCGTTTGTGTGCGCGCATTGTGCTTACTGCTTACATTTCTGCCTCTTGACTTGGGTGTCCTGCAAAACATTTAGTTATTAGGCAGTGGGAGGATGGTCCACGCCGTCTCTTGCTTGGATGGCGGTGGTGGTGGTAGATTTGAGGTGCTATTGCTCACTCTGTTCTCCTGCAGCCCTCCTTCCTGCTCTTACCCTTTTGGCCTTCTCTCTCAAGCATCTGCTGTACCAGGACACCCTTCTCATAGAACCACTGAGTTGGAAGAGAACCCCCAAAGACCAGCCAGCTCACCCCTCCTTCTGCCAAGCAGAAGGTACTATGCAAGCCCTCCCAACAGATAGCCATCCACCCTCTGCTTAAAAACCTCTAGACAAGAGGACTCCATTAGCACAGGGACTGTGGCTCAGCTGGCTGGGTGTCAGCTGCATTAAGATTACTACTGACCGAAAGGTCATGAGTTTGAAGCTAGCCCAGGTCGGAGTGAGCTCCCGACCAAAATTGTGTAGCTTGTTGTTGACCTTTGCAGTCCGAAAGACAGTTGCATATGTCAAGTAGGAAATTTAGGTACCGCTTTGTGGGGAGGCTAATTTAACTGATTTATGAGGCCATAAAAATCTCCAGGAAGTATGCAATGAATGAGGAAGCGACAGCACCCCTGGTGGTCAGAGGCTGGAATGTTAAATAGCCTCTGAGTGTCTGTCTATATATGTTGTCTATGGCAGGGCTGCCCAGGAAGTCGATCGTGATCGACCAGACAATCCCGGGACTGAAGGTCGATCCCAGCCGGATGGGGCGCTTCTCAGAGGAGGCGGAGCCAGGCCACACCAAGCCCCGCCCCCTCCCCAGCTTTGACACTCCCAGCAGCTTCTCCAGGCTTGAGGATGGCAATGCCAAGCCAGTGGTGGCATAGCTAGGACAAGGCTGGCTTGGCATTGCCATCCTCAAGCCTGGAGAAGCTGCTGGGAGCTCCAAAGCCAGCAGGGAGGGGATGGGGCTTGGCGCGGCCTGGCTCCGCCCCCTCTGGCTTCCGCTCTACTAGCAGCTTCTCCAGGCTTGAGGATGGCAATGCCAAGCCAGTGGTGGCATAGCTAGCACAAGGCTGGCTGGGCACTGCCATCCTCAAGCCTGGAGAAGCTGCTGGTAGAGCTGAAGCCAGAGGGAGTGGAACCAGGCAGTGCCAAGCCCCGCCCCCTCCAGCCTTGAGGAGGTAGGTAGATCTTTCTGACTTGGTTTTATTATAAGTGGCTCGCATGCTGCAAAAGTGTGAGCACCCCTGGTCTATGGCATTGAATGTTTGCCATGTATATGTACATTGTAATCCGACCTGAGTCCCCTGCGGGGTGAGAAGGGCAGAATAAAAATACTGCAAATAAATAATAAATACCAAGGCAGCATATTCCACTGTTGAAAAGTTCTTACCTTCAGGAAGCTCTTCCTAATGTCTCTTTTCCTGCCATTTGAATCCAAGGCAGATGAACAGGTTTAGCTTGGAGGAAATAAACCTAAGCGGGGACATGAGAGCCATGTTTTAAATATTTGAAAAGTTGCACGTTAAGGAAAGGGTCAAGCAAAGGCAAGACACAATGGGACAATGGATTCAAATTGCAAGGAAGATTAGGAAAAAAGTTCCTGGCGGTAAAAGCTGTTCATTAGTGGAATGTGCCACCTGTAAGACCGGTGGACCCTCATTCTCTGGAACTATTAAAATCAGTTTCTTAACCTGGGGGTGTGAGAGGGGTCGCCAAATACCATCAGTAAACACAATATTTTCTGTTAGACATAGGGGTTCCATGTGGGAAGTTTGGCCCAATTCTATTGTTGATGAAGTTCAGAATGCTGATTGTAGATGAACTATAAATCCCAGCAACTACAAGTCCCAAATGTTAAGGTTTATTTTCCCCAAACTCCACCAGTGTCCACATTTGGGAATGTTGAGTATCCATGCCAAGTTTGGTCGAGATCCATCCTTGTTTGAGTTCACAGTGGTCTATGGATGTAGGTGAACTACAACTCCAAAACCCAAGGTCCATGCCCACCAAACCCTTCCAATATTTTCTGTTGGTCATGGGAGTTCTGTGTGTCAAGTTTGGTTCAGTTCCATCATTGGTAGAATACAGAATGCTCTATAAATCTCAGCAACTGCAACTCCCAAATGACGAAATCACCTCCCCCCCTCCATTGCGCCACCAGGGGCTCCTAATATTTACTATTCATTAACAGTTGCAAAATTACAGTTAAACCGCTGAGCTGCTGAGCTTGTTGACTGAAAGGTCGCAGGTTCGAATCAGGGGAGCAATGTGAGGTTCCACTGTCAGCCCGTTTCTGCCAACCTAGCAGTTCAAAAACATGCAAATGTGAGTAGATCAATAGGTATGGCTCCGGCGGGAAGCTACCGTAACAACGCTCCATGCAGTCATGCCAGCCACATGACCTCGGAGGGGTCTATGGAATGGAGATGAGCACCACAGTCCCGGAGTCGGACACGACTGGACTTAATGTCAGGGGAAAACCTTTACCTAGCAACAAAAACAATTTTATAGTTGGGGTCAACACATGAGAAACTGTATTAAGGGGTTGCGGCATTAGGAAGGTTGAGAACCACTGCTTTAAATGGAGGTTGGATGGCCATCTATTGGGAAGGCTTTGCTGGAATCTTACTGCCTGGCAGAAAGGACAAGATGGCCTTTTCCAGCTCTAATGGTTCTATGAATGTTGCCATACATCCAGTCTACTTGAAGACACTGTATAATGATCAAGGTTTACCACCTGAAAGTTACACAGTGGTTAAGAGGTTTGCCTCCAAGCCACCTGTAGCAAGATCTGGAACCAGTATGTCCCAGTTCACAGTCCTAGTTGTCAACACTCATCTGTCTCTAGGGTAAGAGACGGATGAGTGCTGATAAGATCCTGCATTTGGTGGATCCGGCTCACCAAACGCAGGATCCAATAAATCCTGCATTTGGTGAGCCCTGTCGTATTAAGCCCACCATATTAAGTCCCTCTTGGTTGCTTGAGATCTCGCATTTCCAGCAAGACCAGGCCTTGCGAGAGAACACCACGCACCCTAAACCTTTTGTGGTTTTTCCTGTTTTAAGAGACCATTCCTGGCAGGATGAACAGAGAAAAGAGCCCCCCCCCCTTTTTTTTACCAGCTGAGCTGACCACAAGTGCTGATATTTCTAAATTCCAGAGCCATGACTTGGCAGCTCAGATTTGGAAAACAAGAAACGCAGACAATCCAACGCTTTCTTGCGGCCTCCCATTCTCTCAAAGCCCATTCTCTCCTGCCCCCTTCATGAGGACTAGAAACCTTGAGGGCTTGTTTTTTTTTAAAAAAAAAAAGCTGCCAACACAAACAGCATCTTGAGAGAGAAGAGCGTCAGCTAGTAAGCTCCCACCCCTTGAAGCAAAAAATGCTGCAAGACACTTACGTCAGTGTGGAAAGACCTTTTTTATTCACAGTATTTGGTTATAAAACCAACTTCAACTTAGGGGGGGGGAGCGAAGGGGGTGAAGAAGAGGAACGGGAAGCGGTGTTGCCGCCGTGGGAGCCCCGGAAAAGAGGCTCTTGTGCTCCAAGCACCTCATTAAAATGCAAATGTAATCAGAGGCACTTTAAGGCATCAGACGTCCGTGACAAGCAGATGGCATTGGTATTTATGAACGCACATCAGACGTGTGCTCCCTGGAGAATGGAAGATTTCACACAACAAGGCTTGCCGGAGGAGCTGGGAAAGCGGGTCAAATAGAGGGAAGCGGCCTCCGTTGACCCTTTACGTTTGGGGCGTAGCCTCACAAAACCACATTACAGGGATTTCCCACAGAGAAAGGACCCAAGGCTGTATCTCAAGGGTGGGTGTACCTGAATTCTGCTTCCAAATATTCAAAGTCACATATTTATTCCTTGTCCCTCTCCCCATAGAGACAAATCAAGCCTTGAGACATTCACTCCACAAGTCCTTTCACATCCTCTTTGTCTTTCCTCCTATGATCCAAACCTCCTTGTTTATTTCCATCCCACCGTTCTCTTGATATAGAGACTCAAGGTGGCAATTTCCACAGGCCGACTTCTGCCCAAGGCCTCTCCTGTTCCTGAGTTCCACAACACCTTGCTAAGCCTAGGATACATCCCTCGTCAAAAGGCCACCAATAGCCAAGACGAGAGCAAAAGCACCTTGAAAGAAAATGGGATATATATATACAGAGAAAGGAAGCCAAGCTGTTTTGCTGAGGCAAACCCAAGGCCTCGCAGCCATTTTCAGCCTCAGTTCTGCTGGCTGGAATCCCGGATTGGATGGGATGGCCGAAAGTGCCTTATGAGGGTTAAGCGGTGTGCCTGCGCCATCTGCCGGGAGGACGCAAATACAAAGAGCAGGCAAAAAAAGCAAAGTATGACCAGCCCCCTTCCCTACTGCTACAACACAGAGCTCTTCGTTTACACCCACTATCACTCCCTCCAACTTGTTTTTTAAATCCCTTCCGCCATTCAGAACTACAGTATCTTCCTCACAGTTAAAGCAAAGCTTCAACCAGTAAAACCAAGGCAGCATATTACCCAAAATACATTTACTCATATATAATACAGTGGTCCCTCGCTATTTCACGGTTCGCTTTTCAGAGCGTTTGTCTGTATGGAGAGGCTGCCTCTGCGGATAAAGCCGGAGCTGAGGATTACGTGAACAACACGTTCAAGGAGGGTTATGTAGTGTATAAGGGCGTGGAGAGGGTTTATAAAGACTTACAATAGTGTATAACTACTAAAATAATATATAAATATTAAAATAAATCTGGCGTCCATACTTCTCGGATTTTCACTTTTTGCAGGTGGTCCTGGAAGGTAACACCAGCGATAAGTGAGGGAACACTGTACTCACTTTTTGGGGGCTAAATTACCAAAATTAGGGCACACATTAGATTTGTGTAATACGTAAATCTTAGTGCTGAGCCAAAGCAAAGGGGGAAGCTGCTTCAGGAGCTGCACCTGGAGCTCCTCTTCGAGGGGTGTCGCCTCTAACTTAATGTCCATAGTTCAATGCTATGGGATCTTGGGATGTGTAGTTTGGTGATGCACCAGCATTCTTTGGCAGAGAAAGCTCAAGATCTTGTAAAAGTACAATTCCATAGCACCGAACCAGGGAAATTAAAGTGGATTATGGGTTGTTGTAGGTATTTTTTGACT
Source organism: Anolis apletophallus (assembly GCA_030556195.1). Classification (NCBI taxonomy): domain Eukaryota; kingdom Metazoa; phylum Chordata; class Lepidosauria; order Squamata; family Anolidae; genus Anolis; species Anolis apletophallus. Next base: position 147,560,204 of record JARBWK010000008.1, on the reverse strand, counting down.
ATATGGCCATGTTCTAAAAGCATTCTCACAACCTCTGAGGATGCCTGCCATAGATGCAGGCAAAACGTCAGGAGAGAATGCTTCTAGAACATGGCCATATAGCCCGGCCATGAAAGGAATTCTATGCGGGCAGCAACTGTAATGTGCACCTTTTTTGGCCAAATTACAAAGGGTCTACTTTTTGTCACCATGCAGTACATTCACTAGCAATACTTTTTTTGTTTCAAGGTTTAGAAAATTGTTGTGCACATTGCATTCAATTGCACATTAGACTCAAGTCAATGCGGTAACATCCAAAGCTTGGGCATCAGTGTTTATCTCAGTTCCCAGGAATCCCACCCAATGACTGTCATGGGAATCTGGGGGTTGTAGTTTAAAATACTTTATATTCCAAAGTCATACTCAGAACACCTGCAGGGGAAGCTGCTCCAAAACAAAGTCTTATATTACCTAATTATGGAGGTATATATACATATCGCCACAGTATGAGCAATTTCCCCCTTCCTTTTGTTTCCTCAGAAACTCAATTTCAAACATTTGCACCTACATGAAGTCCTCTAGATGTGGTTGGACTGCCACTCCAAGCATTCCTCATTATTGTCTATGCTACTAATGTCACCAGGACTTTGAGGTGAAGGCCATACAATTGCTTCACAGCATAAATAAATAAATAAAAGTAGTAAGTCTGACACCAGAAGATGGAGGTGCGTTCTCAGTTCAGTACAGAATTTATTACTCTATGAAGCATCTCATTTGGGAAAATTGAGACACCCAAAGAACACCTGATAGTTGTACCTACTTTCAGGTGACCTGGACACTAGAATTAAGGAAATGCCAATGAAAAGAGAGAGAGAGAGAGCCTGTAAAACATCTCTTTTTAGGCAGGCCTTCAACTTAAATGGCTCTTGAAGAAGTCTTCAAACTCTGAGTTTTATATAAACTGTTGTTTTATGCCCTGTTTTAACTGTTTGTTGTTTAAATTGAATTACTGTTGTTTTATAAACTGATTTTATGTAAACCGCCCCGAGCTTGCTGGAAGGAGCGGTATACAAGAACAAACAATAAAATAAAATAAATAAAATAAAATAGCGCATGTTTTCTTCCCTGGAATGTCCTTTTTGAGGAATCCACTCCTCAGACATCTACCTGCAAACCGAATACTTATATTATCAGACACACTGATGTTACTCACCCCTTTGAAATGGTGAGCCTTCAGATAGAAGTAGTTCAAAAATACTCAGAAACATAATAAGTACATTATTACTTTCCCAACTTTTTAAGTACACTTTCAACTTCTTGTTACATTTTATTTGTATTTCACCAACTAGATTGAAGAGTTTGGTACAGAAATCATTGAGATACATTCAAGATATCTTATGTTTGAAATGTGATTTTTTTCCCACCAAATTTTACCAATATTATCCTTCCTAATTAAAAACATTTAATTGTTTTGTCACAGACATTCCTTATTCAAATACAATTTTTCAAACCATGATTACATTTCTCGGATATAAGTATTATGGCATTTTCTGTATGTTTTCAGCTTTTTTTCACCCTTGATTATGCCGAGTGAAGCTGCTGGGAATTGGAGTGAAACTTATCTGGAGGGACTTGTTGATTCTCACCTATTATTTTCAAGGAAACTTCCATTTAACGCCATCAATTTGCGCCATTCTTCCTTGTCTCACCAACCAGGAAGTCTCAAACCATTCAGCTTGATCCCTGTGGCTTGAGTTCAAACTGGATGCCAATCCACAAACCTGCCTCTCTTGAGCTCTATTTGTTACAACTGAACCTTGCCATTTCACAATATTTTCCCAAAGCAAGGCCCAATCCGCCCCACCCCCGCCCCGCCAATTACCTCCTGCTGATTTGTCTCCTGTCTCTATAAGAACATCCAAATATTTCTTAGTACAAGCAGCCCTTAAGTTACTGTAGGTTTGTTTTTAAGTTGTATTTGTAATTAAATCAGAACAAGTAAATTTTTAACTGTAACCCCAGCCATATAGCTGTGGATAGCATAGGGTTGTCTATGTCCCTGTTCAGAAGATTTCCCCTCACTTTCTGTTCCTGTGATAACTGAATTTTGAACAATTTGGCTTGTTTATTTAATGCTTAGACCATAGATCTTTCACATATAGGACAAATACATAAAAACCAGATTATTAAATACAATATGAAATACACCCTTAATATACTATATAAATCAGGGGTGGGCAATTATTTTTCCCAAGGGGCCACACGAGAGCCAAAAAATATTATGGAGGGCCGCACCTAAAGGCTGAACTGCATTCTAATCTACATTATTTATTTATTTACTATATTTATTATATATTACACATCATTAATATTAACATATTTATATATCAAGAAATATTCATATATTAGTATTAATATCTTAATTATTATATTATAGTATGTGTATATATAGACATTATAATATATTGAAATTATAATATAATATAACATTATTATATTATATTATTTATTATATTATTATAAAATTATTATAAAATTATAATAAAAACCAATAAAATTAAATTCAAGAAGACAAGGTGCGAACCAAGATGAAGGCTGACATCCTCAAGAGAGGAAGGATCCCAATATGAAATGGCCCAATGGACCTAGCCCAGAGGATGGCAAAGTGGACCCAGCCGCCACCGCCGCAGAGCAGAGGGCGATCGGAGGCTGCAGGTCTCCGCCCGCTCTCGCCCCCAGTCGATCGCCCTGCTAAGGAGTGCCTGCCATCCCTGGAGGCGATCCGGGCCTGCAGGGGGAGCAGTCGGCGATCTGAGGCGGCTGATCACTTTGGCGACCCGGAAGATGATCAAGTCTTCCAGGTTGCCAGGGTGATAAGCTCCTGCTGCAGGCCCAGATCGCCTACAGGGATGGCAGGCACTCCAAAGCCGCCGCTCCTCTGGCCTGTCTGCCGACACAGACCCCACAGAGCCCGCGATGGGATGGCGGCAGCAGCACCCCTTCCTCTTGGCACCGCCCCCTTCTCCCCGGGCCGGACAGAATCGGCTGCCGGGCCGCATGTGCCCCACGGGCCGTAGGTTGCCCACCCCTGATATAAATCATTAAAATGCTACATAAATCCATGGCGAGATGCACCCTTAAAATACTACATAAAATACTATATAAACTAGTTTGTTGTGGAAACAAGGATTGGAGATAAAGCTTAAGTGAAGGTATCTTTTCCCGGGATAATAACTCTTCCAGGAGTGAATTTCCCTTCTGAAGGGTAGATTTCTCTCACTTCCTGTTGCCTCAGCCCCATTCTTAACTAGTTGTTTGTAACTTGGATGTTTGTTACCCGAGGACTGTCTGTACTATTAACCTTCCCACAATGCTTCTTTTTTTTGATCAATCTGAAGCCTTTATTTTATTGTAGTTTTAACATATTCAGTATTTAAACATCGTTATACTTAACACTTCCCTTTAACAAATTGTACAGAACATGTATGTTTTAATGCCTATAGTATTTCATCCTTCGGCTTCATTACATATTGTCTAATCACCCAGTGCTGACCCTTCACCCCAGACCAGCCAATTATAATACTTATTTCCAAAAATCAGTTGTTACTATTACAGGTTTGGTCCCTTTACCTTCTATATATACATATTCTATCAATTTCCCTCAAATCTTCCCAAAATCATCTTTTAAAAATAATTTATTTATTTATTATTTCAATTTATATACCACCCTTCCCAAAAAGGCTCAGGGTGGTTCACAACAATGAATACACAACACACCGTAGTTAAAAACAGAATAAAAACAGATTAGGACCAGAATGGAAAGCGCAACCTTAGAGATTAAACGCCTGGCGGAACAGGGTGGTCTTACGGGCCCTCCTGAAGGCCTGTAACTCCGTTATTGCTCGTGCCTCTGCCAGGAGGGCATTCCACGGGGTAGGTGCTACTACGGAAAAGGTGTGCTGCCAAGTCGATGACAATCCTCTTTTAACCTTTATTGGATTACTGCAATGCGCTTTACGTGGGGCTTCCCTTGAAGATGGCCAACTTGTCCAACGTTCGGCTGCCAGATTAATAACGGGGGAGGTTACAAGAAGCGGTCAACCCCCCTGTTTAAAGAGCTCCACTGGCTGCTGTTTATTTTCCGAGCCCAATTTAAGGTGCAGGTGATTTCCTATAAAGCCCTAAACAGTTTGGGACCCGCCTACCTCCGTGACCGGCTGTCCTCCCATGAACCAGCCCGAGCCCTTCGCTCCTCAGGGGAGGCCCTCCTCTCGCCCCTCCCAGTCTCACAGACCCGGCTTGTGAGTACGTGGGAGAAAGCCTTCTCCTCTGTGGCCCCCCCGACTTTGGAATTCCCTCCCGGGAGAGATTAGGAATGCCCCCCATTGGAATCCTTTAAAAAACAACTGAAAACCTGGTTTTTCCACCTGGCCTTTGGAGATTAGATTCCCCAAAGGCCCCCGTCTTTTGGCGAGACCTTCTCCCCCCTATGTGATCCTTTATGTTCTGACACTACTCCAGTTATCTCCCCCTGAGTTTTTAAACATTTTATATGTGCATGTGGCCCACCCTGTCGTTCCTGTTTTAGATACACCTATGTTGTTGTGTTTATTGCTTTTATTGTGTTTACTGTTTTCTGATGTTTTTGATATTTTTTGTGATTTGTTGTTCGGGCACAGCCCCATGTAAACCGCTCTGAGTCCCCTCTGGGGACATAGATGTGGGTTATAAATAAAGTTTTATTGTTATTATTATTTATGTTTCCTATCAATTTATCATTTATTGCTTCTTTAGGCATTTCTGCGTAGCTTCATTGCTACCTCAAATATTTCTTTCATGACTCACTCTCTTGCCTCTATTTAAACCCTTCTTACTCTGCAACCCACTCGCATATTTCCCTCCCCAGTTAGCTATCTCTAAACCAAGATGTTAGTCCGACATTGAAAACCAAACACTCAGCCCTCATGTAATAGTTACATTATCCATTATAATTAACTTTATTCTTGGAACCCAGAGGGTGGGGGAAAAGCAGGCCACATGTGACTCTCAGGCCAGTTTTTGGGGTCCTTAAGGCCCTCCAGGGATTACAAAACCTTAGACCAGGGGTGCTCACACTTTTTCAGCATGCAAGCTACTTATAAAACAACCAAGTCAAAATGATCTACCTACCCACTACTCAGAGAGCCATAAAAGCAAAATATTTGGAAATTTATTACAGTGAGAGCCATATAATATATTTTAAGACTGATTTCAACTAAATGTGAGTATAATAAGCTCCTGGATTTATTCATAATAATAATGATGATAATATTAATTCAGCCTCTGCTACTACTACTACTAATAATAATAATAGTAACAACAACAACAGGTTCCTAGAATAGAAGACCTCCAAGGGCAATCTAGTCCAACCTCCTTCTGCCATAAGGGAAAAACACAATGAAAGCATTCCTCACAGATGGCCATTCAGCCTCTGATAATAATAACAATGGGTTCCTAGAATAGGAGGAGACCTCCAAGGGCCATCCAGTCCAACCTCCTTCTGCACCTGGGCAGCGTCAGGAGCCTGCGGGGCGGGACTGAGCCTTCCTCCCACCCTGCCTGCAATCTACCAGGACGCCCTACGCGATCCAGTAGATCGCGATCTACCTAATGAGCACCCCTGCCTTAGACCTTAAACCAGGCCTGGGCAAAGTTGGGCCTACCAGGTGTTTTGGACTCCAACTCCCAGCATTCCTAGCAGCCTCAGGCCCTTAGGAAAGGGCCTGAGGCTGCTAGGAATGCTGGGAGTTGGAGTCCAAAACACCTGGTAGGCCCAACTTTGCCCAGGCCTGCCTTAAACCCAATACATTCAGTGATACCAGCCTCCCCCCAACTGGCCCCAAAGGCTACGATAAAGTCCGGTTACATCCCCTCACCACAACTTCCTGAATGCCTCATCTCAGGGTGAGAATACATAACAGAATTAATGCAGTTTGACGCCACTTTGGCTGCCATGGCTCGAAACTACATAATTTTGGAAGTTGTAGATTTAAAGGGCCTTTAAGCTTTCCCTGCTGAAGAGTCCAGGGCAGGCCTGGCCAAACTTTGGCCCTCCAGGTGTTTTGGACTCCAACTCCCAGCATTCCTAGCAGCCTCAGGCCCTTAGGAAAGGGCCTGAGGCTGCTAGGAATGCTGGGAGTTGGAGTCCAAAACACCTGGTAGGCCCAACTTTGCCCAGGCCTGCCTTAAACCCAATACATTCAGTGATACCAGCCTCCCCAACTGGCCCCAAAGGCTACGATAAAGTCCGGTTACATCCCCTCACCACAACTTCCTGAATGCCTCATCTCAGGGTGAGAATACATAACAGAATTAATGCAGTTTGACGCCACTTTGGCTGCCATGGCTCGAAACTACATAATTTTGGAAGTTGTAGATTTAAAGGGCCTTTAAGCTTTCCCTGCTGAAGAGTCAAGGGCAGGCCTGGCCAAACTTTGGCCCTCCAGGTGTTTTGGACTCCAACTCCCACAATCCCTAACAGCCTACCGGCTGTTAGGAATTGTGGGAGTTGAAGTCCAAAACACCTGGAGGGCCGAGGTCAGCCTACCGCGTGTGAGGAATTGTGGGAGTTGAAGTCCAAAACACCTGGAGGGCCGAGGTCAGCCTACCGCGTTAGGAATTGTGGGAGTTGAAGTCCAAAACACCTGAGGGCCGAGGTCAGCCTACCGCGTGTTAGGAATTGTGGGAGTTGAAGTCCAAAACACCTGGAGGGCCGAGGTCAGCCTACCGCGTGTTAGGAATTGTGGGAGTTGAAGTCCAAAACACCTGGAGGGCCGAGATCAGCCTACCGCGTGTTAGGAATTGTGGGAGTTGAAGTCCAAAACACCTGGAGGGCCGAGGTCAGCCTACCGGCTGTTAGGAATTGTGGGAGTTGAAGTCCAAAACACCTGGAGGGCCGAGGTCAGCCTACCGCGTTAGGAATTGTGGGAGTTGAAGTCCAAAACACCTGGAGGGCCGAGGTCAGCCTACCGCGTGTTAGGAATTGTGGGAGTTGAAGTCCAAAACACCTGGAGGGCCGAGGTCAGCCTACCGCGTTAGGAATTGTGGGAGTTGAAGTCCAAAACACCTGGAGGGCCGAGGTCAGCCTACCGCGTGTTAGGAATTGTGGGAGTTGAAGTCCAAAACACCTGGAGGGCCGAGGTCAGCCTACCGCGTGTTAGGAATTGTGGGAGTTGAAGTCCAAAACACCTGGAGGGACGAGGTCAGCCTACCGCGTGTTAGGAATTGTGGGAGTCGAAGTCCAAAACACCTGGAGGGCTGAAGTTTGCCCAGGCCTGGTCCAGGGGCTTCTCCAAACTACAACACCCAGGATTCGCCCTCAGACATTGTGAAGAGAGGAAAGTAACAAATACACATTATTATTATTACTACTACAGCTTCTTTTAGCTCAAACGCCAAAATGCTCTGTTACAAAATGGACTCCACACAAATCGTGTGACTCCTTTGCTTTCTGATGGTTCACTCAAATCTGTTTTCTCTATACACCAAATTATTATAAAATACCGAGTATAACATTAGCATCAGGCTATGATTACAAGTTATGTAAATACACTTCCGCGTTCAGACTTGGGCCCACCTACAAAATGTCTCGTTATGTGTAAGAAAATATTCCAAAATACAAATAATCCAATTTCTAAACACTTCTAGCTCCAAACATTTAGAGAAAAGTGATATTTTTAACATATATATATATGTGTGTGTGTGTATGAAAAAAAATATAATTATAAATATAAATATATCTGATTTTTTCAGTCTGAAAGCACTGACTTCTTAGAAGCCACCATCCCTCAATTGTTCTTTATTAAATATATTAAAAACAAAGATAATATTTTTACGAAGACATCCCAACAGCGAATTTAAACCTTTCTTAATAATAATATAATGTAAAAAGGTTTTATTTACTACCCCCCCCCCCCAATAACTCCTCCATCTTTCCCTCTGACACAAAGACCCAGCAGCCTTCATAACCCTCTGCGACGCAAATCCCGCCCGAGACCGCTTTCCCAGTCTTCCCGCCAAGGCCAAACCCAGTTCCGGAGGTAGGCCCCAAAGCCGCGGTGTTTCCTAAGTACAGCGCCCGGCCCGCTGTGCGTCCTCTCCAGCGACGTCAACTACGCAAGCGCGAGGCGTACAGGGCCGCTTCCCGGAACGTTCCAACCCTCTCGACCTCGTTCTCGACAAAAGCGAGCTGGGAGATGAATCCCTCTCTCCGCCCTCGGCCCCCCTTCGGTCATCATCGGAAAACTTCGGAAAGTGGCCACGCCTCCCGGCCTTTCTTTTCCCGCCCAGCTCGGCTTATGAATATTCAAAGAGGTGGGTTGAATTTCTCCCGAAACTTGGGAAGAGGGCCCGCCTTCTTCGCCCGGACTGTACCATTTTCCGAAAAGGGGGGAGCAAGAAAATTGTTAGAAGGAATTACCTATCTATGTAAAATAGATGAGTTTGAGCTGTATTAAGATGTTCCTCTTGGGACCAGAAGCATTTCAGGGTTGGGATGATGCTTCGATTTCATTCTGGAAGGAAAGCAAGCATGAGAAACCATATTTGCCTGCTAAGTTCCAAAAGTTTGCATGCTGCATTTTGAATTTAATTGCACAAAATTAGTTAATTATTACCTGTGATGGATAAAAACTTTTTATGGCATGTTTTGGGGTTGCAAGGAACCATTTCAGTGATAATAAAATAAAATGTTAACCTGGTTGCAATTACAGTAAATCAGATAAATTATTATGCTTTCAATAATAAGAGTATATTATATATTAATAGTAATAATTTATTTATTTATTATAAATAAATAATAAATCAGATAAATTATGCTTTCAATAATAAGAGTATATCATTCTAAATTATTATTTGTTATTAATAAATAATAATAAATTTATTTATTATAAATAAATAATATTATATATTATATAGCATATATTATTGGTAGTTCCATATTTAATATATTAGTATTATTATATTACAGCATTCGTACTACATATGTCTATATTGTATTATTGTATTATGTGGTTTATTATTATCATGTGTATATATAATACCAGTCGTCCCCTGCCACGTGTTGCTGTGGCCCAGTCTGTGTATGTGTTTTGTGTGTATATATGTGTATTCTATGTAACATTTGTCGACCTCACCAAAGCCTTCGACACTGAGCAGAAAAGGTCTGTGACATATCCTGGAATTGCTCAAAATGATTATCCTGTTACATGAGGGCCAGCACGGTCAAGTCAGATACGACAATGCTCTCTCGGAGCCCTTTCTCATAACTAATGGAAAGAAACAAGGCTGTGTTCTTGCACCAACCCTATTTACAATCTTCTTCAGCATGATGCTCCCCAAGGGCTACGGCAGACCTTGAAGAAGACGACGACGGCATATATATACGCATTCAGAAGCAGCCCTGCAGCGCCTCACATCCTGCTTTGCAGCAGCTACAGAGCTGTTTGGGCTGGAAGTCAGCCTGAAGAAAACGGAAGTCCTCTACCAGCCCGCACCACAGGAAGAACACCATCATCCCCACGTCAGCATAGGCAAATCTGTGCTTAAGTCCGTTCAGCAGTTCACCTACCTGGGAAGCATCATCTCTTCAGACACCAAGATTGATAAAGAGATAGATCACAGATTAGCAAAGGCATAGAGTGCATTCAGAAGGCTTCATGAAAGAGTCTGGAGCAACAAGCACCTGAGGCAAAGCACCAAAATCAGTGCATACAGAGCTATCGTACTGTCTATTCCCCTCTATGGGTCTGAAACATGGGTCACCTATCGCCAACACCCACGACTCCTCGAACGCTTTCATCAGTGCTGTCTTCGCACAATCCTAAATATACACTGGACCGACACTGTGACGAATGTTGCTGTCCTTGAGCAAGCAGGGATCACCAGCGTTGAGGCCATGCTATTGAGAACACAGCTGCGCTGGGCAGGGCACGTCTCTAGGATGGAGGACCACCGCCTCCCAAAGATACTACTCTATGGTGAACTCGCCACGGGTCAGCGCAAGAGAAGCGCCCCCAAAGAGATATAAGGACTCCCTGAAACAACATCTCAGGCTCGGCCAGATTGATCACCAACAATGGTCCACCCTGGCCTCACATCGGGAGGCATGGAGACACACTATCCACAATGCTGGGGCCTCTTTTGAGAAGACACGCCGAATGGGTCTCAAAGAAAAACGACAACGCAGAAAGAACCGCAACTTGGAAACAACATCACCCAAGGAGACTTTCTGCTGTGCTTTCTGCAACCGGACTTGCCTATCTGAGATTGGCCTTTTTAGTCATCAACGTGCTTGTAAAAAGCGTGGGATGAGTCCTTCCTAAGAATCTTCGTTCGCAAAGTAATGCTGAGAGATGTGTGTATATATTTGTGTATATATGTGTGTTTTCGTATATATATGGTTTTGCCAAAGTGTTGTAATGTATTTTCTATTTTTTGGCTTTTAAAGTCCCTTCTGCTGTGTTTTTCAGTGTTTTTATGGGTGATGGTCACTCATTGGCCTGAGAGTTGTCTTGTGCCCAAATTTGGTGTCAATTCGTCCAGTGATTTTTGAGTTATGTTAATCCCACAAACATACATTACATTTTTATTTATATAGATTATTATACTGTACTATATAATAATATGCAATCAGTATTGTATAGTTTATTGTACTATATCAATAATATGTTGATAAAACAATATAATACTAATATATTATAATTATATATTTTATATTACATGTAAAATTACAGTATAATGTTATAGTACAATGTAATATATATTACAATGCAATATATAATATTAATATTGTGCTTTGGCAATAATATAATATATTGTATTTACATTTTACTTGTAAGCTGCTCGTAAATAAATAAACAAACAAACAAATAAATATCATAACCCTGTTCAAAGCAGATATTCTGGTTGATATGACAGTGTGGAAGGGCCAGGAGTTTTATAAAGGGAAACAATACATTCCAGTACTTCTGTTCTCCTCCCCCCCCCCCTCCTGAGAATTGGTTTCACCCTTTTCCCCATCCACCTCCCCGCCTTCGTATTATCTTGCTCTGCGGCTAAGCCCCGCCCCTTGCCCTCTCAGCGACGACGCAGCCGCGACCCCGCCCACAGACGCCGTCACCGCCCCTGCCGTTCTGCCCCTGTAGCCCCGTAGCGGGGGTGAGCCTATTTAAAGCCGCGCCAGAGCGCCACAGGCTCAGAAGCGCTGTAGAGCGCGGAGGGGAAGGATAGAAGGGAGGGGAAAAGGCGGCTGGACGTGGTCGCGGTGGGGGCTTCGCCTCAGCGCCGGGAGTGGCGATTGACGGACGGCCGGCGGGCGGAGTTCGGGAGTAGCGGCGTGAGGCGAATTATCGGTCGGCGAAGTATTTGTGTGAGGAGAAGCGGGGGGAAGGGCGTCGGCGGCGGCCTAAGCAGGAGCAGCATCTGCCGGCGCTCCTCCTCCGTCGACGCCTCCTTCCTGACTGACTGGCGGCGGGCTTTTGAGGTGGAGGCGGAGCCGCGGCTGCTGCCGCGTCACGTGACCCCAGGAGGAGAGCCGCCGCCGCCGCCGAGATGCACGGGGGAGCGCCCTCCGGGGACAGCGCATGCCCACTGCGCACCATCAAGCGCGTGCAGTTCGGCATCCTCAGCCCGGATGAGATGGTACGCGCCCCCCATACACACCCCAACACCCCAAAAGGAAAACAACCAAACACACACACACACAAAAGAATAATAACAATAATGCCACCTTTTCTTTCCTTTGCAATGGGTGGGAAGGGCTTTTGTTTCATTATTCCTACTTTACATTTTGGGGGTTTTGTTTTTGAAATCCATATATTTATTTATATTATTTTTATTCTTTCATATGATTTGTTTTGGCATGACATTGGGAGTTTTTTTTTATTTATGTTTACCTTGTATTTGCAAGATGTTTCTCCATGCTTGCATTGCTTTTTGGGGTTTTCTTATCCATTTATTTATATTACTATTATTATATTCCTTCATAATATTTCATTACTTTTTGGAGACTTTTATTTATTTTTTTTACCATGCATTTTGGAAGACTTTATGCATTCTTGCATTACTTTTTGGGTTTTCTTATCCATTTATATTATTATATTCCTTCATAATATGCCATTATCCATTTTTCTTATCCATTTATATATAATATATTCCTTCATAATATTTCATTAATTTTTGAATACTTTACGCATTACATTTTGGGTTTTCTTATCCATTTATTATTATCATTCCTTCATAATATTTCATTAGTTTTTGGAGACTTTACGCATTACATTTTGGGTTTTCTTATCCATTTATTATTATTATTATTCCTTCATAATATTTCATTAATTTTTGAATACTTTACGCATTACATTTTGGGTTTTCTTATCCATTTATTATTATTATTATTATTCCTTCATAATATTTCATTAGTTTTTGAATACTTTACGCATTACATTTTGGGTTTTCTTATCCATTTATTATTATTATTATTATTCCTTCATAATATTTCATTAGTTTTTGAATACTTTACGCATTACATTTTGGGTTTTCTTATCCATTTATTATTATTATTATTATTCCTTCATAATATTTCATTAGTTTTTGAATACTTTACGCATTACATTTTGGGTTTTCTTATCCATTTATTATTATTATTATATTCCTTCATATTTCATTACTTTTTGGAGACTTATTTATTTTTTTACCATGCATTTTGGAAGACTTTATGCATTCTTGCATTACATTTTGGGTTTTCTTCTCCATTTATATTATTATATTCTTTCATAATAATGCCATTATCCATTTTTCTTATCCATTTATTTATATTATATTCCTTCATAATATTTCATTACTTTTTGGAGACTTTTATTTATTTTTTTACCATGCATTTTGGAAGACTTTATGCATTCTTGCATTACTTTTTGGGTTTTCTTATCCATTTTTCTTATTATTATTATTATTGTATTCCTTCATAAATAAATAAATGTCTCCAAAAAGTAATGAAATATTATATTATGAAGGAATATAATAATAATATAAATAAATGGATAAGAAAACCAAAAAATAAATAAATAAAAGTCCCCAAAAACTAACGAATATTATGAAGGATTATAATAATAATAATAATATAAATAAATGGATAAGAAAATTATTATATTCCTTTATAATATTTCATTACTTTTTGGAGACTTATTTATTTATTTTTTACCATGCATTTTGGAAGACTTTATGCATTCTTGCATTACTTTTTGGGTTTTCTTATCCATTTTTATTATTATTATTATTATTGTATTCCTTCATAAATAAATGTCTCCAAAAACTAATGAAATATTATATTATGAAGGAATATAATAATAATATAAATAAGTGGATAAGAAAACCAAAAAATAAATACATAAAAGTCTCCAAAAACTAATGAATATTATGAAGGATAATATAATAATAATAACAATATAAATAAATGGATAAGAAAATTATTATATTCCTTCATAATATTTCATTAGTTTTTGGAGACTTTTATTTATTTATTTTTACCATGCATCTGGAAGACTTTATGCATTCTTACATTACTTTTTTGGGTTTTCTTATCTATTTATTTATATTATTATTATATTCCTTCATAATATTTCATTAGTTTTTGGATACTTTTATTTATTTATTTTATTTTATTACCATGCATTTGGGAGACTTTATGCATTCTTTCATTACATTTTTGGTTTTCTTATCCATTTATATTAATATTATATTCCTTCATAATATTTCATTAGTTTTTGGAGACTTTTATTTATCTATTTTTATTGCCATGCATTTGGAAGACTTTATGCAATTTTGCCTTACATTTTGGGTTTTCTTACCTATTTATTATTTTATTCCTTTATAATATTTCATTAGTTTTTGCATGGCATTTGGAGGCTTTTCTTTATTTTTGTTTACCTTGCATTTGGAAAATTTTGCGCATTCTTGCATTACATTTTGGGTTTTCTTATCCATTATTGATATTATTATTCTTTTATTTATAATATTTCATTGGTTTCTATTTATTATTTTTATTTTATTTATTTTATTTAAGACATTTATATGCCACCCTTCTCACTCAAGTAAAATGTAAATACAATATGTTGCCATGGCACAATATTAATATATATTACATTGTACTATAACGTTATATACTGTAATATTATTAGTAATGCTACATGTAATATAAAATATATTATAATTTATTAGCATATTTTACAGGGAATGTGGTGCAGCTGGCTGAGTGTCAGCTGCATAAGTTCTCTACTGACCAGAAGGTCATGAGTTCAATGCCTGCCCGGGTCAAGGTGGGCTCTCGACCTATTGTGTAGCCTGTTGTTGACCTTTGCAACCCGAAAGACAGTTGCATCTGTCAAGTAGGAAATTAAAGGTACCATTTAGTGTGGAGGCTAAATTTAACTGATTTACGAGGCCATAAAAAATATCCAGGAAACATGCTGAGATGTGAAGGAATGCGACAGCTCCGCCTGGTGGCCAGATATTAAATTGCCTCTGTCTTGTGTGTTTGTGTGTCTAAATGTAATGTGTACATTGTAATCCGCCCTGAGTCCCCTACGGGGTGAGAAGGGCGGAATAGAAATGAAGTAAATAAACAAATAATATCAATATATGTATATACAATATATTATAAGCACAGTTTTTGCATGACATTTGGAGGCTTTTATTTATTTTTACCTTGCATTTTCAAGAGTTATTCATGTCATTGTATTATATCCTTCCACTGAGGGCTTTATTTAATTTTGCATTGCATTGGAAGGCTTTTATTCATATTGTCTCCCTTTGGGGAGGTAAAGCAGAGGATAAAAAATTATTATTTCATTGCACTGAGGGCTTTTATTTTTGCATTGTTTTCTAGGGGTTTGTTCATTTTTTAAACTTTATCAGGGAGCTTTTATTCATTTTTTCCATTGCATTTAAAAATGACTTTTAGTCATTTTTAAAATTTCCACTGAAGGCTTTTATTTAATTTTGTATCACTTTGAGAGCCTTTTTTTCGTTTATTGCTTTGTTTCACATTGGGGGTTTTATATTTTATATATGCAAATTTGCATTGCACTAGAGGTGGTGTCTTTATTTACTTTTGCATTGCATTTTGGTGTTATGGGTTTTATGCATAGTGGAGCAATGAATTGCAATCTCTAGATTAATGTGCCTATTTTTAAAGGGAGTATCTACTCAGCAGTACCACCCCCAAATTTGCTTTCCTTGCAAGGCACCTGTAATGCCAGTATGCTCTTTTTAATTAAGCCGCTTTGAGTCTCCCGTGGGAGAGATAAAGTGGAGTATAAATAAATATAATGATAAATATGGGCTTTACAGCCTTGTTTGCTCTAGGAATTGGCTTCTTGCCACTTGTGGCTCTGTCATTTTTTTTAACTTCAAGAAACATCGCCTCAAAAATAAGTTTATTACTATAATTTTTTCTATCCCCTTCAGGTCTCTAGAAGAAGACCCAAAACACCTAACACTGAAACAAAAGAATATATAATTTGAAGCCTAAAAATACAGTAAAGTAGAATAAAACATTGTAAAGATACATTAAAAACCATTTTAGCATAAAGGCAGTCCCCAAGTTATAGACAACATAGGTTCTGCTTACTTATCCAAGCGCATCTCCCTTTGTGAGCCAGCTAGAACATTAATATCTCCCAGGGAGGCCCTGCTCTCGGTCCCACCGCCTTCGCTGGCGCAATTGGCGTGGACGAGAGACAGGGCCTTCTCTGTGGTGACCCCTAGTCTGTGAAACACCGCACCGAAATCGGATTGGTCCCTCCCTCCTAGCATTTAGGAAACAAAACCTGGTTGTTCAGGAAGGCATTTGGTGAATGACAGGTGTATTGAAATATGGAAATAGTTAAGACAACCTTGGGAGCGATGCAAGACTTCAATGTTTATGTTGTGTTTTAATTGCATTTCTAGTATTAATGGTTTTAAACTATTGTTATATGTGGCTAATTTGATATGATGTTTTATACATGTTAGGCATTGAATTTTGCCATGGATGATGTTGGGAACTGCTTTGAGTTCCCCCTGGGGTGAGAAAAGCTGTATATTTATTTATTTATTCAATCTTATATTCCGCTCCTCCCTGCAGGCTCGGGGCGGATCACAACATACAATACAATATACAGTGCATAGTAAAAACATAGAAAAACATACAATAAAAGACATAGCATAAAACAGTTGTCTCAGTAAAAAGTCCACAGGCTCCCATGGATTCCTTGGACGTAGTGTTAAAACGTGCCAGGCCAGACCAAATTAATTGAAGGCCAGTCTAAAGAGGGCGGTCTTACAAGCCCTCCGAAAAGGGGCCAGCTCAGGGATCGCTCAAGTATCATCAGGAAGAGAATTCCACAACACAGGGGCCACAGCCGAAAAGGCCCGCTGCCTGGTTGTGGAAAAGTGGCAAGAGCGGACAGATGGGACAAGCAACAATTTCTGCTCTTCTGAGCGCAGTGATCTCGGGGGAACATACGGGGTAAGGCGGTCCCCTCAGGTACTCAGGCCCTAGACCGTGCAAGGCCTTAAAGGTTAAAACCATCACCTTGAAGGCAATTCGGTACTCAATGGGAAGCCAGTGCGGTTGCCGAAGGATGGGAGTGATGTGCTCCCTCACTGGTGCTCCCACCAGCAAGCGAGCAGCGGCATTCTGCACTAGCTTGAGTTTCCGGATTGTCGCCAGGGGAAGGCCCACGTAGAGGGCGTTACAGTAGTCCAATCTCGAGATGACCGTCGCTTTGATCACCGTGGCCAGGTCATCCTTGGACAGGTAGGGTGCCAGTCGCCTAGCCTGTCGTAGATGGTAAAGCGAGGATTTGCTGACCATGGAGACCTGAGTCTCCATGGACAGCAAAGGGTCCAATTGGACACCTAAGCTCTTAACAACGGATGACGGGCTAAGTTGCTCGCCAACCAGAGTAGGCAACTGGCACTCATCCAGCCCAGGGCGACCGGGCCACAAGATCTCCGTCTCCGACGGGTTCACCTTCAGTCGGCTGGCACGCAGTCATCCAGTCACGGCTTCGAGGCATTGATGGAAACAATCGGGTACGGAGTCCGGTCTGCCGTCCATTCTCAGCAGAAGCTGGGTGTCATCAGCGTACTGATAACACTCCAGACCAAAGTCGCTGGCCAGCTGGGCCAGGGGGCACATATAGATGTTGAACAATAAAGGGGAGAGGATGGCCCCCTGGGGGACCTCACAACTTAATGGGAGCCTCTCGGAGACCTCCTCCCCCCTCTCCACGTGTTGTCCCCGATCCTGGAGGAAGGAGGCCACCCATTTAAGGGCAGTCCCCCTAACCCCAGTCACGGCTAGACGGTGGGTTAACAATGCATGATCTACCTACTGTATCAAACGCTGCTGTTAGATCTAACAAAACAAGCAGGGCTGATCCACCCTGGCCCAGCTGGCGGCGAAGTTGGTCTGTAATGGCGACAAGCACGGTCTCCGTCCCATGCCCAATACGGAAGCCGGACTGGAAGGGATCAAGTCCAGCTGTGTCGTCTAAGATACGCTGCTGCCCTCTCAATTACCTTGCCTAAAAATGGCAAGTTGGAAACAGGTCGGTAATTGGAGGGAGCCGAAGGGTCTAAATTCGGCTTCTTCAGCAGCGGTCTTACCATAGCCTCTTTCAGTCCCCCTGGGAACACTCCTTGCTCAAGGGAGCTGTTGATAATCTTTCCCAGGGGGCCTCGTAACTCCTCCCGGCAGGATCTAACAAGCCAGGAGGGGCACGGGTCGAGGGAGCAGGTAGTTGGTCTAGCTGCAGCAAGTAGCTTATCGACAGCTGCTGCGTCCAGTGGTTGGAATCGGGTGAAGGTGGACCTGCCGAGTGGCGGCGGAGTCTCGAGTTCACATACTGTATCAAAAGTGGCTGGGATATCCCGGCGGAGGGTCGAGATTTTGTCGACGAAATAGTTCTGAAATGCCTCAGCTGTTGGAGCCAAACCCCTATCATTTGGGACAGTCGGAATTGTTGTCAATGACCGAATTATCTTAAAAAGTTGAGCTGGGCGTGAACTGGCCAACTCTATCAAGGAAGAGTAGTGGACTTTTTTAGCTTCCTTAATAGCTTGCTCATAGACTTCTTTTAATTGTCTATAAGCCAATCTCGATGCTCCGTCACGGAGGTCCCGCCACACGTCCTCTAGCTGTCTCTTCCTCCGCTTCATCGCCCGCAGCTCCTCGGTAAACCAAGGCGAGCGATTACTACGGGGGATGAGAGAGCAATCTGGGGGCGATCTCTTCTAGGGCAGCGGAGAGGCAGATGTTCCAGCGTTCCACTTGCCCATCGACTGAGTCGCTGGGGAGTTCCAAATCCCTCAGAGCATTCAGGAACCTAGTGGGTTCCATAAGTCTCTTTGGGCGAACCAGAATTGGTTCGGCACCCTTACCGGGTGGAGGGGCCACTTCAAGACGGACTTCCAGGACACTGTGGTCCGACCATGGAACCTCCATTATGGAGGTTAGGATCACCTGAATTCCGGCCGCGAAGATCAAGTCCAGGGTGTACAATAAATAAATAAATGCTGTAAGTTTGTTCTTAAGTTGAATTTGTATCCAAGTCAGAACAGGTGCTTTAAAAAAAGTGTAACTCCAGCCATATAAATATAGATACAAATATATGCGCTTTGGATAGCATAGGGAAACAAGAATTGGTGATAAGGCTTCAGTTGAAACACTTTTTCCCATGATCGTATAATTCTTTCAGGAATGAATTTCCCTTCCGAGAGGGAGATCTCTCTCACTTCTTGTTGTCTCAGCCCTGTTCTTAACTAGGAGTTATTTATAAGTTGGATGTCTGTAACCTGGGGATTGCCTGTACTTGGAACTTAAAACAGTGTGAACGTTAGCCTACCTCTCCTTTTACTATACATAAGTGAGGGATTTTATTTGGGAAGATATTTAACATTTCAGCTTCTGGCCACCAGGGGAACTGTCACTCCCTAATTCTTTGCATACTTCCTGGAGATTTTTATGGCCTCATAAAAATTGGCCTTCCCACAAGGTGGTACCTAAATTTCCTACTTGACAGATGCAACTGTCTTTCGGGCTGAAAAGGTCGACAAGCTACACATTTTTGGTCGGGAGCTCACTTCGATCTGGGCTGGCTTCAAACTCATGACCTTTCGGTCAGTAGTGATCTTAACGCAGCTGACTCTCAGCCAGCTACGCCACAGTCACCTAAATCAATGATGTTCCCTACATAAAACATCAAAGTCCATGTTTTATACAGTATGTGGGTTTATATGAATTTGGGGGAGTATTTTCAACCTATTAGTGGTTGAATTCATAGTTGGAGAATCTGGGGATACGGGGGGCAAACTGTATTTCTGTAGTGTTCCCCACACTATAAGGACTTCTGAGGTGATATTCCTTCAAGTGTGGAAGCCTTTGGGTAATGTCTGGAGATTTAAATCCCGTAACACTCTTTTTGGGGGCGCCTCTCTTGCGCTGACCCGTGGTGAGTTCACCATAGAGTAGTATCTTTGGGAGGCGGTGGTCCTCCATCCTAGAGACTTGCCCTGCCCAGCGCAGCTGTGTTCTCAATAGCATGGCCTCAACGCTGGTGATCCCTGCTTGCTCAAGGACAGCAACATTCGTCACATAGTCGGTCCAGTGTATATTTAGGATTGTGCAAAGACAGCGCTAGTGAAAGCGTTCAAGGAGTCGTAGGTGTTGGCGATAGGTGACCCATGTTTCAGACCCATAGAGGAGAATAGACAGTACAATAGCTCTGTACTCACTGATTTTGGTGCTTTGCCTCAGGTGCTTGTTCCTCCAGACTCTCTTGTGAAGTCTTCCAAATGCACTATATGCCTTTGCTAATCTGTAATCTATCTTGGCGACTGAAGAGATTGTGCTTCCCAGGAAAGTGAACTACTGAACGGACTTAAGCACAGATTCGCCTATGCTGACGTGGGGATTATGGTGTTCTTCCTGTGGTGCGGGCTGGTAGAGGACTTCCGTACACTTGGATAAAAATGCTATATTTCTGCAATTCTGAGATGCATTTTCCCCATATAGACTTCTTTAACAATAGGATGCATTCTAAAATTAAAGAAATGCAGTAGATCTGTTAGCACCACTTAAGTTTTTGAAATTTGCATTGTCTTGTTATATTAGCTATAATACCAGGCACAGGCATGGTTAGGCTATTAGGAACTACAGGAGTCGAACTCCAAAACGCCTGGAGGGACAAAATTTGCCCATGCTTGGGCTGTACTGATGTTGCCTTTGCTTTTCCTTTCCAGAAACGGATGTCGGTGACTGAAGGGGGGATCAAGTACCCCGAGACAACAGAAGGGGGCCGCCCCAAGCTGGGGGGCTTGATGGACCCTCGGCAAGGAGTCATTGAGAGGACCGGGCGGTGCCAGACCTGTGCAGGTTAGTCTGTCGATTAGGGCTTTCATTGACCCCTACTGTCAGTGAAGGTGTACAGATTCACCCTAACCTTTACACAGCATTCATTTATGCTTCATGTACAGCTCATAAACCTCACCAAAAGGTAATTGTATACAGTGTTTAAAAGTTTTGGTTGTTTTGTTGTTGTTTTTTACATGAAACAAATTTTGCTTACATTGATCAGTGGTGACACTTTCTCACGAGACACAGTAATTCAGTTTTACTAGCAAACCAGAGGTTACGCCAGTCCCCTTTAAGAGATAAGGACACATACATACTGTATATACTTGAGTATAAGCCTAGTTTTTCCGCCATTTTTTAGGCTGGAAAAGACCCCTTCAGCTTATACTGGAGTCAAAATTATTTATTATGCTACTGTTATTATTATTACTTTTATTTTACTCTATTATATTTTGCTCTATTATTACATGTATTATTTTGCTCTATTATTACTGTTATTACATGCCATTATTTTACTCTATTTGAAGGATGCGTAAGCTGATTTACATTGAAGAAGGTTAGAATAATGGTGTAATCAGATTTGGACAGTCTTATCTTAAATTACAGGTTTATGTAAATATTCAAAAACATTAACCTGCCGATGCCTCAGTTAACATAGTTGTATTGATATCTATTTCTATTTTGAAATTTACTAGTAGCAGCTGCATTTTCCATCCTCGGCTTATATTTGAGTCAATATGTATTTCCAGCTTTTTGTGGTAAAATAGGATGTGTCGGCTTATACTCAAGTATATACTGTAAATTGTAATCATGAAATATAGGGGGAACACAACATACTTCATTAAAAGTTTTCATTTATATATTTTTAAAATACACTAGCTGTACCCGGCACGCGTTGCTGTGCCCTATTTAGGAGATGTGAGGAAGTGTGGGTATGTAAGGGTTGGTAATGTTGTGACAATGTGTTTTGTGTGTGTATATATGTGTATGTATGTGTATGTATGTTTGTGTGTCTCTGTGTGTGTCTGTATGTGTCTGTGTACGCATGTGTGTGTCTGTGTATGTATATGTGTTTGTGTATGTTTGTTTGTATGTATTTGTGTGTGTATGTATGCATGTGTGTGCGTACGTTTGTGTGTGTGTGTGTGTGTATGTATGTACACTTCCCCCCTATCTTTCCCCCCTCCCTCTCTCTGTCTGATTTCCCCTTTTTCTCTCTCGCTTCCCCGTCTCTCTCTGTCTCACTCTCCCCTCTCTCTCCCCCCCCATCTCTCTCTCTCTGATTCCCCCCCTTATCTTTCCTTCCCCCCCCCTCTCTCTGTCTTAGGCCTCCCCCTCTGTCTCTCTCAGTCCCTCTCTCTCGCCCTGCCTCCCGCCCTGGCGCACATGGGGGAGGCAGGGCCGGAGATCGGCGATCCGCCCTCCGCCGTGTCCCCCGCGGTTGCAGCGGCGGGCGCCTGAAAGAAGGTAAGCCCGGGAGCTTACCTTCTTTGAGGCGCGGTCGCTGGATCCGCGGGCGGCGGCGGAGGGCGGCCTGGCGATCTCCGGCCCTGCCTCCCGCCCTGGCGCGCATGGGGAGGCAGGGCCGAGATCGGCGATCCGCCCTCTCGCCCGTGCCCCGCGGTTGCAGCGGCGGCGCCTGAAAGAAGGTAAGCCCGGAGCTTACCTTCTTTGAGGCGCGGTCGCTGGATCCGCTGGGGCGGAGGGAGGCGGTCGGTGATCTCCGGCCCTGCCTCCCGCCCCTGGCGCGCATGGGGAGGCAGGGCCGAGATCGGCGATCCGCCCTCCGCCCGTGCCCCGCGGTTGCAGGGCGGCGCCTGAAAGAAGGTAAGCCCGGAGGTTACCTTGCGCGATTGCCCTCCCTGGGTTCTGCGCTCGTGGCCAGCGCAGAACGGGAGGCAATGGGCGGTTTTTGGGGGCTTGTTTTGGGGGGGTTGCAAGGTAGGGAGGTGGGTTTTTTTGTGTGAAGGTTATACCTCGTGGTCTGGGGGAATGTGTCTCGTTGGATTGGTGTTTCTGGGGGGCATAGTTTGGCCGTGCATAAAGTCCTTTGCACGACCACTCTCTTTTTATATATATAGATTAATCAGAAGGTAAAAACATACATTTCTAAGGTTTTTTTTAGTCATTTCTCACTACATTCCTGCAACACACCTATGAAGCTCATTGTATCACCATAAGGCAACAGGGAATTTGAAGGCATGTAGCAACATGTACATACAGACAACGAAAACATATTGCGTATTAACCATTATGATAGTAGTATTACATGCGCTTAAAATCATTCTCAATTAGTGGTTTTGTGATAGTTTTAATTGTTTTTAAAAATCACTAATGTTTGAAGCGATGTAACTTGCACTGATGTCTTTGATCGAATATTGAGAGAATGACAATATAAATGAAACAAATAGGCATTGGTAGAATGCCTTCATTAGGAAGGTCAGAGTCGGAGGTGGAAGAGACCAACCACCAAATTGTTGGCTGAGGTTCTCTTAGGAAGAGGGTTTGATGGTGTCTCCTTTCGCTCCCACCCGGCAGGCAACATGACAGAATGTCCTGGCCACTTTGGACACATTGAGCTGGCCAAGCCTGTTTTCCACGTGGGTTTCTTGGGCAAGACAATGAAAGTTCTCCGCTGCGTTTGCTTCTTCTGTTCCAAACTGCTGGTTGACTCGGTGAGTACAGAAGCATCTCAACAATCTCTATGCCAAATAAATGGTCTCGCTAAGATAGAAACAGAAAACCCCTCTTTTTTGAGAAGAGTATTGGCATTTTGAAGACTTTTTGGTGCTTACCATAATTTATAGTAAGCTTTAATGGTAAAAAAAAATTCAATAGTGTTAGCAGAGGACACATTCTTGGCCTCCGAGCTCCTTTTGAACAAATTTTGCCAAAATAAAAACCATCCTGTGACTTAGTTTCACCACATGTTATAGATGCAATAACAAGCAAAGGAAATATAATTGAACTGATAGTTAAAAATGGCAGAGGTGGTGCTGGTGATAATTTTCGCTCATAATAAAACAAAAAGGTACAAACGAATTCAAGTTGGAAATAATTCGGCCTTATTTCCGAGAAGCAGTCCCCTAAGGCTGCTTTTTTGCAAACCAGAAATGGACTCCTGGCCACTTAGCATTTTATTAACTTCCTTTTTTCATCAGCTTTTGAAGAGTTCTCTTTCATGGAGAATTCCATGTGACTCAAGCTTAACTTCTTAATATTCACTTAGCTTTTCCCCACCTCCCTCCGATGTCTGACACTGAACCCATTTTCCATACTTGCAAGGTGGCAGAATTAGTGAAGCCCTGGAGAAGAGAAGGAGGCAGGGTTCCTTGAGGTAAATTGATCATGGATCTCCAGTAATCCACCTGAGAGGATAACCGTATGGAACGGAGAGAGTTCCACCATGAAGGGTGGCCTGTGGGCCCTTGCCACCTGAGGCATTGAGGAAAACTGCTTTCAAGGCACCACTTGTATCTCATTGGAGACAAAGAATACCAGTTGGCTCCTACATGACCTGCCCTTTATCTGTGGCCAGCAATGTTCCTTTGCTCTAACACAGGTATGGGCAAACTTTGGCCTTTGGGTGTTTTGTACCTAAACCCCCACAATTCCTAACAGCTGGGTTGTTAGGAATTGTAGGAGTTGAAGTCAAAAACACCTGGAGGACCAAAGTTTGCCCATGCCTGCTCTAGGAGTTATTAAGCAAAACTGATCCTTGATATGAGACCGTGAGTGTGTGCTCTTTCTTTAGGTTGTAAGGAATTTCCATTTTATGTGAATTTACCAGGAAGGTAGGTTTGTATAGCCACAATCCCACAAACCAGCAGGTGTCAGGAGGCCTCCTGTGAGCTGAGGCTGGGCAAGGATGAAGGGCCTAGTCACTTCAGATGGAATCTGTGGGGAGCTGGGATTAAATGTTGACATCTTTACAAACTCAAATGCACATGTAGTTATGAATATATGAAATTGTTGTAGCACTGAATTCAACCCTGTAGTCTGTTCAGTATGGTTTTGATTACACTGGGCAGGAACGGATTTCTGGAGTTTCGATGCAGGTATTTAGTAATCTGCATGTTTGGGACAAATAGTGTCAGAAAGGTCAGGTTTTAATCTCCTTTTCCAACAGGTCTGTGTTTTGCTCTGTTTCTGCAGAACAATCCAAAGATCAAAGATATCCTGGCCAAATCCAAGGGACAACCAAAGAAGCGCCTCACCCACGTCTATGACCTTTGCAAAGGCAAGAACATCTGTGAAGGGGGAGAAGAAATGGACAACAAGTTTGGCGTGGAGCAGCCGGAGGGAGACGAGGACATCACAAAGGAAAAGGTCAGAGGGACAAGTCGCAAGACGCAGTTGGTGCGATGCTCATATCTGATATGTCGTTTGCTGGTATCTCCTTTTTAACTATCGGGGTTTTTTTTTCTATTCTTGATGTCTGCCTTCTTGAAAACAGTCCTAGTTGCTCAAAACATTGATGGGATTTTTGCAACAATATTTGCTTTTCGCTCTCTTTTCCATGATGACATGTTTTGTTGTACATAATCACATTTGTGCAAAATGGCCGCTTTTCATAGGTAAGAAGGAACAGCTTGTAGTTACCATAAATATATAAGTTCACTTGACAATGAACTAAAGGCAATCACAGCACATGTGTATATAAATATTAGTTTAGTTCTCATCATAAAACGTAATGGCATCATCAAAGGAGAAAAACCAAGGTCAATGGTTCAGCCATACAGTCTTTAGTTGCAATTCAGTGCAATTTTGTTCTGTCCTTAAGCTGTTACACTTTATTCATAAAGCCAGTGAAACTGATTTAGGATGTTGATGTGTTAACACAGACCTCAGTGCATTTCCTTTTTTGCTGTGCCTTGTCTAAAATGGACACTGAGATGAAGGTTGCTCAAGAACAGGGATGAGCAATTATTTTTTCCAAGGGGCCACATGAGAGCCAAAAAATATTATGGAGGGCCGCACCTAGAGGCTGAACTACATTCTAATCATTTGTATTTATTTATTTACTATATTTACTATATATTACACATCATTAATAACATATTAATATATCAAGAAATATTCATATATTAGTATTAATATCATAATTATTATAGTATATATATATATAGACATAATATATTGAAATTATAATATTATAAAATTATAAAATAATAAAAACCACTAAAATAAAATTCAAGAAGACAAGGTGCGAACCAAGATGAAGGCTGACATGCTCAAGAGAGGAAGGATCCCAAGATGGCCCAATGGACCCAGCCCAGAGGATGGCAAAGCGGACCCAGCCACCGCAGCAGAGAAGAGCAGAGCAGCAGGTGATCGGAGGCTGCAGGCCTCAGCCTGCTCTCGCTCCCAGCCGTTCTCCAGCTGATCGCCCTGCTTTGGAGTGCCTGCCATCCCTGGAGGCGATCTGGGCCTGCAGGGGGAACAGTCGGCAATCTGAGGCGGCTGATCACCCTGGCAACCCGGAAGACGATCAAGTCTTCCGGGTCTGCCACCGCAGCTTGCCGACTGTTCCCGCTGCAGGCCCAGATCGCCTCCAGGGATGGCAGGCACTCCAAAGCCGCCGCTCCTCCGGCCTGTCTGCCGACACAGGCCCCACAGAGCCCCGATGGAATGGCGGCACCCCTTCCTCTTGGCCCCGCCCCGACGCCCTTCTCCCCGGGCCGGACAGAATTGGTTGCCAGGTCGCAGGTTGCCCACCCCTGCTCAAGAAGATGGGGGCATTTCGTTTATGAAGCAGCTCTACATTTCACATGACAGAGTTCTCAACTAAATATCCCTTGCATCTCAAAAGTGAAATTAGTTAAGGGTGGGGAACTATTGGTGAACAGTCTGTTAAGGTGTTCCTTTACTCCTTCCTGGGATTATAAATAGTCGAGCCCCATTACATGTCTCTATTGACTCACCTTGCCTGCAAAAATCCCAGGCATTTGATGTTGTGGATTAATGTTCAAAAACAAAAAGGAAGCAGGAGAGCGTAGAATGACAAGAATGGCTAGCAATAAGAATATACACCCCGGAAAGTTGAGCCAACTTCACCTTACGTACCAATCTCATGGACAACACGAAATATAGATACACCTGAGGGTCCTGCTTTCAATGCTTTCTGCAACCGATTTCCAGCAAGTTCCAGTTCTCCAAACCAGGTCACAGAAGGCAGAATCTTCTGGCATTTGGCCCACATGCTGCTGACTTCCAGCCACTGCCAATTAACTCCAATTAGCAAAGTGCTGGTTTGTTGCCTTTGAGGTCTCCAGGCAACTGATAAATTTAGGTGCACAGCATTAGAGCGTGCTCCATTTACAGTGGGAGCTGCTGGAATCAAGTGCTCATCACTCTGAGGCTGTTCAACCAGAAAGCTTAAAAAAAACCTTCATAGGATAATGATACCTAGTAAATGTGTAAATTCAGGCATTGGTAACTTACTATTACCTTTTAAAGCTAATTAGTTGCAATTCAACCTGGGTCTTTGTTGCAAGTCACAAAGTACACTACAATTATGTTAACTGACTGGATATGTATCTAAATGCATTTGTTACATTTTAAACCAATAGTTATCCTTGATGTTTCAAAAAAATGATTTATTGTCAGTAATATTATAACTGGATATGTAATGGATACAATTCTGAACTTGCTACAGAAAGAAGAAACTGTGAATAACAGTGAACCATATTGAAATAAATCACAAGTTACCTTAAAATTAGCTTGAAGGACCTAGAAAATTCCCAAGAAGATATTCTCTATGATTTTTTTAAGGTTCTCTAGCATAAATCTCTGGTAATGCCTAGTTGAAGTGTAACAGAATTGTATGGAAGAGCTATACATTTGCTTGGGGTATTACCTTTTCTCCGATGTGGATAAAACCACTGATTTGGGGGCCATGCTATGTCCATCAGAGGTGGGTCATCCACTAAAATTCTTGGTGTAAAATTGTAACATGCTTGATATATTTAATACTGGGTCAAAGGTAAGAAATTAGGGGAAGGGTTCATAATTTTTCTCAGCATAGGACTTCAGACTGAACCAGTCTGCTACCATGCAGAATTCAAAATGCTGGCTTTAGCCTATAAATCTCGCTAAACTGTTCCACTCCAGCTTGCCTGTCTGAACGCATCTCCCTTTATGAGCCAGCTAGAGCAAGATGATCTGCTGGGAGGCCCTGCTGTCAGCCCTGCAGACTTCACAGATGCGATTGGCGGGGATGAGAGACAGGGCCTTCTCAGTGGTGGCCCCCTCGGCTGTGGGACTACCTCCCTAATGAGATTAAATCAGCTCCCTCCTAGCAATTAGGAAAGAACTTAAAACCTGGTTGGTAAAGAAGGTATTTGGTGAATGACAGGAGTATCAAAATATGGAAATAGTTAAAGATAACCTCAGTATCGATGCAAGACTTAAATTTTTATGTAGCGTTTGTGATTGTTTAGAGCTTTATAATTTTAATGGTTTAAATCTATTATATGTGATGTTTTATACATGTAAGCCAGTGCTGTCCAACTTCTAACCGGCCAAGGGCCGGACTTGAGGTCACTGATGGCCTGGGGGGCCGTTCGGCCCTGACCCCAGGCCCAGCCCCCTCCCCCAGCCCCGCCCCCAGCCCCCTTCTAAACTGTCATTCTCCCTCCTCCTCCTCTTTCTCCGGCGCCGCGGCGCATGGGACACCAGCGGCGCCGGGAAGGAGGAGGAGGCCCCTCCTCGCACCCTCCCGCCTCTTCCCGGGCGCAGCCGGTGTCCCCGTGCGCTGCGGCGCCGGGAAAAAAGGAGGAGGAGGATGGAGAGTTCTTCCTCCTCCTCCTCCTCTTCCACCGGCGCTGCGGCGCAGGGGAAAGCAGCGACGCCCGGGAGGAGGAGGAGGAGGAGGAGGAGGAGGGAGAACTCTCCCTCCTCTTTTTCCCCGCCCTTGCCTGGATCCCGGGCGCCGGCGCGCGGGCGGGGAAAGAGGGACGAAGGAGACGGCAATCAGCGGACGGCCTTCTCCTTTGTCCCTCTTTGCCCGCCCGCGCGGCCGCCCGAGATCCCTGCGCGCTGGGGAAAGAGGGACGAAGGAGAAGGCAATCAGCTGACTGCCTTCTCCTTGTCCTCTTTCCCCGCCCCGCCGGCGCCCGGGATCCCCTGCGCGGGGAAAGAGGGACGAAGGAGAAGGCAATCAGCTGACTGCCTTCTCCTTTGTCCCTCTTTCCCTGCGCACGCGCCGCGCCCAGGATGTTGGGCACCGGCGCGCACGTGGGAAAAAAGAGGAGGAGGAGGAGAGTTCTCCCTCCTCCTCCTCCTCTTTCGGGTGCCGCGGCGCATGGAACAGCAGCGGCGCCTGGGAAAGAGGAGGAGGAGGGAGAACTCTCCTCCTCCTCCTCCTCTCTCCCCCGCCCACGCCTTTGCCCGGATCCCGGGCGCCGGCGCGCTGGGGAAAGAGGGACGAAGGAGAAGGCTGTCAGCTGACGGCCTTCTCCTTCATCCTCATTTTCCCCCGCCCGCGCCCTTGCCCCGATCCCGAGCGCTGGCGCGGGAGGGGACGAAGGAGGGGCGAAGGAGGAAGAAGGCAGCCAGCTGACTTCCTCCTCCTTCGCCCCTCCTCCTCCTGACGCGCCGCGGCTCCAATCGCGAGCCGCGGTGCAGGGAGGGGAAGGAGGAAAGGGCGAAGGAGGAGTCAGCTCACTTCCTCCTCCCTGCCCCGCTCCCCCTCCCCCGGCCGCCATTAAAAAAATGGCGGCCGGGGCATAGTGGGAACCGTGTCCAACAGGCTGGGGGGCCGTGTACAGCCCTGATGTAAGCCATTGAATTTTGTCATGGATTATGTTGGGAACCGCTTTGAGTCCCCCAGGGGTGGGGAAGGCGAGATATAAATACAGTAAACAAATAAATAAACAAACCCATTGAAGAACCAATCAGCTTCCCTCCGAAAGAAGAGGCCTCAGAACATCCAGTCCAACCCCTTCTGCCTATCAGGAATACATAACCCAAGCCTTCCTGACTGATGACCATTCAGCTTCTGCTTAACAACCCCCCAGCCTGAGAAGGAGACTCCATGGTAGCGTGTTCAGTTGCCAAACGTTTCTTGCCATCAGGAAATTCTTTCTAATATCTAGGTTGAGTCCTTTTTTCCTGCAATAGTCCTCCCCCTGATGCCTCTTCTTCCTTTCTCTCATCTTGCTGCAGGGCCACGGGGGCTGTGGGCGCTACCAGCCGAGGATCCGCCGCTCGGGCCTGGAGCTGTATGCAGAGTGGAAGCACGTCAATGAGGATTCCCAGGAGAAGAAGATCCTGCTCAGCCCAGAGCGGGTGCATGAGATCTTCAAGCGCATCTCGGATGAGGAGTGCTTCATCCTGGGCATGGACCCCAAGTTTGCCCGGCCAGAGTGGATGATCTGCACAGTGCTCCCCGTCCCACCGCTCTCCGTCAGGCCGGCCGTGGTCATGCAGGGCTCTGCGCGGAATCAGGTAAGAAAGCAGGCATGGCACGGGGCGGCTGTTAGGAATGGTGCGAGGTGAAGTCCAAAACACCTGGAGGGAGGACCAAAGTTTGCCCCATGCCTGGAATAAAGGGATGGACGGAGCCAGTGGAGTGGACCATAGGCTTGGCCTTGACTCCCAAGCCCTCCCAACAGATGGCCATCCAGCCTCTGTTTAAAAATCTCCAGCAAATCTCTTCATTCACAAAGGCGCTTAGAGTGCCTTACAAAATGTTAATTTGCCCTCAGGTACAAAATCTACATTAGAAAAAAAGACACAATGTAACTCTATAAGACACAATGTAACTCTGTCTTGCTGGCTGCCTCCTTCCCACTCCGAGGCCAGCGGAATGGCAGTTAAGCATATGGTCAGCACTTGTAGAGCTGTACATGTAGACATTTGTGTTATAGCGTGTATATCTTTTCTTCCCCTTGCCACCGTTCTCCAGGATGACTTGACTCACAAACTGGCTGACATTGTGAAGATCAACAACCAGCTCCGGAGGAATGAACAGAATGGGGCAGCTGCCCATGTCATTGCCGAAGATGTCAAACTCCTGCAGTTTCATGTGGCCACCATGGTGGACAACGAGCTTCCCGGGCTGCCTCGGGTAAGTGCCTGGGGCAGATTTCCTCCATAGATTTCCTCAGCAGGGGAAAAGTGCCCTCTGTTGTCTGCTCTCCATGGGCACAGAGAGACATTGCTTCAGCTTTCGTTGACTCTTTTCTCCCACCTGGTTTACAGGCCATGCAGAAATCAGGGCGACCTCTGAAATCCCTGAAACAGCGGCTGAAGGGGAAAGAGGGGCGCGTGCGAGGAAACCTAATGGGAAAACGAGTGGATTTCTCGGCCCGGACCGTCATCACACCGGATCCCAATCTCTCCATCGACCAGGTGGGAGTTCCTCGCTCCATTGCTGCCAACATGACCTTCGCAGAGATAGTGACACCTTTCAACATTGACAGGTGAGGGTCCATGCACCATCGCTGCGCCTGTTGTTCAGATTTGGAAGCGGAGGCCTAGATCTTCATTCCTCTAAACTGTTTTTGTTCACTCTCCCCATCTCCAGGCTCCAAGAGTTGGTCCGCAGAGGGAACAGCCAGTACCCGGGAGCCAAATACATTATTCGTGACAACGGGGACAGGATTGACCTCCGTTTTCACCCCAAGCCCAGCGACCTCCACCTGCAGATCGGCTACAAGGTCAGTTCTGCTTTCTGCAGTAAGGATTTCTAGGGAATCCTATTGAATGGGAACATCGAATGCCTAGGAGATGTGCTGAGATGATGCCAGATCAAGGAAGGATGTGGGAAGGCAAAAGAAACCAAGGATATCCTATTCTACATGTATATTTCCATCACATTTATGTTTATCATCACTGCTGAGCTCTAGGACATTTGCATTTGACTGCTGAGATGTATACATTTTATTTTAATGATCCTTTTTCATTTTGGAGGTTGCTAACAAAGGCTCTTCCACGCTTCCACCTTCCAGGTCGAGCGACACATGTGCGATGGGGATATTGTCATTTTCAACCGGCAACCCACGTTGCACAAAATGTCCATGATGGGGCACAGGGTCCGGATCTTACCGTGGTCCACCTTCCGCCTCAATCTCAGGTCAGCCCTTGTTTTTTCCCCTTCTGTTTTGAAATACTCCATTGCTCTCCGTGTGAGAGAAGAGAGGGAAATGAGAAGGCGGAGCAGGTGAAGGAACTTTTGCTGTGATGCAGATCAGTCCAAGTGCTTGCTCCACTGAGTTGCATTGCATCCTTCTCCCTTTAAGAACCACCAATTTGCTGTTGACAGCTGTAAGGTTTTAGGAATTACATAATCCAAAACAGGTTTTGAACACCAGCTTGAATGTAAGTTTAAGAAGCAATAGATGAAGCCACCATATAGTCCAAGGGAAGGAATCTTGAGACTTTACCATGTCCATTCGGTCAAAATACCCATTGCTAAAAGATACTTGAGTGCATCCCCCGAAAAAACCCCAAATGTCCTTCCAAAAATAATCAAGAATGACCCAACATCACTTCCAGTTAACCTAAATGGCTCCTGCAGTGCAGCAAGGTGTGCCTGTCCTCAACTGATGTTCAAGGCAATGCGTCAGGGGCATTGAGCTAGGACATTTTCAGTAATAATAGTCCCAAGTCTGGTTGGGCATCTCACTCTAAAAGGTTACTATGCATATTGGTCTTATGTACTAAAAATAAGCTATTTTAATAGTGGGGACACACTGGTTTCTCAGAGAGAGGCCTGTAGAAGTTGTGTAGGAAATCAACCTCTATTGCTGACCGTTATTTTCTTGTCTTTAATATTGTATATTGTGGGAATTACATAGATGAACACAAGTTTGTTTTGAGCGCCTTTTAGCCTGAAATGGCCACGCAGGTGCTTCTGTTCTTCTGGGGTCTGATTCTACTCAGAAGGAAGGCAGAGCTTGGTTTTCCTGATCTCTGAAAAGATCCATGAGTTTCCTCAGAGGCAGGAAGGCATTTGAAGGATGGGAGGGTGCCCAGGTTGGCTTTGGATCGAGACTGGGGCTTATATGGCTGTCTCCCTTGCCCCGGCAGTGTGACCACCCCGTACAATGCTGACTTTGATGGTGATGAGATGAATCTGCACCTCCCCCAGTCCCTTGAGACCCGGGCAGAAATCCAGGAACTGGCCATGGTGCCCCGTATGATCGTCACTCCCCAGTCCAACCGGCCCGTCATGGGGATCGTGCAAGACACTCTCACGGCCGTCCGCAAGTTCACCAAAAGAGATGTTTTCCTGGAGAGGGTGAGTTGAGACAGGAGGAGGGAAATGCTCTCTATATAGGGATTCTGTTGGGCAAGTGGGCTTATTAACAAAAGACTCCTCCCCATAAATGCAAGGCACAGTAACTTCTTAGCTTCAGCGTGATCCAGCACCAGTAGTGATAAAAAGAACAAAAACATACAGACCGATGTTACCTCTTCCATAGGAGGCTTTTCTTTGTAGTAAAATAATATGGTTGCACTATTTACAATTACAAGGTTCTTTGAATTCTTTCTTTTCTTCCTCACTTCCTGCTTCTTCCTCATGTAGATAAACTGCTTCACTCTCACAGAGCCTCCTCTCACACCGAACTTACACAGGAGATTCACACACAACTTTACACACGAGGCCTTCAACCAGGGGCTTTTCTCACTGAAGCTTCTCACACTAGGCCTTCTCACAGACTGAGACCTTTCTCTCACTGAGGTCTACCTCAGACTAACGGCTACCAAGCTATAGGTACACCTGCTTATATAGAACTACAGCCATTGCATCCATTTATTTATTTATTTACTACATTTATGTGCTGCCCTTCTCACCCCCAAAGGGGACTCAGAGCAGCTTACAATATATAATTGTTTCAGATTTGTGCTCTATTTTCTTTGGAAATTTAATTTTGAATTTCATCCTTTCAAAGCTTGACTCACATTTTTGTAATTAAAAATAACTAGTTAATTTTTAGTATTTTTGACAGGTTTCCCCCCTTCACACTATGATTTTAGCATAAAAGTCTCCTAGCCTGATCCTACTTCGTTCTAGTCTCTCTATTTCCATGCCAATATCAAACTCTGTACAAAAATCACAAGTTGGTGGACAAGATCGGCATTCTTTGCACTATAGAGTCTTAAAATGGCTTGGAGGTTTTCACAGTGGAATTCCTTTTGAGTTGAGAACTTCAATGCCTAACTTTCAGGGCTCCCCTTGTTTTCTTTCCTCTCCTTCAGGGGGAGGTGATGAACCTGCTGATGTTCCTCTCCACCTGGGATGGCAAGGTGCCACAGCCGGCCATCCTCAAACCGCGCCCGCTCTGGACCGGGAAGCAGATTTTCTCCCTGATCATCCCTGGCCACATAAACTGCATCCGGACACACAGCACCCACCCCGATGATGAGGACAGTGGCCCTTACAAGCACATTTCTCCTGGAGACACAAAGGTACCGTATTGCCAGGAATCAGGCTTTGAAATTGAGTCCATTCCTCCTCCCCCCCCCCAAATGTTTATATATGTACTCTCCTTCACAAAGAAGCTACTCTGCTTATCTCACCCTGAGTTTTAACATTTTGTATTTGTGCGTGCGGCCCACCTTATCATTTCTGATTTTAGATACCTATTTGTATATTATTTATATGTATGTATTTTTATTGTGTTATAGTCGATGTTTTGATTTTATTTTATTGTAATCTGTTGTTTTGGCTTTGCCTCATGTGAGCCGCCCCGAGTCCCCATCGGGGAGATGGTGGCGGGGTATAAATAAAGTTTATTATTATTTATTATTAAAACAACTACAGTGTTCTCTCACTTATTGCTGGGGTGAGGTTCCAGGACCTCCCGCAATAAGTGAAAAACCGCGATGTAGGGGTGCTCTGTTTATTTTATTATTAATGCATTATTTTAGTAGTTAGACACAATTTTAAGTCTTTATAAACTAACTTAAAATAAAGTGAAGGAAAGGAAGGAAAGGCCCTTCAAGGCTGGAGGAAGGGAGAACTGAGGAGGGAAAGCGCCTTGGAGAGCAATGGTGGGAAAACCCCACAAAACAGTGAAAATACAATGATATATATTTTAAATCAATATTTTTTGAAATCTGCGAAACAGCGAGTCTGCAATAAGCGAACCGCGAAGTAGCGAGGGAACACTGTAACTCCCTGCATGCTGGCTGGGGATGGTGGGACACCCAAGTTGGGGGAGCACAGTGCCACTTTTCTCCTCCAGGTGGCAGTAAGAGACCTCTATTCATTCTTGCTTCTCTCCAAATGTCTTTCCAAATAGGACTGACCACTTCCATCATGCTAGTCATCATGCAGTCATGGGCCAACTTGGGCCCTCGGAGTGTTTTGGACTTCAGCTCCCACAATTCCTAACAGCCAGTAAGCTGTTAGGAATTGTGGGAGTTAAAGTCCAAAACACTCGGAGGGGCGAAGTTGGTCCATGCCTTCTTTAGCCTTTTCTAGTCACCTTATTGGTAGGTTGCCAGTTGCTTTCAGAAGTAAAATCATGGCCCCCAATTTTGGACAAAAATTCAGCCAGCTGGCAAAAAACCCTTTTGAACTTGGGTTTGGGGTGTGACTGCATTTTTCTGTTCATAAGCAGGTGTCTGCTAATAAGTAGCAGGTATAATTTTCAATCTGCTGCTCTAGGTGATTGTGGAAAATGGAGAGCTGATCATGGGCATCTTGTGTAAGAAGTCTCTGGGCACCTCAGCGGGTTCCCTCGTCCACATTTCCTACCTGGAGATGGGCCACGACGTCACCCGCCTCTTCTACAGCAACATCCAGACCGTCATCAACAACTGGCTCCTGATCGAAGGTGAGTCTGGGATACAGGGACATCCAGGGCAGCGTTGTCTTTCATTGCTTCTTTCAGAAGATCCTTGAAGTCCTGGCCTTGTGGGAAGGAAAGGGGGTGAGGGTGAGAGTGATGGTCTTCATTTATATCATTCCTTTCTCCCACTGTATTCAACAGGCAGGACATGGATACTGAGCTTCTTAAAACCAGAATCTGAGAAATGGATCAAGTCTTTTAGGTTCCTATTTCCTATGACAGTATTTTTGGCATTTTTTTTTCTTGGAAGTTTTTGTCAACAAATGTCCAGAAAATGAAATATATGTATGTGAGACTTAAACAAGTTACTGCAGAGCATTTAGAGCAATCTGGAATGAGGATTTGGGATTATTCAGGAAAGGAGACAACTCAGCAGATTAAACATGCCAAAAAACAGGCATCAAACTTTATTAAGCACAAAAGCAATAAAGCAAAAATAACACACACAGCAGCAGCAACCACGAAAAAACAAAAGATGTACGGACTTTATAGTTTTCAAAACAACTAGCCATAACTCCTCCTTTCTTGTCTAACATGATTGGTTACATTTATTTATTTATTTATTTGTCACGTTTTTATACCGCCCCTCTCAGCCGAAGGCGACTTGGGACGGTTTACACAGGCAGTCTCTGCCCTCAATACAACACAGCAACAAGGCAACCCCCCAAATAACAAATTAACAGTAAGTTAGTCGGCTGAACTACACAGAAGAATACACCTACAGCTAAACTTTGTTTTGACTAACTGTAACCTTGATTCCCATGGAACTAATATATACAATGCTCTTCTTGCACCTGCAACTCCAAGGTTAAAAAAAATGCTTAACACTTTATTTACACAACTAATCAAAACACAGTAATTTTTCTGACAAGAGCTGCAAGTCTCTGAACATGGAAGTGAGACAATCATGAATCCATTTTGAACGATACCATTTTGCACTATTTCTCAACAGTTTTGGCATTTTAGGCCTGAGAAACAGACCGGTTCATTTGACTGACACTAGGAGACCCACAGAAAAGGAATTTGAAAGAGAGGCCTATCTATCACTACGGGCTAGAAAGTTGGTTTAACTATATATCTTCTGTATTCTGTGCAGGGAAGCCTCGCTTTTCAGGGGTGTGGAGAGAACCTTGTAGGGTTTTGCATTTCCTTCCTGGCTTTCAACCCTCCTCCTTTCACAGGTCACACCATTGGCATTGGAGATTCCATTGCTGATGCCAAGACCTACCAGGACATTCAGAACACCATCAAGAAGGCCAAGCAAGATGTGATAGAGGTAAGAGAGGAAAAAACTGCAGCAGGTGGTCAGCAGGCCATGGAATGGTGTTGTTGGGGGAGTTTTTGGAGGGGGGGGCATGTTCAGGGGAGATGACGATGATGATGATAAATAAATAAATAAACTTTAGTTGTACCCAACTGCCTTCTCCCAAAGGGAACCAGGCCGGCTTGCAAAGCACTCAAAGGTGCAAAAGCACAAAACAAAAAGTGTAAAAACAATAACATAAAACAATAAACAACTAACATAAATCTTCACAACGCTCCCTGGTAAAAATCAGTAAAATACATAGAAGCATAGAAGCAATGATTCCAGCACTCTGCCTGTGGGCAGGTTATTTCACTGACTATAGTACTTGGAAAGAGCTACACTTGTGGCTGTGTGTTTTTGTTTTTTTGAAATTAGTTCTGCTAAGCACAATGCAACAATTTTTGCCCTCCAAAATTGAGTATAACTGTATATTTTTAAGCAACACACATTTCAACAAAAGAGCTGTTAAGCGAGAGGGTGCTGTGGGCCAGTAGAGAGCAATAGAGCACAAAATGAGATGTGGATGGGAAATCATATGAGGGAAGAATTGGGAACAGAGTTGGTGTTTAGGAGCCCCTGTAGTTTGTGTTGAGTGTGAGATGGTGTTGTATGCTGTCACTTTCTTTCTCCCACAGACTGTGCAAAGGGGGTCGCGTTGCACCTTTTTGACGGAGAAAGACATTAATGGCATAAGCTTTCTTAAGAATTTTTTTCTTACCGGCTTCTGTTCTTTCAGTCTCAGAGGTGCTACATGAGCCCTTTACATGCAGATCCAAACTAATATGGCAATATCTTTGAATTCTGCCACTCCAACAGTAGGCCACAAATATTTAGGAGTAGAATCAGATTTTAAAAAGAAACAATAGATTCTTGGGACTTCCAGAGTCTAAGCGCCCAGAGCCGATCTTTTTCCCTTGCTACCACCAGGTCATTGAGAAGGCTCACAACAATGAGCTGGAGCCCACCCCTGGCAACACGCTGCGGCAGACCTTTGAGAACCAGGTCAACAGGATCCTGAACGATGCCCGAGACAAGACCGGTTCTTCGGCGCAGAAGTCCCTCTCAGAGTACAACAACTTCAAGTCCATGGTGGTGTCAGGAGCCAAAGGCTCCAAGATCAACATCTCACAGGTAAGGCCCACTGCCTCCTGCTCCATACGTAGACTTGCTTACTTGCCTTCCCGCTTCCATCCCAGATCCCTGTGCGTGATCCTCTGACTCTCCTTCCCTTTAAATAACTGTTTACTGGGGAGTTGTCCTTCTCCTCTTAGGGCGCTTGTGCCCGCTTTGTGCTGGTCTGTGACCGTAATAAAGTTTTGATTGATTGATTGACTCTCCTTCCCTGCAGGTCATTGCTGTGGTGGGACAGCAGAACGTTGAAGGGAAGCGCATCCCATTTGGCTTCAAGCACCGGACGCTGCCTCACTTCATCAAGGACGACTACGGTCCCGAAAGCAGGGGCTTTGTGGAGAACTCGTATCTGGCTGGCCTGACCCCAACAGAGTTCTTCTTCCATGCCATGGGAGGCCGAGAGGGGCTGATTGACACAGCTGTGAAAACTGCAGAAACGGGTGAGTGGAAGATGGTGGGATGGAGAGTGGGTAAGAGGAAGGGTCAGGGAAGACCTCAATTGGCAGACAAACCTGTGAGGTTCATGTACCTGTTATTAGCAGTGATGGCATCATCACCACCTTTATTTGCACCCAAATAAAATGTTTAAAATGTTTTACATTAAAACAGAATTATTCCATTAGTAATACCAAAAGGTCAGATTTTATTGATTGTTGTTTTATTATGGTCCTGTGTATTTATAGGATTTTAATGTTTTATGTTTGTAAGCTGCCTTGGGTCCGCGCAGTGGGATAGAAATACTCCAAATAAATAAATAAACTATACACAAAAATAAGCAAGTTTAAAGTCCCTATCATAATTATATTTTTTGAAATAGTAATATCTCAAAAGTGTGTTAGAATAAAAAAAAACCCATTTGGTTGTGTTACACTAAACATACTTCCAATTTCCACCTCTTCTCCATCCAAACTGTACTAAGTAAAAATAAAAATTATTAAAATTCACTTCCCACTGAGTATAAATTGTATTGCAGCTTTTCCATAATGTTTGCAACATGAAATCTATATGGCAATCATTAATATACTTTTGAAAGTCTTTGCCATTCCAAAGACAGCAAGGGAGGAGGGCATTCTAGCCTTCCTAGAAAGGAAGCTACAGAGACGGGGAGCAGCCACTAAGGAGGTAATCTGTTTTCTTAGAAAGAAGCAATGCCACCACAATCTTATCAGTTTTGAGTTTCTCTGCCCCTCCCCAGGCTACATCCAGCGTCGACTGATTAAATCTATGGAGTCGGTGATGGTGAAGTATGATGCCACCGTGCGTAACTCCATCAACCAGGTGGTGCAGCTACGTTACGGCGAGGATGGTCTGGCCGGGGAGAGCGTGGAATTCCAGAACCTGGCCACCCTCAAGCCGTCCAACAAGGCCTTTGAAAAGAAGTGAGTCCCGGGCTTTGGGTTGGGGTCTGTGAAGGGGTTTCGGGAGTCTGGCGTTGTTCTGTGGTTCTTTGAGTTCACAAGGGATTCCTCAACCATCCCATGTACGTGACACTGAAACCCAGATTGGTCTTTCCTCCTGGGAAGGTGGCCGGATCTCAAGGAAGGAGAAAATAGCATGTTGCACATGGGAAGGACTCTGGCCTGGCATCCCTTAGGAGGCCTCTTGCCTCACTTTAAATAGCTCAAAATGGTTGTTTATGTGGTGTCTCCCACACAACCCAGGAATGCTTTCCCTCACCCAGGGCTGCCACAGAGCCCCGAAGAAACAAAAGCGTGTTTGTTTCTCAACTCCACCAAGTCTCTGGAGACGAGACATTCCAGCCATTGCCTGCTATTGTGCAAAGAGCTCCAACCACAGCTCTCCATAGGATATTGCCTTGCCGTTGTTTTATTTGCTGCAGGGTTGAACGGTTCAATGCCCTAGGTCTGATCACAGCATCCCCTCCCCCCCAATCTCTTTTTTCCTGCTCCCAGGTTCAAATTTGACTACACAAATGAGCGGGCGCTGCGGCGTACTTTGCAAGAGGAGATGGTGAAGGACATCCTCAGCAATGCCCACATCCAGAACGAACTGGAGAGGGAGTTTGAGAAGATGAAGGAGGACCGGGAAGTACTGAGGGTCATCTTCCCCACAGGGGACAGCAAGGTGAGGCCAAGCTCCGGCACCTTCCTGCCTGTCCCTGGACACACAGTGGTCCCTGGGCATCCGCTGGGTTTTGGTTCCAAGTCCCCTCATGGATACCCAACTCTATAATAATCAACTTTATGTGCTTTAAATTGACCCTGTGAATGAAAGGCCATCATTTACTGTCCTGCTCAAAAATTATAAACTCAATTACATGGCTTCTGTAATTTGGTCAGACCACCTGTCATTCAGTCATCACCTTCTCCCACTGTCTTCAGATTCCCACTGAGTTGTGTCAGTCATCAAAGCGAGATAAATCATCTGTCCTTACTTCAATTATTTCCAACATTCTCAAGTAACTCATCTTGAAAGGCACAGAGATAACGTTCAGACATGTTGTAAATTCAGCTTCCAACGAAAGCAGCTTTTCTCCTTTATTAACAAAACTATTTACATTGCCATATTTCATACCTGTCTGCACTTAATTAAGTCATGGCAAATAGCATGCAGCACATTGTCTTTCTTTTCCGGTTTGTACAGGAAATTCCAAATGTGGCAGTCTTATCAATTTTGCACACCTCCTTTAACCCATGCACTACTGAAACACACAGTTTAAACTATATGCTCTTTTCAGTCAAACACTATTTACCGACAGTGTCATCATATGAGACGTCCTGAAAGTCTTGGTCTAGTCATTTTGGCTTCTAGGGAGAGCCCAGGCTTTCTTGTCTTGGATCAAAAGCAAGAGAAACCTTCCTGGAAACTAAAATACAGGAATATGCTGCTGGGTTTAGAAGAAGAAATTTAAAGCTGCTCTTGGACTGCGGGCAAAGAGATGTAAAACAACCCCTAACTTAGGGAGCCATATAGTGGTGGTGTTGGATGCTCGTTCCTGCCATCTCACCTGCAAATGTACCTTTCCAAATAGGTGGTTCTTCCCTGCAACTTGCTGCGTATGATCTGGAATGCTCAGAAAATCTTCCACATCAACACCCGCCTGCCCTCTGACTTGCACCCCATCAAAGTGGTGGATGGTGAGTTTGGGGATGGAGGATCAGGCAGGTGATATATGGAAAGGAGATCATAATTCTCTGCGCTTGGAAAAAATATAAAACCTGGATTTAGCTTTGTGTTTGCTGAGCCGTTGCATAGGAGCCTTGCCTCTTGGAATAGGTTATGGGGGTGTATTGGGAGGGAGCCGGTGTTTAAGGGGGCGGCTGTATAACCAAATGAGAATCGATGTCCTTGTTCTCCATTTGGGGATCCCAGGGAGTGTCTTCATGTCCCATCTCTCTGGCCTCTGCTTCCCAGGTGTGAAAGACTTGAGCAAGAAGCTGGTGATTGTGAATGGGGACGACCCCCTGAGCAAGCAGGCCCAGGAGAACGCCACCCTCCTCTTCAACATCCACCTGCGCTCCACGCTCTGCAGCCGGCGCATGATCGAGGAGTTCCGCCTCAGTGGGGAAGCCTTCGACTGGCTCCTGGGCGAGATTGAGTCCAAATTCAACCAGGCCATTGTAAGTATCAGTCACTGTCTTGAGACCCTTTGCTTTCTTCAGGTACAGTTCCACCGTGTAATCCATGCACAGGCAAACTTTGTCCCTCCTTCAGGGCAGTAACCAGAACTAGCCTTGTTTGGTTTTTGAAGTGGGACAAGATTGGCTTACAGGGAGGCCATATCAGGAAAGCCCCCTGATGTGAAGGGCTGCTTCTTCCCCTCCTAGGCCCACCCAGGCGAGATGGTGGGGGCCCTGGCTGCCCAGTCCCTGGGTGAGCCTGCCACTCAGATGACCCTGAACACCTTCCACTACGCTGGAGTCTCAGCAAAGAACGTGACGCTGGGTGTGCCTCGACTTAAGGAGTTGATCAATATCTCAAAGAAGCCCAAGACCCCCTCGCTGACGGTTTTCCTCTTGGGCCAGTCTGCGCGTGATGCCGAGCGAGCCAAGGTAAGCCGGAAGGAAGGTGGCGCAGAGACAGTGCTCACTTTTTGTGGGGTTGGAGTGGGATGGTCTTGACTCGCTCTTTCCCCAAGCAGCTGCTTCACCCCATTTCCTGTCTTTTCTTTTCCCCAGGACATCCTTTGCCGCTTGGAGCACACAACTCTTCGGAAGGTGACGGCCAACACGGCCATCTACTATGACCCAAACCCACAGAACACGGTGGTGGCCGAGGACCAGGAGTGGGTGAACGTGTACTACGAGATGCCTGACTTTGACGTGACCCGCATCTCGCCCTGGCTGCTGCGTGTGGAGCTGGACCGAAAGCACATGACAGATCGCAAGCTCACCATGGAGCAGATTGCGGAAAAAATCAATGCCGGTATGGGATTTAACCTGGTGGCATGTTGGGTTAAACCACTAAGCTGCAGAATTTGCTAACCAGAAGTTTGGCAGTTCAAATCCCGAGGACGGGGTGAGGTCCTATTGTTAGTCCCAGCTTCTGCCAACCTGCCAGTCCGAAAACATGCAAATGTGAGGAGATCAATAGGTACCGCTTCGGCAGGAAAGTAATAGCACTCTATGCAGTAATTCTGGCCACATGGCCTTGGAGATGTCTACGGACAATTCCGGCTTCTCGACTTAGAAATTGAGATGAGCACCAACACCCAGAGTCTGACACAACTAGACTTAATGTCAAGGAAATCCTTTACCATTACCTACGGGGCAAGTCAGGGCAGGGGGCAGACATAGTGACATAGTGCTCCAAAACCCTTTGTTTTCACAACAGTGTCTTTTCCACCTGAAAGTATAACCTGCCTGCTTCCTACCTTCTTTTGCAGGCTTTGGGGACGACCTGAACTGCATCTTTAATGACGACAATGCGGAAAAGTTGGTGCTGCGTATCCGGATCATGAACAGTGATGAGAATAAGATGCAGGAGGTGTGAAAATGGGAATTGCATGCATTGGGTCACCAGAAGATGTGCTTTCTTTAGGAATGGTTGTGTGTGCAAGACTGAACTGACTTTGCTTGCTTCTGTTTTTCCTCTTTCCCAGGAGGAAGAGGTGGTGGACAAGATGGATGATGATGTCTTCCTGCGTTGCATTGAGTCCAACATGTTGACTGACATGACCCTCCAAGGCATTGAGCAGATCAGCAAGGTGAGTACGATACACATATCTCTGTGGGATTTGGACTTTGGGGCTCCTAGTTCACTGTTCACCCAACTTGTGTCGCTCCAGATGTGCAAGACCTCAGCCTAAAATTCTCTGAAAGTGCCACTCCAGGCTTCATCTTGCGTCTGTGTTTTTCTCTCTTTCAGGTGTACATGCACCTGCCTCAGACGGACAACAAGAAGAAGATCATCATTACGGAGGACGGGGAATTCAAGGCCTTGCAGGAGTGGATCCTGGAGACAGACGGCGTGAGCCTCATGCGCGTGCTGAGCGAGAAGGATGTGGACCCTGTCCGCACCACCTCCAACGACATTGTGGAGATCTTCACGGT
The DNA here is from genome assembly GCA_030556195.1 of Anolis apletophallus. Classification (NCBI taxonomy): domain Eukaryota; kingdom Metazoa; phylum Chordata; class Lepidosauria; order Squamata; family Anolidae; genus Anolis; species Anolis apletophallus. The sequence continues at coordinate 147,517,037 of JARBWK010000008.1, read as the reverse complement.
GAGCATCAGGTTGAAGTCCAGGGTCGTGGCATTTTCTTAAATGGAAACTGAAGTTGTGGGAAGAGGATTCCAATTTGCGGAGATGAGAAGGGCAATTAATTGCCAATTCCAGCAGCTGAAAATGGGTAGAAAAATTGGGGGGGGGGGGGGGATTCAGTGCAATAAGTGAATATGGAATAGTGCAATGATGACCGAAATGGCTTCAGATTATAATTTTGGACTGCATAGTTTTAATAATTGGTTTTAATGTTGAGATGTTTTCAGCTTTTTGGTTTTAATGTATATATTTAGACTCTGATTGCCTCCTACCCCACAGGTCTTGGGCATTGAGGCTGTGCGGAAGGCTCTGGAGCGGGAGCTGTACCACGTCATCTCATTTGACGGTTCCTACGTCAACTACCGCCACTTGGCCCTGCTTTGCGACACCATGACGTGCCGCGGGCACTTGATGGCCATCACTCGGCATGGAGTCAACCGTCAGGACACGGGTCCCCTCATGAAATGCTCCTTTGAGGAGACGGTAAGTTGGAGGCTGTGCAGGAAGGGAAGACCACCTTTTCCTCTGCTAGTCAGAGGATCTTTGAGGGATTTCTTTGAGTAAACGTTGGGGCGTGCTCTGTCTTTTGCTGCAGGTCGACGTCTTGATGGAAGCAGCAGCCCATGGTGAAAGCGACCCCATGAAGGGCGTCTCAGAGAACATCATGTTGGGCCAGCTTGCCCCGGCGGGCACCGGCTGCTTCGACCTCTTATTGGATGCGGAGAAGTGCAAATACGGCATGGAGATCCCAACCAACATCCCTGGGTTGGGCGTGGGTGGACGTAAGTACTCTGTGGTGCTTTTCCTTACTTACGCAATGCAGGAAAGAAGAAATTGTTGGATGAGTGGGCTTAATAACAAAAGATTGGGCTTAATAACTTATCAGCAGCAGCGTGATCCCACACCAGTAGCTCAAAATGATATAAAGAACAAAAACACACAGACCAATGTTATCTCTTCCTTAAGAGGATTTTCTTCGTAGTAAAATAATATGGTTGTACTATTTACAAGAACAAGGTTTCCATAACACAATTAAACAAATGCATAGGAGCTTTACCCACAGCAGTCTTCACACGAGGCTTCTCTCACACAGAGGTTTACCTCACACTCCTCAGGACGACACTATCTTTGGCCCACTGACTTTAACAAGCTTCAGCCTACTCACTCTCCTCAGGACGACACTAGCATTGGCCCACTAACTCTTACAGGCTTTGGCCTACTCACTCTTCTCAGGATGACACTAACTTTGGCCCACTAACTCTTGCAGGCTTTGGCCTACTCACTCTCCTCAGGATGACACTAGATTTGGCCCACTGACTTTAACAGGCTTCAGCCTACTCACTCTCCTCAGGATGACACTAGCATTGGCCCACTAACTCTTGCAGGCTTCGGCCTACTCACTCTTCTCAGGATGACACTAACTTTGGCCCACTAACTCTTGCAGGCTTTGGCCTACTCACTCTCCTCAGGACGACACTAGGTTTGGCCCACTGACTCTTACAGGCTTCGGCCTACTCTTCTCAAGATGACACTAGCTTTGGCTCACTGACTCACAGGCTTTGGCCTACTCTCTCTTCTCAGAATGACACTAGCTTTGACCCATTGACTGACAAGCTTTGGCCTACTCACTCTCCTCAGGATGACACTAGCTTTTGCCCACTGACTCTAGCAGGCTTCGGCCTTCTCACTCTTTGAGTGCTTGACTTACATTTTTGAAATCGAAAGTACCTAGTTAATTTTTAATATTTCTGACAGAAACAACTTGTCAGCTTTATGGGGAAAGGAGTGGGCGTGGTGGATCAGATGGGACGGAGGTGGACAATTGGCTGTCCTCATGAAACAGAATGAAAACCAAAAAAATAATTCTAAACCAGCCATGAGATACCACTGCTTCCCTTCCCTTTTCTCTCTCTTACTGGTCTGAGGAATTACCAAAAGGCTCAGACACAACATACTTTGCAAAAGGCATCCCAAGGATGCCACCAGAGACCAATCAATGGGGTCAAGATTAGGTGCTTGGTCTATCATTTCCTCCTTAGTGGGATTCTCTGATTTTCCTTCAATGTTTGGACAAATCTAGTGTATATACCAGGCCTGGGCCAACTTGGGCCCTCCAGGTGTTTTGGACTTCAACTCCCACCATTCCTAACAGCCTCAGGCCCCTTCCTTTTTCCCCTCAGCAGCTTAAGCGGCTGAGGGGGAAAAGGAAAGGGCCTGAGGCTGTTAGGAATGGTGGGAGTCGAAGTCCTAAACACTCAGAAAGCCCAAGTAGGCCCAGGCCTTCCCTATAGAAAGGCAGTGCTTGAGCACAACCTCCAATCTCTTTTCTCGTGTCCCCAACCCAGTTGGAGCCAAAATCCTCCTTTCTAACACTTTATATTTCCTTCCAGCAACCGGCATGTTCTTTGGCTCCGCTCCCAGCCCCATGGGAGGGATGTCGCCCGCCATGACCCCCTGGAACCAAGGTGCCACACCAGCCTACGGAGCCTGGTCTCCCAGTGTCGGTAGGTATCAGGGGCTGTGTATTGGAGGAACAGGCAGGAGGCTACGAGAAAGAGAGACGTGGATTCTTTAGCGTCCGATTCAGACTATGTCTCTCTACTTTTCTCCCTGGACCACATGGGGAATATCAGTGGTTCCTTCCTGCTTGGAATAAGCAGTATTTTGGGTCCGTCATCCTAGGAATATTGTCCCTTTCTTTCTTGGAGCATGTGGGGTTTCAGAGGTCTGTTTTCCCCCAGTCTGATTGTGCGTATTCACTTTTGTTTCCTCCGCAGGGAGTGGAATGACTCCTGGGGCGGCTGGCTTTTCTCCCAGCGCTGCCTCGGATGCCAGTGGCCTCAGTCCAGGCTATTCTCCCGCCTGGTCACCTACTCCTGGTTCTCCTGGGTCTCCGGGACCTTCCAGCCCATACATCCCATCACCAGGTGGGTAGCATTGTTGTTCTTGCGGGGAGACTCATGCGTAGGTAGCTATCTGTACTAGTTCTGTTAGTTTGAGCAGTGTAATTTTCTGGCAGAAAGATCAAACAGTTTATAAACCAGGCATGGGAAAACTTTGGCCCTCCTAACAACTGGAATTGTGGGAGTTGCAGTCCAAAACACCTGAAAGGAAGGCCAAAGTTTGCCCATGCCTGGACTAGAGATTATTAGCTGGGGATTCTCCAAAGGTAGGGGGCAAGAATGGACCCAGGAATTAAGGGCACAATGCCACACTCCTCACCTTCGTCTTGACCAGCAGAGACAGCGCTGGGCCGGCGAGGTCTGGAGCGCTTCCGTTTGCCAGCTGGAGAGAAAAAATTCTATAGGTCAAAAGGCAACAAAACATGGGAAGACTTGCCTCTGGGGCAACTACAGTGCCTGGAAGTCCCAGGATTCCATAGCACTGAGTCATGGCAGTTTGACTTTAAATGCCCCGATGTGACACTATGAAATCCTAGAAGTTGTACTTTGACAAGGTAGTAGTACTCTTTGGCATCAAAAGCAAAAGACCTTGGAAAACTACAACTCCCAGGATTTCATAGCACTGAGTCATGGCAGTTTGACTTTAAATGCTCCAGTGCGACACTATGAAATCCTGGGAGTTGTACTTTGACAAGGTAGTAGTACTCTTTGGCATGAAAAGCAAAAGACCTTGGAAAACTACAACTTCCAGGATTCTGTAGCACTGAGTCATGGCAGTTTGACTTTAAATGCTCCAGTGCGACACTATGAAATCCTGGGAGTTGTACTTTGACAAGGTAGTAGTACTCTTTGGCATGAAAAGCAAAAGACCTTGGAAAACTACAACTTCCAGGATTCTGTAGCACTGAGTCATGGCAGTTTGACTTTAAATGCCCTGGTGCGACACTCTGAAATCCTGGGAGTTGTACTTTGACAAGGTAGAAGTACTCTTTGGCATGAAAAGCAAAAGACCTTGGAAAACTACAACTCCCAGGATTCCATAGACTTGAATTGCTCCGACTCTACGCTAATAAAATCATAGGAGTTGTAGTTTGGCAAGGCAATAGCACTCTTTGGCAAGAGAAGGCAAAATAGCTTGTAAAACTACAACTCCCATGGTTCCATAGTATTGAGCTATGACACTTTAACTGCCCTGACTCTACGCTATGAAAGTATGGCAGTTGTAGTCTGGCAAGGCACTAGAACTCTGGCAGGGAAGGCCAACTCTCAGGATTTCATAAACTGCCTCTACTCTACACAATGAAATCATGGTAATTGGAGTTTGGCAAGGCACTAATGCTCTTTGGCAGGGAAGGCAAAGGACCTTGTAAAACTACAACTCCCATGGTTCCATAGCATTGAGCCATGGAACTTTTAACTGGTCCGACTCGGCGCTATAAAAGTATGGGAGTTGTAGTTTAACAAGGCACTAGAACTCTTGCTTAAGCGGCTGAGGGGGGAAAGGAAGGGGCCCAAGGCTGTTAGGAATTGTGGGAGTTGAAATCCAAAAAACCTGGAGGGACGAAGTTTGCCCATGCCAGATACAAGCAAAACCAATAATTGACTACTCTTCCTCTTCTATTTCCACAGGTGGGGCCATGTCACCCAGCTATTCCCCAACATCTCCTGCTTACGAGCCTCGTTCACCTGGAGGGTACACACCACAAAGCCCTAGCTACAGCCCAACGTCCCCCTCATACAGCCCGACATCCCCCTCCTATTCTCCTACCAGCCCCAATTACAGCCCCACTAGCCCCAGCTACAGCCCGACATCCCCCAGTTATTCTCCAACCAGTCCCAGCTACAGCCCAACTTCACCCAGCTACAGCCCAACTTCGCCTAGCTATAGCCCTACGTCACCGAGTTATTCTCCAACTAGCCCCAGCTACAGCCCCACATCCCCCAGTTACAGCCCAACCAGTCCCAGCTACAGCCCCACATCCCCCAGTTACTCCCCAACCAGTCCAAGCTACAGCCCTACATCTCCCAGCTATAGCCCGACCAGTCCCAGCTACAGCCCAACATCTCCCAGTTACAGCCCTACGAGTCCAAGCTACAGCCCAACCAGCCCCAATTACAGCCCAACCTCTCCAAATTATACCCCCACCTCCCCTAGTTACAGCCCAACTTCTCCCAGTTACAGCCCGACGTCTCCCAATTACACCCCGACGTCTCCGAACTACAGCCCGACCTCCCCCAGTTATTCTCCGACCAGCCCAAGCTACAGCCCCACTTCGCCCAGCTACTCCCCCTCCAGCCCCCGCTACACCCCGCAGTCCCCGACGTATACTCCTTCCTCGCCCAGCTACAGCCCGAGCTCTCCCAGCTACAGCCCGACCAGCCCCAAGTACACCCCCACCAGCCCCTCCTACAGCCCCAGCTCCCCGGAGTACACCCCGACGTCCCCCAAGTACAGCCCCACCAGCCCCAAGTACAGCCCGACGTCCCCCAAGTACAGCCCAACGTCGCCCACCTACAGCCCCACCACCCCGAAGTACAGCCCCACCTCGCCGACATATTCGCCCACCTCGCCCGTCTACACCCCGACTTCACCGAAGTACAGCCCCACCAGCCCCACCTACTCGCCCACCTCCCCCAAGTACAGCCCCACTTCGCCCACCTATTCGCCCACCTCGCCAAAAGGGTCCACCTACTCGCCCACCTCGCCAGGCTACAGCCCCACTTCGCCCACCTACAGCCTCACCAGCCCGGCCATCAGCCCCGACGACAGCGACGAAGAAAACTGAAAGTGTGGGGAGGCCACAAAGGAGACCGGTTGGGGGGTGACTTCCCTGACGCCGTGTGCTTTGTAGTTACATTGAAAAGCTTCGAAACTGTTTGGGAGATGGGGAAACTTACCTGAAATCTCTTGTCGCTTTCTGTCGGCTGCAGCCTTGACAATGTGCGGCTGAGGATGGGTATCCCGTGACTACAAATCCCATCTCTCTCTTTTCTCCCTGCATCCCCCCCAATGGAGGAAGTTTTAGTCTCCGCTCTTCATGTCTCGGTATTTTTATCTTTGGGGAGAAAAAAAACCAATCTTGTAAATAATCAAATAGACTACCTAACCAATCGGCAAATCAGGACCCCTGTGTGAAAGGGCTGGAAAAGTGTGACCTTCCAACCCCGTTAAAAGTCAAGTTTCCGGTCTCTCTTAACTGTTCAGGAGGGAGAAAAAAGTGGCACTTTGAAGCCATGATTCCTTTGAGTGCCCATCTGCCCTCCATTGATTCCCTAGCTTCTCTCATACTCCTTTCCGTGTCTATTGAGAATTATTTATGTTGAAAACATTAGGCATTTTCTTGACTTAGGTGCATTATGTGTTGGCTTTTCCTCTCCTCCTTTGGCCGAACGAGAATGAAGAAGGCCCTTTTTTAAGAGGAGCAGGTTTTAACTCTTTAAAACAATGGATCGGGGCGATTTGGTTTCCTTTGGTCCTGCGTTGCATGTTGGAAAGTTTGGAACGGGGCCCTGGCTTTTGTTGCTTCAAGCAGGTTTTCCTCCTGGTTCTGCTCAGCAGGATCGAGAGAGAGAAAGGAAAGAGGCCGGGCCGCAACAGTTGAAAACAATGTCATTTTGTTGGGTGTTTGGAATTCTTGCTTTTTTTTCCCCCTCTGCACTCAAAAAAATTGTAACTTTCGGGAAGGGGAGGGGAAATAAAAACTTTTTTACTAACTGTTGACCTTGTGTGTGTTTTCATTATACAGTTTGTTTTTTTAAAAAAAAACTGCTGCGCTTCACAACAGGAACAGTGATTTTTAGTTTTGAGTATGTTTTAATGGATTTTAACTTGAGAATTTTAATACTGTTCTGTTTAATTCTGTTTTAATCTTTGCATATTTGTATATTTATATTTTTATTTATTTTATTTTATTGTATTTTATTTTTATTTTATTGTATTTTATATATACAATAAAATATATTTATTTTATTGTATATATAATAAAAGCGATCATACTTTTAATTGTAAGCTGCTTTGACTCTCTGGGGCTACATTAGGTATAATAATTGAATACTACGAAGCAAACAATAAAGAATTAGCATTGATCTTAATAGACGCTGAAAAAGCATTTGATATAATATCAATTGGGATTTTATTCTGTTACTACTACAAGAAGTGGATATGGGCTACCTATTTACAAATGCAATAAAATCAATATATACAACCCAGGAAGCAAAAAACTATAAATGGACAAGAAGCCAAAAACATAAAAATCAATAAAGGAACAAGACAGGGTGCCCTTTATCCCCATTGTTATTCATAATGTCTCTTGGGGTATTGTTAATACACTAGAAGACAGAGTTTAGGAGGAAAGGGAAAAGGAAAGGGCCTGAGATTGTTATGAATTCTGGGAGTTGAAGTCCAAAAAACCTGGTCTAGATTGAGGGAAGTCATAGTCCCTCTCTCTTCTGTTTTGGTCAGACTTCACCTGGAATAATCGTGTGTCCAGATCTAGGCAAAGTAATTCAAGGAGGAATTGGGTTGGAGTAGGTGGCCTTTGGGGATCCTTTCCAACTCTCGATGATACCACTGCATGCCAGAAATCATATTCGCACTTCACCTTGCACATCAATTAATTTGCAATCTTTCATTGTTTAGCCAAAGGTTTGGAGCAGGCCTCGGCTGCATGACCGAACCAACATTGATTTCTCTGGTCAGATTTGGGTCAGAAGACAAAAGTCCTATTTTAAGGCACATCAGGCCCATGGAAGCAGCTGCGTGTTGCACTCGTGACTTGGCCGAAACGAGAAGCTGCGTGCTTTCTGCAAAAAAAATTATCTGAATTTGTCTCATTCTGTGTAAGAGGAAGTGAGTTGATAAGCTTTCTCACAAATAAGAAATGGAAGAATAACAGGTTGGAAAGAGGTTTTGTAAAATGTAATTTGAGCTTGGGCAACTAATTTGTCCTGCCCTTCATGCACAAGAATTCCCTGGTTTACAAGCAAAAATACTTAGAATGTATTTTTAGGAAGCTTCTGTTGCCTGGTATATTTAGATTGGGAAATAAACCCACAGCTTTTGGCCTATTCGTTTGCCTTCATCGTGGCTTCTATGTGTGCGTTTTAGTTCATGTAGTATTCTGTAGATAAGTTTTAGTTACCCTGTCATGGTCACTGAATCGTACATGTGATATTCTCCTGCGCATGCGCAGAAAGCATCAGAACCTTCTAGAAAGAATATTTTTAAAGTTACACTGTAGCTCCGCCCAATCCTCCCGAGAGTACATATAGCCAGTGGGAGGGGCTGCCGCCTCCAGTTCTCTCCTTCCGCGCTCTAAGCAGCAGCCGAGAACCTTCGCTCGAGGCTAGCCTCTTTCTTTTGGACTGATATCTGCCTACTGACCGGACTGCCTTGACCATTCTAATCTCTCCATTCCTGACCCGGATTGCCTAACGGATTTCGTGACCTCTCTATCCCTGACCCGGACTGGCTCTCGACCTCCCGTTTCTCTCTGCGATTGGGCGCTATGTCGGCTACCACCTCATTTAAACAGGCCCGGATTAAGGAAGTTTGGTGCCCTAGGCCACTTTCCTCCTCCACGCTCCGCCCTCCTACCTTCAGTCAAGGAAGGAGGACGGGGTGAGAAGGAGAAAGAGGCAGAGGGACCCCTGCCGCACATGCGTGCGCAGCAAGAGGGCGCCTCTTTCTCCTCCGTGCCCCGCCCTCCTTCCTTGATTGAAGGAAGGAGGGCGGGGCAAGGAGGAGAAAGAGGCAGAGGAACCCCTGCCGCGCATGCGCGTGCGGCGCAAGGGTGCCTCCTCCGCACCCCACCCTCCTTCCTTCAATCAAGGAAGGAGGGCGGGGCGTGGAAGGGAAAGAGGCGCCTTCCGCCACGCGTGCATGCGCACTTTTTTTGAATTTTTAAAACTTTTTTTGGGGTCCGGACCTGCTGCCCCCCTATAGCTGCCGCCCTAGGCCATGGCCTAGGGTGGCCTTATGGGTAATCCAGGCCTGCTTTAAATGGTGCTCCAACTGCCCCAACAACTTCCCTGACAGCAACGGGCACTCGGTGTGCCTCACCTGCCAGGGTGAGGGGCATTTAACTCAGGCATGCGGAATCTGCAGGGCCTTCACCCCGCAAACTAGGAAAAACCGCGAATTGCGCCTAAAAGCAGCTCTCTATGAACGAGCCCTTTTGTCTTCTGCTCCCCACCCCAGCAATTTTCGGAGGCGACTGACCCCCCGCGGGGCCCAGATCTTACCGGTGGCGGCTGCCAAGGCCTTGGGCCCACCAAAGAAGAAGGCAAAAAAGTCTAAGGCTAATGGCCGCCAAGATGGCGCCATGGATGACAATCAGCTGGCCTCCACTTAAAGTTTATCTTTTATGATTAAAAAGGTTCCCAGAGCGTCGGCAGGACCGGATTCCCCATAAGGCCACCCTAGGCCATGGCCTAGGGGCGCAAAGCCAAGGGGGGCGCAGTTCACAGACCAAAAAAACCCGTTGAAACAAAACCGCAACGCGCGGCATGGACTCTCTCTTGCGGGGGAGAGCGCTGCAAGGGGGCGGGGGGAGAGAATGGTGCCCCCCCCGCCATCGCCCCTGCCCCCTTGTCAAGGAAGGAGAGCGCGAGGAGGCGGAGGGAAGCCCCAGGTGTTGCTGCCAGGCATGTGTGTGCGGCACCCAGGAACATGGCGGAGGAGGCAGAGGCGCTCGCGCCCTCCTGCCGCGCATACCCGGCAGCAGCCCCGGGGGCTTCCCTCCGCCTCCTCCTCCTCCCGCCCTCCTTCCTTGAGTCAAGAAAGAAAGGGACACCCCCAGGGTTGCTGCTGGGCAGTGGAAAGAAGGAATTGGGGGGGGGGGTTGCGGTAGAGGTTGGTTTGGGGGTGTAATTCCAAAGTGTGGCCTACAGCACCAAAAGGGGTTAATCCGGGCCTGAGTGTGGGGGCCTAAAATGCAAAAAGTCAGCTAGCAGTTAGTCTTAGAATTAGTCTAGGAGAAAAATGGCACCGGTTTGGAAGCGATCCTTTGTCCCGTGGATACAGAGGCCTCGTGGGTCTCTGTATCCACGGTTCAGGGGAATGCAGTTTCGGCTGCCCCCGGACGCCGGAAAAGCATCCCAGGCGAGCTGCAGCTCGTTGCGGCTTGGAAAAAGGAAAGGTTCACGCTTGGAGAGGGTTGGAGACAGTAAAGGACACAAAGTATCACTATGAAGAGAGAAAAGTTACAATTAAATGATACTTTATTGGGGGATTTGTTACAGTGTTAGGATCAGGGGAAGAAATCAAAGTAAAGAAAGATTGCTTGTTGAAGCTGCTGCTGCGATGCGGGCCCAATGGGGCATCCGGGAACTGCGGAACTCCCTGCTGCAGGTCAGATTAACTTAAACGCAGGGGGCACTTGGTTGTTCCCCCTCAACCTTAGTTTTGGCTTTCAGTCTGCTGAGGTTAAATAGCTTGCCATCTTCCCAACAGATGATTTCTAATCTGATGAAAAGCTTGATCACCAACAATGGTCCACCCTGGCCTCACATCGGGAGGCATGGAGACGCACTATCTGCAATGCTGCGGCCTCTTTCGAGAAGGCACGCCGAATGGGTCTCGACAACGCAGAAAGAACCACAACTTGGGAACAACATCAACCAAGGAGACTTTCTGCTGTGCTTTCTGCAACCGAACTTGCCTATCTCAGATTGGCCTTTTTAGTGATCAACGCGCTTGTAAAAAGCGTGGGATGAGTCCTTCCTAAGAATCTTCATTCGTGAAGTAATACCAAGAGATTAATTATTATTATTATTATTGTTGTTGTTGTTGTTATTATTATTACAGAGGTTGGTTTTGTTCCCTGCATTTATTTTTCTTGGGGATGTTGTGCAGTGAAAACCATGTGCACTGTTCCTCTGGAGAGCTGTAAGCCGTTTTGCAACCACAGACTGCAACAAAACAATTTCAAGTTTGCAGAAAAGCATTTTTTTAAAAAATACAAAAATAAGATGGGGATTAAAAAAATATTAATTGCGTTGGCCGGGAATCGAACCCGGGTCAACTGCTTGGAAGGCAGCTATGCTCACCACTATACCACCAACGCTTGCTTGAAAGGAAGGCAGCTGAAAGCTGCTAATAACAGAATACTTCTTCTCTCCAGTTGGCAGTGGAAAAACAAATTAGGATTTCATTTTTTTTCTTCCCTTAGTTATTCTTCTTTTCTTTTGCTGATTTTGGCCCACTCAGCAAAAATTAACTTAAAGAGTCAAAAGATGATTGGCAGCGGTGGGATTCGAACCCACGTCCCCGGAGAGACTGGAGCCTAAATCCAGCGCCTTAGACCGCTCGGCCACGCTACCTGAGATGGGGCCTGCCGCAGATTCAGCCCTGGAAATTTTGTTTTGGTGCCATTGTTTTTGCAAACAGGCCCAGGCATACCCCCAGAGATAGGCTTCTTATTGTTTGCAGATGCCTCTCTGGGCCTTTGGGAGCCATTGTGGCTTTTGGGGGGAATTGAATGCTGGGCAGAAATAAAACTGCGGGGAGTTTCAATGTTTACAACATCCGGAATCAAACCAGTTTCCAAACCTCCCTCTCCAGGCCTGGCAAATAAAAGGCTCATCTGGCAAAAACTGCATGCAAGGCATTTAAAGCAACAGGCCCAGAATTCCCAAACATGGGTTTCTGAGCTGCAATTAACAGAAATCCCCATAAATGCTGGATGTTGCAGTCCCAAACACTTAATTGGGGGGTTGGGGGGGGTTCTGGGATTTGTAGTTCATAGCTTTTCCAATATGGCTTCTGTTGAATGTATGCTGAAATTTGTATTCCATAACTTTTTGTATTGTTCACACTCTTGGATGGGGATTGTGGGAGTTGTAGTCCCCAAAGCAGTCACTTGGCCACTTGATTTGGGGGGGGGGGTAATGGGAGCTGCAGTACCCAAAGCAATCTTTATCATTGGCACACCTGATTGCAAGATTATGGGAGTTGCAGTCCCAAAAGCAATCCTTTGTAGTTGGACACTTGATTGGGGGATTATGGGAGTTGCAGTCCACAATCATTTTTCCTTGACCATTTGATTGTGGATTATGGGTGTTGCAGTCTGCATAGCAATCATTCCTCCTTGGCACACTTGATTGCAGAACTATGGGAGTTGTAGTCCCCAAAGCAATCATTCCTTATTGGCACACCTAATTGGGGGATTGAGGGAGTTGTACTCCCCAAAGCAATCGTTTCTTATTGGCACACCTGATTGGGGGATTGTGGGAGTTGCTGTCCACAAAGTAATCATTCCTCCTTGGCCATTTGATTTGGGGATCATGGGAGTTGCAGTCTGCATAGCAATCATTCCTCCTTGGCACACTTAATTGGGGGATTGTGGGAGATGCAGTCCCCAAAACAATTATTCCTCCTTGGCCATTTGATTGCGGGATTATGGGAGTTGCAGTCTGCATAGCAATCATTTCTCCTTGGCACATTTGATTGCGAGATTATGGGAGTTGCCGTCCACAAAGCAATCATTCTTTATTGGCACACCTAATTGGGGGATTGTGGGAGTTGCAGTCCACAAAGCAATCATTCACCGTTGGTCACTTGATTGGGAGATTATGGGAGTTGCAGTCCTCAAAGCAATCATGTGTTGTTTGTCACTCGGTTGGGAGTTTATGGGAGATACAGTCCTCAAAGCAATCATTCATTATTGGTCACTTGATGGGAAGATTATGTGAGTTGCAGTCCTCCCTTCTTGGGGTCATTACTGGGGAGTGATGGGCGTTGTAATCCACAAAGCTGTGGCCTCTTGGCTACGGATTCTGGGACTTGTAGTGCGTGTTTAATGGGTGATTCTGAGATTTGAGGTCTAGGGAACTGACTTTTCCAGCATGACCTCCCTTGGCTTGGTTCGTCTAATCCTGGAAAGGAGCTTCCCCACCCTCTTAGTTTTTATGGCCTCGAGTTCAAGTCCCGGCCAAGTGCAGGAAAGTTGCCTTTTCGAAGAAGCACTTTTAAACCCCTTTTAATGGCTCCAGGTGGGTTTTAGCAGGATTTTCCTCCCTCGCGGGGGCCATTAAACCGGGCAGCAAACAGAATAATTTGTTCCTGGACGGTTCGGTTTCAAAGCACGGAGGGAGCCGCAGAGGAGTGCTCGCAAAAGTAAGAATTTCCACACTTCATGTACAATGCCATAACTTTTACAATATCCTTTATTTAAAAATGAGTGAGTGATATCGGAGGTGAACCCCCACCCCTCAGGACTCTGTAAAGGAATTCATAGTTTTACCAAGGACACCAGCCTGGAATGATCCCATAATCCCCTATCTCTCCCCCATGTGGGAACCTAAGGCTCTTCCCATTTCCCACATGGCAATGCCCCTGTGACCCACACTTATGGACTTTCATGAAAATGGAAATCCTCTACCAGCCCGCACCATAGGAAGAACACCGTCATCCCCACGTCAGCATAGGAAAATCTGTGCTTAAGTCCGTTCAGCAGTTTACCTACCTGGGAAGCATCATCTCTTCAGATGCCAAGATTGATAAAGAGATCGATCACAGATTAGCAAAGGCATAGAGTGCATTCGGAAGGCTTCACAAAATAGTCTGGAGTAACAAACACCTGAGACAAAGCACCAAAATCAGTGTGTACAGAGCTGTCATACTGTGTATTCTGCTCTATGGGTCTGAAACATGGGTCACCTATCGCCAACACCTACGACACCTCAAACGCTTTCATTAGCGCTGTCTTCGCACAATCTTAAATATACACTGGACTGACTATGTGACGAATGTCGTTGTCCTTGAGCAAGCAGGGATCACCAGCATTGAGGCCATGCTATTGAGAACGCAGCTGCGCTGGGCAGGGCACATCTCTAGGATGGAGGACCACCGCCTCCCAAAGATACTACTCTACGGTGAACTGACCACGGGTCAGCGCAAGAGAGGCGTCCCCAAAAAGAGATACAAGGACTCCCTGAAACAACATCTCAGGCTCGGCCAAATTGATCATCAACAATGGTCCACCCTGGCCTCACATCGGGAGGCATGGGGACGCACTATCCACAATGCTGCGGTCTCTTTTGAGAAGTCACGCCGAACGAGTCTCGAAGAGAAATGACAACGCAGAAAGGACCGCAACTTTGAAACAACATCACCCAAGGAGACTTTCTGCTGTGCTTTCTGCAACCGGACTTGCCTATCTCAGATTGGCCTTTTTAGTCATCAACGCGCTTGTAAAAAGTGTGGGATGACACCGTCCTAAGAATCTTCGTTCGCAAAGTAATTCTAGATAGATGAACTTTCATGAACTTTTATGGACTTTTGTTCACTTTTAAGGACTTTCAGAAACTTTCGGAAACTTTTCTCCCTTCTCATGATTTCTGAATTCCTATGGACTCTGGTGGGTTTGATGAGATGATATGGTTCTTATTTCCCTCTTATATGTATGTATTCCCTATATGCTTTACCTTCCTTGTATCCCTATATGAAATATGAAATGCCACCTTTTCATGACCCCAGGATACCAGGGCTCAGGAAATTCCCAACTTCCTGGGCCAGTTAATTTCCTAACACAAAGGACTTATCAAGCACATTTGCATGGACAATAGCAGCGGACACATTACTTTAGACCTCGGAGCTGGCCCATCTAAAGGATGTATGTCCCTGTGGGCACACGCCTTCACATCTCGGCGCATGACCATCTGGAGAACTTGCCCCCTGGTGATTTTGTCATTTCCCACAAAGGGAACATCCTGCCTTCGGAAAGCTTTGGGTGTCCCAATCTGTCTCACCCTTTGTTATCATTCCCCTGGCCGAAACTCAAGACAAGATACCATCAGTTGATCCCATATCCCAGATTAAGGATTCCCAGGGTTTGGCATCCATGCCAGACCCAGACGTTTACTTGACTCGCTTGAAACAATACAACCAGCTAGCTTGAGGACCTTTTGGGTTATCACCGGCACTTGGACCAACATTAAGTCATTCATCCACTCATCATATCTCTCCGGTTCATCGTTTCCTGCTTGTACCGCCTCCTTCGCTTTCATTGGCTGAGAGTCCGAAGCGGCGCTGGCTTTCTGATTGGCTGAGACGCGGCAAAGCCAGCTGCGCCTCCCTGCCAGCTGATGACACCATCCAATCAGCGTGAAGCTGGCAAAGGGGTGGGGGGGCGGGAAGTTTGAACTTTGACAGCTCTGTTTCTCTATAGTATTGTAATGTTTTGCCTTGCGCTTCACGTCAGCTTTGGGCAAATGATTTCAGCTAGACATCCGCTCCAGCTGGAACGAAATAAACAACTCGGTGGCATTTCTTCAACTTGGTGAGACTTTATTTGGGGAATTTCAGGGAAAATTGGATTGGCTGCTTCCTACCTCGCCAGGGCTACAGTATATCGGATCCTCTTTGGTGGGTCTGGCTGGTCTCTGCCTTCATGGCAAGACCCCCAAATTCTTGCTCGATATCAAGGATGCAGCTACACTACAAATCCCAGGTCTCAAACTGCATTACTTTTACATGGTAGTAGATAAACCTTTGGGACCACCAAGCAGGCCATCCCATTAACCCACTTCCATCGCAGTGACTCTGGGCGCATCCACATTCTGGAGTTAATGCAGTTTGACGCCACTTGAACTGCCATGGCTCCGTGCTATGGAATCCTGGGATTTGTAGCTTGGTGACGGAACAACACTTGTTGGCAGAGAAGACCTGGTAAAACTCCACCTCCCACGAATCTGTAACATTGAGCCATAGCAGTTCCAAGTGAGATCCAAGTACATTTGCTCAAACACGATGATCCTATTGATTCAGTCTAGAACCGCATTGGCTTTATTAGTTGCATCATCACACTCTTTAGCTTATGGTCTTCCGAGACCTCTAGATCAGTGTTTCCCAACCTTTTTTGATCCACGGCACACTTTTTACATTTACAAAATCCTGGGGCACACCATCAACGAAAATGACACCAAATGACACTCTAACACAGTAATATATATAGTTAATATGTTTTTAAATGTATTTATACACTCAGTGTGAAACATGGGCCTGTTTCGATGAACACAAAATAGAGTTATAGTTCACCCACAATCAAAGAGCACTCTGAACTCCACCAATGATGGAATGGAATGAAACTTCCCACACAGAACTCCCATAACCAAGAGAAAATGCTATAGGAGTTTGGTGGGCATTGACCTTGAGTTTTAGAGTTGTTGTTCACCTCCACCCAGAGAGCAATCTGGACTCAAACAATGTTGGATCTGGACCAAACTTGGCATGAATACTCAATATGCCCAAATGTGAACACAGATGGAGTTTGGAAAAAATAGACCTTGACATTTGGGAGTTACGGTTTCTGGTATTTATAGTTAACACACAAACAAAGAGCACCCTGAACTCTTCTCTCTCGGCATTACTTCGCGAACGAAGATTCAGATTCAGGAAGGACTCATCCCACGCTTTTTACAAGCGCGTTGATGACTAAAAAGGCCAATCCGAGATAGGCAAGTCCGGTTGCAGAAAGCACAGCAGAAAGTCTCCTTGGGTGATGTTGTTTCCAAGTTGCAATTCTTTCTGCGTTGTCGTTTCTCTTCGAGACCCGTTCAGCGTGTCTTCTCGAAAGAGGCCGCAGCATTGTGGATAGTGCGTCTCCATGCCTCCCGATGTGAGGCTAGGGTGGACCATTGTTGGTGATCAATCTGGCCAAGCCTGAGATGTTGTTTCAGGAAGTCCTTATATCTCTTTTTGGGGACGCCTCTCTTGTGCTGACCCGTGGCGGGTTCACCGTAGAGTAGCATCTTTTGGAGGCGGTGGTCCTCCATTCTGGAGATGTGCCCTGCCCAGTGCAGCTGTGTTCTCAATAGCATGGCCTCAATGGTGGTGATCCCTGCTTGCTCAAAGACAGCAACATTCATCACATAGTCGGTCCAGTGTATATTTAGGATTGTGCGAAGACAGCGCTGATGAAAGCGTTTGAGGAGTCGTAGGTGTTGGCAATAGGTGACCCATGTTTCAGACCCATAGAGGAGAATAGACAGCATGATAGCTCTGTGCACACTGAGTTTAACACACAAACAAAGAGCATCCTGAACTCTTACAACAATGGAATTGAACCAAACTTGGCACACAGAATTCCCATGACCAACAGAAAGTACTGAAAGTACTGAAACGCAGATGGAGTTCAGGGGAAATAGACCTTGACATTTGGGAGGAAGGCTGAGGAAGGCTGGCGAGGGAGTCCCTCACGGAATGCCGCCTGCCTTTCCTTCCTCCAAGGGTCCTCCTGCCAGGCCCCGACCCTTTCACCCATGAAGGAAGGCCCCTTCTCCCCTTTGGGGCCCTTCCTCCCCGAGGGGCTTCGCGGGGGGGGCCGAGGGGAAGGGTGCCCTGGGGCCTCACCTGGGACGCAGCAGGGCCGAGCCGGGACGCCTCCAGAAGCAGCTGACTACTTCGCTTCCTTCACCGCCGCAGGAGGAAGGTGCATGTGTCTGCCACCCCCGGGACCTAGTGCGCATAGGCCCAGACAAGCGCACTTCCACTTCCGCCTCCGTTCCCCACCCTCCCTCGATTGGAGGCTGGCTGGATGGCTGGGGAAACGGCCAAAGGAGGCGGTACCCCGACCTCTTCTTCTTTTTCTTTGCCGCTGCCCGGCCCTTCCTCCTCCTCCCCCCCCAAGCAGGAGCAGCAGGAGTTCAGCAGGAGGGGGAGAAAGGGGGGGAAGAGAGGTTTTCCACAGCACACTACGTGATCGCTCATAAAACAGTAGTGTGCCGCGGAACAGCGGTTGGGAAACACTGCTCTAGATCATTTTCGCAGATGTTTGTCTCCAGTTTGTGTACAGTTTGCGTCTAACAAATTGTACACAACTCTCACCAACTGCATGCCCATTGGTACCATTCATCCTGTTGAAAAACATGGTCGGTTTGTGGATGGATCTCTTTCCCATCAAGAGTTTTCAATCCAAGTGATATTGAGCAGAATTTGGGGGTCTTGCCATGAAGGCAGAGACCAGTCAGACTCACCAAAGAGGATCGGATATGGCCCTGGCGAGATAGGAAGCAGCCAATCCAATTTTCCCTGAATTTCCCAAATAAAAATCTCATCAGAACAAATGCCACCGAGGTGTTTATTTCATTCCAGCTGGGGCGGATGTCAAACTGAAATCATTTGCCCAAAGTCGAAATACTGTACAATGCAAAACATTACATTCTTATAGAGAAACAGAGCTGTCAAAGCTCAAACTTCCCGCCCCCTAATTGGTTGGAGTCATCAGCTGGCTGGGAGGCGCAGCCGACTTTGCTGCACCTCAGCCAATCAGGAAGCCAGTGCCACTTCAGGATCTCGTCCAATGAGAGTGAAGGAAGCGGTCCAAGCGGGAAACAATGAATCGGGATGACATGATGAGTGGATTAAGTGATTAAATATTTGTCTTGCCATTGGTATCTTGCCATGGGTTTCGGCCAAGGGGAATGAAAACAATGAGTAAGTCAGATGGGACATCCAAAGCTTTCCAAAGACAGGATGTCCCCTTTGTGAGAAATGACAAAATCCCCATGGGGCACGTCTCCCAGATGGACATGCTTCGATGTCTGAAAGCGTGTGCCCAAGGGACATTTTCCCTAAATGGGCCAACTCCGGGGTTTGAGGAAACCTTCTTTGTTATTGTCCATGCGAGTTCTTTGGTAAGTCCTTTTCTTTGTTTAGGGATTATTAGCCCAGGGGATTCCTGAGCCTTGGCATGCTGGGGTCATGAAAGGGTGGCATTTCATATTTTTATATAGAAACACATAGAAGGGGGAAACATATAGGAAATACATTCATATAAGAGGGAAATAGGAACCATATCTGAAAGTCATTTGAAAGTAGGCAAAAGTCCCTTAAAAGTTCAAGAAAGTTCATAAGTGTGGGTTACAGGGGCATTGCCATGTGGGGCCATGGGAAGAGCCTTAGGTTCCCAGATGGGGGAGAGATAGGGGATTACGGGGTCATTCCAGCCTGGTGTTCTTGGTAAAACAATGTATTTCTTGGTTTTGAACTATCTTTTACAGAGTCCTGGGGGGTCACCTCCGATATCACAAGTACCATTCATAATATATGAGAGCGGGTCAATAAGTCCGTGACTTTTTGAATTTCTCACCTCTTAACTGAAAGAGCGACACTGCTCCTGTCAACAGGCATCTGTCAGTTGACTCCTGTCAAAATTTGAACAAGCTGCGTCATTTAGTTTGTGTTTGGCAGCCATTGATAGCAGACTACCGCGTGATTTGAGGGGGAAATGGAAAAAAGTGAATTTTGTGTGCTCATTAAGCATTATTTTTTGCGGAAAAAACCATCACTCAAACCAAGGCTAAGCTTGATAAATAATATGGGGACTCTGCACCATCAATCTCAATGGTAAAAAGTGGTTTACTGAATTTCGTTGTGGCCGTACAAGCACAGAAGTTGCCAAACATTCTGGACGCCCAGTTGAGGTCTCTACACCCGAAACAATTGAAAAAATTCACGATATGGTGTTGGCCGATCAGAGATTGAAAGTGTGAGAGATTGTGGAAGCAGCGGTTCGATGCCACACATATACAATCAACGAAAACAACAGTTACATAATAAATAACACATTAATCAGATTAAAAACCATTTTTAAAAGTACAAATAGTCCAAGTTCTACAATCGCAACTTAATCCGAAGTTAGTGCACAGTCTGTTTTCTATATCAGTGTTTCCCAAACTTTTTTGAGCCGCAGCACACTTTTTACATTTGTAAAATCCTGGGGCACACCACCAACCAAAATGACACAAAATGACACTCTAACACAGTAATACATAGAGTTAATATGTTTTTAAATGTATTTATACACTCAGTGTGAAACCTGGGCCTGTTTTGATTAACACAACATAGATATCCTGGCAGGAATGGCAGAAAGACACAAACTTCCCACACAGAACTCCCATAACCAAGAGAAAATACTATAAGAGTTTGGTGGGCATTGACCTTGAGTTTCGGAGTTGTAGTTCTGTGGACTCAAACAATGTTGGATCAGGACCAAACTTGGCATGAATACTCAATATGCCCAAATATGAACGCAGATGGAGTTCAGGAGAAATAGACCTTGACATTTGGGAGTTGTAGTTGCTGGGATTTATAGTTCCCCTACAATCAAAGAGCATTCTGAACCCCACCAATGATAGAACTGGGCCAAACTTCCCACACAGAACCCCCAGGAGGCAAGAGGAGGGCTCTACTTGGGGAAGGGGATGCGGGCCTTCCCAATGCATGTAGAGACCAAGTAGACAACAGGGGGGTTGGTTGTAATTTTGTGCCTTTATCGAGGTAGGTTTCTTAGGGTTTTTATACTTCAACACACTAGACTCCCCCCCCCCTTTCCTGGAGGTTCCAATTTCCCACGGCACACCTGATGATTGCTCACGGCACACTAGTGTGCCCCGGCACACTGGTTGGGAAACACTGTTCTATAGCACTGTCATCATTTTATTGTCTGCTACCCAAATGTCTAACCAAATGCCTGGTCCCATAGCCACGTCTTCAACTTTTTCCTAAAGGAAAGGAGGGAAGAAGTGTCAGATTATTGCATTTTGAATAGCAATTCATGAGTCAGCACAAGATATATTTTCGCAGTTTGAGATGACCTGCAGTGTGACATGTTTGACACCAGATGGCGCTGTCTCAAGACTGCTAAATGGAACCTTGAGGAATGTCAGTTACAAAGTGTCAGTTGGGATTTAATATCTGTGAGGAAAGGATGTTTAGAAAGGTAGCTGTGATGGCTGTTGTTTTTCGATGTTTTGCCAGTTATTGTTAAATACAATTCAATACAAAGTTATATATTTACCTTGTGAATTGAATGAGAGTTTCATTATTCACACGAACAGAGACTGGAGTTTTTGGGCCGATGGGGAATTAAACTTCTATATTTCTGTTGCCTATCCGCTCTGACATAAATACTCAACGCCGAAGAAGAAGTTGCCCTAATATTGCTGGGGAGCGAGACTTCCACGGGCGAGGGGCCACCACCGAGAAGGCCCTGTCCCTCGTCCCCACCAAACGTATTTGCGACAAAGGTGGGATCAAGAGCAGGGCCTCCCTGGAAGATTGTTAATTTTGAGGTAGGACATAAGGGGAGATACATTCGGACAAGTAAGCTGGGCCAGAACGGTATAGGGCTTTATAGGCTCACTGCATTGGTCACCTCTTGATTATGTTCTCTTCTGGGGAAGCTCACCCACTGAAAAAGATCAGTGATGGATTGATGATCATTCTGTGAAGAGCAGAGCTATGGCGGTCATGGCTATGACAGACCTATGATGAGTGCTGTGAAGAGCAGAGCTGTGACAGGTAGAGTGCGCCTGGCCACGGAGGCTCTGCTGTGGGTTGGCTCACCCTGGCTCCACTCCCTGCTGGGCGTTTCCTGCCTCCCTCCCTCCTCCTCCTCTGCTGCATCTGGCAAGGGGCCGACCTCATCTTCCCCTGGCCGGCCTCGCTCTCTCTCTCTCTCTCTCTCTCTCATTCCTCCTCCTGCTCCTCCCCCCCCCCCCTTGCAGCCTCCTCCCGGCGGCTCTTCCTCGGGGCTGGGGTCCTTCCTCCCTCCCTTCCTTCCTCCCTTGCCCTTGGCTGGCTCGGGGGCCATGGGGAGGCAGCGCCGGAGCCGGGACCCTCCTGCCCGGCTGGTGCTGCTGGCTTTGGCGCTGGCTTCGGGCTCGGCGCTGCTCCTGGCCTCGCTCAGCCTCCTCCTCGCCGCCTGGCCCCGATCCGGAGCCCGGCTCCTCCAGCAGGAAGCCCCCGCCGCCCCCGCCCCGCAGGTAAGAAGGGCAGACCCTCACCAAAAGGCGCCCCTTCTCCCCGGGCGTCAAAAGCCGTGCGTAATTGCTTTACGCACAAGGCAAAGCCACTCACTTTTTGGAGAGCGGTTGCTTCCAAACGGGGGAAGGTCCCGGGCAAAAGGAAAGGGGGG
This sequence comes from Anolis apletophallus, assembly GCA_030556195.1. NCBI lineage: Eukaryota > Metazoa > Chordata > Lepidosauria > Squamata > Anolidae > Anolis > Anolis apletophallus. The sequence goes on along the minus strand of JARBWK010000008.1, from coordinate 147,495,177 downwards.
GTTGTGCTCCTGTGCCCCCTCTTCCTCGGGGGGTGGAGGGCACTTTTTTGGGGGGGGGGGGGTGTTTTGCACGCGGGAGAGAAAGGCGTGCCAACAGTGCGCCCCTCATCCGGAAACAGAGCCAAGTCTTCCAAGCAGTTTTTGGAACGCCTGGGAAGAGGCTCCTCTGCTATCCCAAAGCCAAAGGATTGCCCAAGTCAAGGGATGGGGAAGGGTCTGTAGTAACTGCCGGGTCGTACGACTTGTTTTGGGGGACAAGAAACCCACCTCTTCAGTAGCCAAGCCATCCTATTGTTTGTGAACAACCAGGGAGGAGAAATCCACTTCCTGAACAGCCAAAGCAAGCTCATTGTTGTTGTTTTTGTCACACTAGGGACTAAAAACCCAGGAGCCATTCAGGGATTGGGCAAACTTTGGCCCTCGCTCCAGGTGTTTTGGACTTCAACTCCCACAATTCCTAACAGTGGTTCTCAACCTTCCTTAATGCACCTTGGGAAGTCTGATCTGGCTACGGTCGTCCACTCTCTGGTCACATCCCGAATAGATTACTGCAACGCACTCTACGTGGGGCTGCCTTTGAAGACAGTTCGGAAATTACAATTAGTCGAACGGGCGGCAGCCAGATTACTAACTGGAGCTAAATACAGGGAGCATACCACCCCCTGTTGTGTCAGCTCCACTGGCTGCCTGTCCACTTCCGAGCTCAATTCAAAGTGCTGGTTTTGACCTTTAAAGCTCTACATGGTTCTGGCCCAGCTTACTTGTCCGAATGCATCAGCCCCTATGTCCCACCTCATAATTTAAAATCATCCGGGGAGGCCCTGCTCTCGCTCCCGGCAACTTCTCAAACGCAGTTGGTGGGAACGAGAGAGAGGGCCTTCTCGGTGGTGGCTCCCCGTCTGTGGAACACGCTTCCGAGCGACATACGATCAACCCCATCCTTCCTGGCATTCAGGAAAAAAGTGAAATCTTGGCTGTGGGACCAAGCGTTTGCACATTAGCACAGTACAGCACTTTGGACTGGATTTGTAACAGCAAGTTGATGGATATGGTTCAATGCTCCTGTTATGGATGAAATACTGTTTTTAACTTAAGAGAATGTATATGATGTGTTGATGTTAATTGTATTTTAATGTGTTTTAATGCTGTATGTTTTTTGGTTTTATATTGTATTTATTATGTCAGCATCGAATTGTGCCTTTTGTTAGGCCGCTCTGAGTGTGTCGTCCCCCCCCCCGGGGGGGGGGGGGTAGAGAAGAGCGGGGTAGAAATGTTGGAAATAAATAAATAATAAATAAATAATGCCACTACCAAGTAATAAAGTTCCTCATGTGATGGTGACCCCCAACCATAAAATTATTTTCATTGCTACTCCATCATTGTAATTTTGCTACTGTCATGAATCCTAATGTTTTATTGATAAGTAAGATTTTATACTATTTAATTTTATGAATTTTAATGGTTTTAACTGTGATGTTTAATGGTTATTATATTCATTTGTTCATGTAACGGCATCAAATTGCTGCCTATGTAAACTGACCTGAGTCCTCTTTTCCGGGTAGAGAAGAGACGGGATATAAATACCAGAAATAATAAATAAATAAATAAATAAATATCTGCGATGCAGGATGTATTTTCATTCACTGCACCGAATTTGGCACAAATACCCAATACACCCAAATTTGAACACTGGTGGGTGGGAGGGGGTTGATTTTGTCATTTGAGAGTTGTAGTTGCTGGGATTCATAGTTCACCCAAAATCAAAGAGCATTCTGAACTCCACCAACGATGGAATTGACCCAAACTTGGTGCACAGAACTCCCATGACCAACAGAAAATACTGTAAGGGTTTCATGGGAACTGACCTTGAGTTTTGGAGTTGTAGTTCACCTACATCCAGAGAGCACTGTGGACTCAAACAATTATCTGGACTAAACTTGGCACGGATACTCAGTATGCCCATATATGAACACTGGTGGAGTTTGGGGAAAATAGACCTTGACATTTGGGAGTTGTAGTTGCTGAGATTGATAGTTGACCTACAGTCAAAGAGCATTCTGAACCGCAACAATGATATAATTGGGCCAAACTTCTCACAGAGAAACCGCCATGACCAACAGAAAATACTATATTTTCTGATGGTCTTTGTTGACCTCTCTGACACCTTCTCGCGACCCCCCTCCCAGGGGTTCAAACCCCCACGTTGAGAAATGCTGCTATAGGCTGTTAGCAATTGTGGGAGCTGTAGTCCAAAACACCTGGAGGGAGGGCTGAAGTTTGCCCGTGTCTGGACTAGAAACTTATCCTAAATAAACAAGTCATCCCACTATATTGTCAAAGGCTTTCATGGCCGGAATCACTGGGTTGTTGTGTGATTTCTGCGCTGTCTGGCCATGTCCCAGAAGCATTTTCTCCTGACGTTTCGCCCACATCTATGGCAGGCATGCTCTGAGGTTGTGAAGTCTGTTGGAAACTAGGAAAATGGGGTTTATATATCTGTGGAATGAAAGAACTCTTGTCTGCTTGAGGCAAGTGTGAAAGTCTTCCCACGGTTTTTGGGGAACTGCAAATCCATTTAAACAAACCTACTGTTTTTGAAAACCATGGACTGGAAACCCACTACTTCCTAAATCACCAAATCTTCCAACCGTTTCAGGACAGGCATGCAATGTGTTTGCAAAATAGTCAAAACAAACCCACTGCTTTTGAAAACTAGGGATTAGGAACCCACTTCCTAATTAACTGAAAGTATCCCCTTGTTTTTGGGTACTAGACACCCACTTTTTAAATAGCCAAAGAAGCCCACTGTTTGTGCACAGCAGGGACTAGGAACCCACTTTCTAAATAGTCCAATAATCCTACAGAGCTGGAGTACAAGGACTAGAAACATAATACTTTATTACACACCTTACCTGGAAGTCCAAAATTGCCGGCATGACTGGCTGAGATGATGATGCCTTTGTGTTCTGTTGGTTCAGTATCCACAGACTTTGCTTTGTATGCACAATTACTATAAATATTTTGTATTAAATTGCCTCCAGGCTACCTGTTTGAGGTGTATATGAAGAATAAATGCATGTCAGACTTGGGTCCCACCTCCAAGATATCTCAGTATTTATATATACCGGTATTCCAAAACCCTAAAGCAGTGTTTCCCAACCTTTTTTGAGCCGTGGCACACTTTTAACATTAAAAAAATCTGGGGGCACACCACCAACCAAAATGACACAAAATGACGCTCTCACACAGTAAAGAACGGCTGGGGGATGGTGGCCTGCTGGGAGCAGCTGCTGGGAGAGCCAAAGCTGGGGAGGGGGTGGAGCCAGGCTGCACCATGCCCCCCTCCCCCCTGGCTTCAGCTCTCCCAGAGCTTCTCCAGCCTTGAGGGGGTAGTGCTAAGCCATCGGTGGCAAAGTCAGCACACTGCTGACTTGGCACTGTCCCCTAAAAGGCTGGAGAAGCTCTGGGAGAGCTGAAGCTGTGGGGAGAGGGGCGGAGCCAGGCCGCACCATGCCCCGCCCCCTCTTCCCGGCTTCAGCTCTCCCACAGCTGAAGCTGAAGTTGCGTGGAGGAGGAGGAGCATGAGCGGTGAATGGGCTTTAGTGGGCAGGGCTCCTCCTCCGCGCGGCTTCAGCGAGCGAGGGGCGAGAGTCATGGCGGGAGTCATGGCGGATTGGAGGCTGGCTGGGGAAATGGCTGAAGGAGGCAGCTCCCCGGCCCCTTCTTCTTTTTCTTCGCTGCCGCCCGGCCCTTCCTCCTCCTGCCCCAAGCAGCAGGAGTTTGGCAGGAAGAGGGGGGAAGGAAGGGGGGCAGAGAGCTTTTCTCGAGCACAGCAGGAGGTCCGTCACGGCACACTATTGTGCCGCATCACAGCGTTTGGGAAACACTGCCCTAAAGAGATAAGCGGGTTTCCACCTGTATTAGCCAAATAACCTCACAGGTTTTGAAAATTTGAAATCATAGAATCCCAGAGTTGGAAGAGACCTCGTGGGCCATCCAGTCCAACCCCATTCTGTCAAGAAACAGAAAAATCACATTCAAAACACCCCTGACAGATGGCCATGCAGCCTCTGTTTAAAAGCCTCTAAAGACGGAGCCTCCACCACACTCTGTGGTAGAGAGTTCCACGGCTGAACAGCTCTCACAGTCAGGAACTTCTTCCTCATGTTCAGGTGGGATGTCCTTTCCTGTAGGACATTATAAACTAATGCATTTGTTTATTCACATCTTGCCTTTCCCTCAGAATAGTCAAACGATAAACAATAATAAGAAAGAGTTAACTAATCCTGCAGCTCTTCGGCCCTGGAGACTGGAAGCATGCTTTCTAAATGGTCACTCTGAATCCTGCTTCTTTTTTGGTCCCCAGAGACCAGAGATGTGTGTTATAAATAGCCAAATAATCCAGATGCCTGCTATAAACATGCAAGAGGCAGGAAAGATGTTGGTTTTGCGGAAATACTGTACAACAGCCAACACGCTCCAACACAAACACACATGCTCTGTCTCTCGCGCGCACACAAAAGGCGCACAGAATCTGTTCAGGGTAAACAGAGCTCTCTGGGCAAGAGATAAAGTTTTCTCCAAGCAGCTGAGTGTATTTATAGAGGAAAGGAAAGTTGTAAACAGTGAGGTTTCAAAAGCCATGCGGTGCAAAGTGGTGCTCGGAGAGAGGCGCACATGATGGCAAGACAGGTATTAACTAAGTTGGTGAGTTCCTGAACTTTGCTGAAATAATGTGGATAGAATAGGGAAGGGTTCCTAACATCACAAAAATTAAAAAGAGACATTTTGGCAAATTATTGTTGAAGGCTTTCATGGCTGGAATCGCTGGGGTGTTGTGAGTTTTCCGAGCTGTGTGGCCATGTTCCCAAATCATTCTCTCCTGATGTTTCACCTGCATCTATGGCAGGCATCCTCAGAGGTTGTCTCACATAGATGCAGGTGAAACATCAGGAGAGAATGCTTCGGGAACATGCCCATACAGCCCAGAAAACTCTCACAACCTCTGAGGATGCCTGCCATAGATGCAGGCAAAACGTCAGGAGAGAATGCTTTGGGAACATGGCCGTACAGCCTGGAAAAGTCACAACAACCCAGTTTTGGAAATTTTTAAAATTCAAAACAAACCTGATGCACATGTCAAATGAAACAACTGAGTTGGGTAGGCTAAGTATAAATGAGCGAAAAATATTTTGAATCTTCTAGAGATAGCTTACTGAAACTATCAATAAAAGTCTGTCTTCTTCCAGTTCTCCATCATCTCTCTCTCTTGGCATTACTTCGCGATCGAAGATTCTTAGGAAGGACTCATCCCACGCTTTTTACAAGCGCGTTGATGACTAAAAAGGCCAATCTGAGATAGGCAAGTTAGGTTGCCGAAAGCACAGCAGAAAATCTCCTTGGGTGACGTTATTTCCAAGTTGCGGTTCTTTCTGCATTGTCATTTCTCTTCGAGACCCATTTGGCGTGTCTTCTCGAAAGAGGCCGCAGCATTGTGGATAGTGCACCTCCATGCTTCCTGATGTGAGGCCAGGGTCGACCATTGTTGGTGATCAATCTGGCCAAGTCTGAGATGTTGTTTCAGGGAGTCCTTATATCTCCTTTTTGGGGGCGTCCCTCTTGCGCTGACTAGTGGCGAGTTCACCGTAGAGTAGTATCTTTGGGAGGCGGTGGTCCTCCATCCTAGAGACGTGCCCTGCCCAGCGTAGCTGTGTTGTCAATAGCATGGCCTCAACGCTGGTGATCCATGCTTGCTCAAGGACAGCAACATTAGTCAGATAGTTGGTCCAGTGTATATTTAGGATTGTGTGAAGACAATGCTGATGAAAGCGTTAGAGGAGTTGTAGGTGTTGGCGATAGGTGACCCATGTTTCAGACCCATAGAGGAGAATAGACAGTACGCTAGCTCTGTACACACTGATTTTCTCTATCATCAATGCTGCAAAAACCCCACCTTCCAGCTAGTTAAAAAGCAAGAAAAGGGGAGGCTGCGTTGGGATCCCCTAAAGAGGCTTTGTAAAAAAGAACTTCTTTGCTAAAGGCTTTCTTAACTGAGGTGTGCCTGAAATTAGGTATCTTTCTGGGCTTGGTACTTTCAGCACCTGTTTTGGTAGGCTAGTCCTGTGGTGACACAGCAAAACAGGCCCCAAAAAGCTCAACATGGCTTTGTATAGAACAGTGTTTCTCAACCTGGGGGTCGGGACTCCTGGGGGGTCAGATGGGGTCACCAAAGATCATCATAAAACACAGTATTTTCCGTTGGTCATGGGGGTTCTCTGTGGGAAACTTTGCCTAAATCTATTGTTGGTGGGGTTCAGAATGCTCTTTGATTGTAGGTGAACTATAAATCCCAGCAACTACAACCCCCAAATGTCAAGGTCTATTTTCCTCAAACTCCACCAGTGTTCACATTGGACATATTGAGTATTTTTGCCAAGTTTGGTCCAGACCCATCATTGTTTGAGTCCACAGTGCTCTCTGGAAGTAGATGAACTACAACTCCAAAACTCAATGTCAGTTCTCACCAAACCCTTACAGTATTTTCTGTTGGTCATGGGGTTTCTGTGTACCAAGTTTGGTTCCATTCCATCATTGGTGGAGTTCAGAATGCTCTTTGATTGTAGGTGAACTATAAATCCCAGCAACTACAACTCCCAGATGACAAAATCAACCCGCCCCAACCCCACCAGTATTCAAATTTGTGAGTATCGGGTATTTGTGCCAAAATTGGTCCAGTGAATGAAAATATATCCTGCAGATCAGATGTTTACATTGCGATTTATAACAGTAGCAAAATTCCAGTTATGAAGTAGCAATGAAAATAATGTTATGGTTGGGGGTCACCACAACATGAGGGTCTGGATTAAGGGGTCACGCAATTAGGAAGGTTGAGAAACTGGTGTAGACGCATCCGCGTGCTGCTCTGCTGAGGCCAAGCTGCCCATGCTGAAAAGAGACCTGCTTAGAACTATTTAAAGGGTTTTGAGGAAACCGTTCTGCCCACTGCCCAAGACCACAATAGCTACTCAGCAGTTATGCGCCGCTTGACCAGTGCAGAGAAAGGGACGTGGCACACCATTCCTAGTTTTCTTGGCTCTGTGTGTGTACCATTTCCATGTGGTGTCATTTCTGAAGTATGAGTTTTGTCCCAATGCACAAAAAAGTGCTATGGCACCTTCAAGATGCCCACATTTATCTGGCATCGGGTTTTGTGGATTGCAATCTGTGGCAAGCTATGGGCATCTTGAAGGTGATGCACAAGCTTTTCGTTCCTTTGGTGGGCATTTTCCCAGAGCAATCAGCAATGGCATTATGAAAAGTTAGGGTGCATTTTCTACAGCAGGGGTGCTCATTAGGTAGCTCGGGAGCTACTAGTAGATCTTCGGCCCTCTTCCAGGTGATCTTCGGGCCTCACCAGCCGGATGGGGCACTCCTGCCATGCGCACGCACACCCTGCGCGCACGGGCGGAAAACAGCAGCAGGAGCACACGTGGTGGCAAGAGCGTGCGGCGCCGGGAGTGCGTGGGAGGTAGATCTTTTGGACTTGGTTGCTTTAAGAGTAGCTCGCATGCTGAAAAAGTGTGAGCACCCCTGTTCTACACACTTTAGAATTAATGCGGTTTGACAGCACATGAACTGCCGTGGGCCAGTGCTATGGAATCCTGGGAGTTGTAGTTTGACAAAGCTTAATACAGTTCCTCATGTTGTGGTGACCCCCAACTACAACATTATTTTCGTTGCTATTTCATAACAGTCATTTTGTTACTGTCATGAATCGTAATGTAAATTCTGGTGAGGTTGGGGGGATTAATTTTGTCATTTCACAGGAGCCACCAGTGGCGCAGTGGGTTAAACCTACCGGCTGTTAGGAATTGTGGGAGTTGAAGTCCAAAACACCTGGAGGGAGGGCCCAAGTTTTCCCATGCCTGGTGCAGATGCACCCACTGTATTTCATTCATTCATTCATTCTTCGCCACACAATGGGATTAAATCCATATGTAAACAACAAAATGGTTCTAAGGAGAGCCTTGCAATGCTTCCCATGGAGGGAGGTGCGGATCAAAAGGTTGCTGAAGGATGAACCCAGTGGACAAGTGGCCAGAGGCCAGTCCAGATGTTGGGTGTGGGGGTCCCAGCATTGTGGGGCGTGATGCTCTCGAGAGGCCCCTCTTTTCTCAGGTGGAAGACCCGTGGCTTGGCCGTGGCCACCCAAGTGAGGGAAGGATTTGGCTGAGATCTCAATCACGGAACTTGCCAGGACAGCATAATTCAGAAAGCTTGGCTGCACTGCCTTCTTGTGGACTACAGATCCCAAAATAGCCTTGTTGAAATATGAGAAAGGAGGTCCTATTGAGGAGCGGGCCGGCTTGTTTTCTGCTACTCTGGATACTACAGTGTTTCTCAAACTTCCTAATGCCGCAGCCCCTTAATCCAGTTCCTCATGTTGTGGTGACCCCCAACCATAACATTATATTTGTTGCTACTTTATAACTGTAGCATCGTCATGTAAATATCATGTAAATAATAATAATAATACACTTTATTTATTTATCACATATGCAGGATGTATTTTCATTCACTGGACCAAATTTGGCTCAAATACCCAATACGCCCACATTTGAATACTGGTGGGCTTTGGGGGAAAATAGACCTTGACATTTGGGAGTTGTAGATGCTGGGATTTATAGTTCACCTACAATCAAAGAGCATTCTGAACTCCACCAATGATGGAATTGAAACAAAAATGGCACACAGAACTCCCATGGCCAACAGAAAATACTGGAAGGTGTTGGTGGGCATTGACCTTGAGTTTTGGAGTTGTAGTTCACCTACATGCAGAGAGCACAATGATGGATCAGGACCAAACTTGGCACAAATCCTCAATACGTCCAAATGTGAACACTGATGGAGTTTGCGGAGAAATAGACATTGATATTTGGGAGTTGTAGTTGCTGGGATTTATAGTTCACCTACAACGAAAGAACATTCTGAACTCCACCAAGGATAGAATTGGGCCAAACTTCCCACAGAGAGCCCTCATGACCAACTGAAAATACTGTGTTTCCCGATGGCCTTTGGTGACCCCTCTGACACCCCCTTGCAACACCCTCAGGGATCCTAACCCCCAGGTTGAGAAACACTGGGGTACTAGAGCACAACTGAGGAATGTTCTCAAATGGCAGGAAAAGCGGTCCCCCTAAAACATGAAGAAGAATAGGATATCTGGTGGAGTCTCCTTTGGAGGGTTATGAGAGAGTTTCGAGCACCCGGTGGTGCAGTGGGTTAAACTGCTGAGCTGGTAAATTTGTTGACCGAAAGGTCACAGGTTCAAATCCGGGGAGCAGCATGAGCTCCCGCTGTCAGCCCCAGCTTCTGCCAACCTAGCAGTTTGAAAACATGCAAATGTGAATAGATCAATAGGTACTGCTCCGGCGGGAAGGTAATGGCGCTCCATGCAGTCATGCCATTCACATGACCTTGGAGGTGTCTACGGACAATGCTGGCTCTAGCTTAGAAATGGAGATGACCACCAACCCTTTAGGTCCACTTCATTTTGTAAATCCATATTTCTCCACCTGAAGAAGACTGTGTATAAGTCGAAACCGGTTGTTTACTTATTGTATCTTGTACAAGTTGTGAAGTATATGCTTGGTATTGTTCTGCTTTGGTAATAGTGGACCTGTGTGTCTTCTTTGTCTTAGGGAACCCATATCTTTTTAGATGACCACGACTGGACTTAATGTCAGGGGAAAACCTTTAACTTTAAGCAGAGGCTGGATGGCCATATGTTGGGAAGGCTTTGATTGTGCCCTCCTGTCTGGTAGAAGACTTAGACTGGTTGTCCTTTGGGGTCAGTTTAGTGGTGATTGGGGATCATGGAAGTTGTAGTCCTCCCTCCTGGGCTGATGTGAGGATTGGAGCATGTATTTCCAGAAATGATTCCTCCCCAAAGCCTCTGGGCAGGGAACCTATGGCTCGGGAGCCAGATGTGGCTCTTTTCATGATTTCATCTGGCTCTCCAGAGCAGCCCGGGCCTCAGTTTCCCAGCATGCAGTGGGAAGGAATGACGCAAATGCGCCGCAACTGCTGCTTCCGCGCCGCCATCGCCACCTCTTCCTCATCCCCCACTGCTCTTGGGGCCCTCTTCCTTCCTTTCTTTCTCCCCCTTCACCCTTTCCTTCTCTCTCCTTCCTTTTCCTTCCCTCTCTCCCCTTCCTTCTTACATCCATTGTCCCTCTTCCTTCCTTTCTTCCTCCCCTTCACCCTTTCCTTCTCCTCTTTTTCCTTTTCCCTCCCTCTCTCCCCTTCTTTCTTTCCCCCATTCTCCCTCTTCCTTCCTTCCTTTCTCCCCTTTGCCCTTTCCTTCTCTCCTTTCTTTCCCTGCCTCTCTCCTCTCTCCCATTCCCTTCCTTCCTTCCTTCCTTTCTCCCCTTCACCCTTTCCTTCTCCTTCCTTTCTTTTAACTTCCCTCTCTCTCCCCTTCTTTTTTTTTCTTCGTTTCGCTCCATTATTTTACTTTTTCCTCACTCCCTTTCCTTTCTTTTCCCCTCCTTGTCTCTCTCCTGCTTTTCTTTTCTTCCTTTTCCATAGTTCGTTCTTCTTTCTTCCTCCCACTTCCTCCTTTCTTTCCTCTTTCTTTCTTTCTTTCTTTCTTTCTTTCTTTCTTTCCCCCTTCCTTCCTTCTTCTCTTCCTTCCCAGACTCCTGAGCATGCCTTTTGCAGAGCTGGGTCAGAAGTGTCCTGTCATTCTGTCGGGGGAATCCTTTTCTCATAGTATGTACATATAGACTCACATTTAGTTGAATTCAGTCTTAACATATATTATATATATTATATGGCTCTCACTGAAATAAATTTCCAAATATCTTGCTTTTATGGCTCTCTGAGTCAAAAAGTTTCCCAACCCCTGCCTTTGGGGAAGGCACCCATACCTTCAATCCTGTATATTGGTGGCAGCAGTTTTGATTTACTGGGGTTTCAAATCAACCCCTGAGTAATTCCTTTCGTTATATTGGTGGCAGAGTTGGGATGAGATAGGAAGGTCCACCCTGCCCTAATTGGTAAACAGAGACTACGTTATATTTGTGGCAGTGGTGGGATGAGATAGGAAGGTCCACCCTGCCTGAAGAAATAAGTAAAGAGCTTTGTGTTATACACGGCTTGCCCCTACTCTTGTTTCTTGAGCGGAGATCCCTGCTTTGGGTGGGATTTGTAGTTTAGAGGTGAAAGGTTGAGGGGAGCTCATGCCGACCCGCCTTTTTTCCCACCCCACCCAACAGCTGTCCTGGCGCAGTCTGGGAAGCCTGCCGGCCTTGGCTGCGTCCCCGTCTCGGCCTCCCCCCCAAAAAAAGGCTCCGTAGGAAAAGCAACTCTGAAGTTGAGCGTTTACAGCTGTTTTGTGTGGATGAGACCCAGTGGATTGCAAGCTTGCTTTTGGAGATCCTTTTCCAGCCCTAGAAGGCTTGACAGGAGCATTTAAAAACACAGAAAGCATCCCATACAGAAAACACCTCTGTATGGGATGCTTCGCCTTTTAGGAAGCAATGAGGGGAGGAAAACTCTGAGCATGTACAGAGTGATTTGGTTCTGCAGCTGCAGAATTGCATATTGGCCCTGCACTGAATACACAATGTAACACAATTTGGAAACAAAAAATCTGTTCCTGGTTTGAAAGTGTTATTTCCTGTTTAATTGTGCAGTACTTTTGCAAGAAGTTGTTATACTCCAGAAACTTTGTTTTTGTAGCTGCCACAAAACTATGATGAATTGGTTGAGAGAAATTGGGAAACTGTAGCAAAATGTGCTATAGCAGGATGTACCGCCAAAACAAAGGGTTTTTTTGCAGTCTAATAAACTTTTTGCTTGCTTTTATGATAGTACCAATTAGAAAATAGTATTTAAGAACATAAGAACATAAGAGTATGCTTATCAGCCCATCTAGTCCAGCAATCACAAAATAATATAATCTCGAGCAGTTGGAGGGCAAAACCCTGACCTGCTCCCGACCCCCCACAACCAGTACCCAGGGAAATCCTGCCTACCTCAACCAACCCAGGAACAAAAATAATATAATCCTAGCGTTGGATGAGACCTGGCGGGCCATCCAGTCCGGCCCCTTTCTGCCAAGAAGTAGGAAAATCACATTCAAAGCACTACTAACAGATGGCCATCCAGCCTCTGTTTAAAAGCCTCCAAAGGAGGTGCTTCCATCACACTCTGGGGCAGAGAGTTCCACTGCTGAACACTGCTGAACAACAGAATTTTTCCTCATGTTCAGGTGGAATCTCCTTTCCTGTATCTTGAAGGCATTGCTCCATTGCGTCCTAGTCTCCAGGGCAGCAGAAAGCAAGCCTAATCCCTCCTCCCTATGACTTCCCTCACATATTTCTACATGGTCGTCACCATCATCATGTCTCCTAGGAGCCCCCGGTAGCACCATGGGTTATACCAGTGTTTTCCAACCTTTTTTGAGCCGCGGCACACTTTTTACATTTACAAAATCCTGGGGCACACCACCAACCAAAATGACACAAAATGACACTCTAACACAGTAATACATATAGTTAATATGTTTTTAAATGTATTGATACACTCAGTGTGAAACCTGGACCTGTTTCGATGAACACAACATAGATATCCTGGCAGGAATGGCAGAAAGACACAAATTTCCCACACTAAACTCCCATAACTAAGAGAAAATACTATACGAGTTTGGTGGGCATTGACCTTGAGTTTTGGAGTTGTAGTTCACCTATATCCAGGGAGCACTGTGGACTCAAACAATGTTGGATCAGGACCAAACTTGGCATGAATATTCAATATGCCCAAATATGAACACAGATTGAGTTTGGGGAAACTCAATCTCAATAGACCTTGACATTTGGGAGTTACAGTTTCTCGGACTTATAGTTAACACACAATCAAAGAGCATCCTGAACTCTTGCAACAATGGAATTGAACCAAACTTGGCATATTGAACTCTCATTACCAACAGAAAGTACTGAAAGGGTTTGCTTGGGAACTGACCTTGAGTTTGGAAGTTGTAGTTCACCTACACCCAGAGAACACTGTGGACTCAAATAATTTTGGATCAGGACGAAACTTGGCACGAATCCTCAATATGCCCGAAGAGGCAGAAGAGAAGGGAGGGGGGAAGAGAGGGAGGTGGAAGAGAAGGGACGGGGAAGAGAGAGCGAGGCGGAAGAGAAGGGAGGGGGGAAGAGAGAGTGAGGTGGAAGAGAAGGGTCAGGGGAAAGAGCACCTCCTCCATGATGTTTTGGCCTACAACTCCCAGCAGTAGAGAGAGAGCGCGCGCGAACGAGGGGAAGGCGTGGCTGCGCAGAGGAGCAGCCCCCTCGCCTCACACTTGAGCCAGCGCAAGGGAAAGAGCAGGCCGGGGCGAGGAGGAAGCGGCCTCTGCTGCCGCCACTGCTCTGAGGGGAAAGATGGGACTGAGGGGAAGGATGGGACAACAGCAGCAGCCATAGCAGCCTCCTCCTTCTCCCACGGAACACCTGATGATCGGCCGCGGTACACTAGTGTGCCGCGGCACAGCGGTTGGGAAACACTGGGTTATACCACGCAGCTGTGGACAAGTCTACATAGGGACCACCAAACGCAGCAGCATTGCCCAAACACGAATCAAGGGACATGAAAGGCACTGCAGACTGACTTGACTAGAGAAGTCAGCCATAGCAGAGCACCTGATGAACCAACCTGGACACAACCTATTATTTGAGAACACACAAATGCTGGACCATGTCAGGCTACACAGAGAAACCATTGAAATCCATAAGCATGTGGACAATTTCAACAGTAAGGAGGAAACCATGAACATGAACAAAATGTGGCAACCAGTATTTAAAAAACTCTAAAATTATAACAGCAAAACAACACCCAAACACAGAGAGGAAACAATCAGGGACAGCTAATCACCTCTCAACCAAAGATTCCCCCAGGCACTAACAAGCCACATCAAAAAAATCTCCCAGGCCATCAAATGCTAATCAAGGCGGCCAGTTGAAACATTCACACCACCTCCAACAGACAAGAGCTCTTTCTCCCACCCTGGACACTCAACAGATATATAAACCCAATTTTTCTAGTTCCAACAGACCTCACAACCTCTGAGGATGCTTGCCAGAGATGCAGGCGAAATGTCAGGAGAGAATGCCTCTAGAACATGGCCATATAGCCCGAAAAACCTTCAACAACGCAATACTATTTCTTAAAATCTTTGGTGCTTTGAAAAGATTTGCCTTTTGGTAATATTCTGTTGCAGGCAACACAGTGGTATTGCTAACAGTTAACAAAAACGTCTTCCAGGAAAGACTCGTAAGAGAATATCAAGGATGTCAGGACTGGGAGACCTGAGCTTAGGAGAAGTTCAGGCTCCCAACCTGCCATGAGATTGCACCGACCTTTGCCCCAGTTCTTTGGTGACCTTGGCTCCAGGTGCATAGAGACTGTGCTGAGTTAAGTGGAGTGACGTAACTTCCAGATGTGTGCAGGGCTGCGGAGGGAAGTGAGGTAACTTCTCCGAGCCTGGACATTGGACAATTGGACTCATAACGCTGACTCATGGGGCCATGAGGTCACATCCCTTCGGACTGTGGGATATGCTGAATCACCCGGATATGGTGCAACCCTGCTTGGACATTGCATGGGCAATGGGGAGGGGCTCAGGGTATATAAGGTGTGTTTGGGTGGCGGGCCAGTGCTTTTGCTTCACATGTGTCGTACCTACAATAAAATCGTGTTGGACCGTGCTACAATCTACGCGTGATCCTTACCGAGCGTTGGAGAGTCGTTACAAAGGATTTAACAAAATCGTCAACAGGGAAAGGAAACAAATACTTTGAATCTCCGAGACAAATTGTGGCAATTGTCATCAAACCGCTTGCCAAAACATTAGGGAAAAAAACCCTACTTTGTTTGTGTTATGTAGCCACTGATACAACTTTTAAAAGAATTGAACCATTTTGTTCTTTTTTGTTTCCATATTTATCTTTATTGCGGGGTCTTCTGACTTCCCGTCTCAGCATCCACGGTTTGCTTTGCTGAGGATTTATTTATTTGTTTATTCAAATTTATTCGTCGCCACTCCCAGTTGGCTCGGGGCGACTTACAAGATAAAACAGGGATTAAAACAGACATTTTAAAACCATGTACATGATTAAGAACAATAGCAATAAAATACGCATAGTATCAGGAGAAGCCGAACAATTTAAGATCCAAAGGCCTGTTGGAACAGTAGGGTCGTGCAGGCTTCTGAAAAGCTAACAGATTCTGAAGGGCCCGGACTTCCGAGGGCAACGCATTCCAGAGGATTGGAGCTATGATCGAGAAAGCCCTTCTCCTTGTTGCAGTCAGATGGTAAACCCTGGAACTTCGGACCACAGGAGATTTTGCATCTCTGAGCGTAGGGATCTGTTGGGACAGTATGGGATAAGGCGGCCCCTTAGGTACACTGGCCCCAGGCCATTCAAGGCCTTGAAGGTCAAAACCAGCACTTTGAAGGTAATCCGGCATTCCACAGGGAGTCCGTGCAGTTCACGCAGGATGGGTGTGATATGGCAGCTCATCGGGACACCCATGAGCAAACCGAGCTGCAGCGTTCTGCACCAGTTTAAGTTTCCGGATTACCGACAGAGGAAGGCCAATGTAAAGAGCGTTACAGTAGTCTAGTCTTGAGATGACCATAGCTTGGACCATTGTGGCCAGGTCACGGCGGGACAGATAGGGAGCCAGCTTCCTCGCCTGGCGTAGATGAAAAAACATCACTCTGCTGACGGTGGAGATGTGAGTCTCCATCGACAGCTGAGGGTCAAAAGTAACACCGAGGCTCTTAACTGACGACGACGGACATAACGTCACGCCATCCAGGGTCGGAAGCTGAACCTCCGTACCGCCCAGGCAACCAAGCCACAGGATCTCTGTCTTTGCCGGATTCACCTTCAACCTACTGGCTCGCAGCCATCCAGTAATGGCTTCGCGGCAACGATGGAAATTATCGGGTACAGATTCGGGCCAGCCTTCCATCCCCAAAATGAGCTGGGTTTCATCAGCATATTGGTGACACTCCAGCCCAAAGCTATGAACCAATCGAGCAAGTGGTCGCACATAGATGTTAAATAACAAAGGGGAGAGGATTGCCCCCTGGGGGACCCCACAAAGTAAGGGGGAACCCCCGGAGACAACCTCACCCCTCCTCACTCCCTGAGGCCGGTTCCGGAGGAAGGAAGACAGCCATTTCAGGACTGTCCCCCTCACCCCAGCCCTGGCAAGGCAGTGCGTCAAAAGATAATAATCGACTGTATCAAACGCTGCGGTGAGGTCCAATAACAGAAGCAGCGCCGATCCGCCCTGGTCAAGTTGGCATCGCAGCTGGTCTGTGATGGAGACTAGAACCGTCTCCGTCCCATGCCCCGAACGGAAGCCGGACTGGAAGGGGTCTAACCAAGTTGTGTCATCTAGGAAGGACTGCAACTGCTCAATTGCTGCCCTCTCAATCACCTTGCCCAGAAACGATAGGTTCGAAACTGGGTGATAATTGGAAGGGACCGAAGGATCTAACCCCGGTTTCTTCAGCAATGGGGAGAGACCACAGCCTCTTTTAAACCCTCTGGAAACACTCCTTGCTCAAGGGAGGTATTGATTATTTGAGGATGAGGAATCTCCCTTTGGGGAGATAAGGCAGTATATAAATTATTATTATTGTTATTGTTATTATTATTCCATGCTGGGCATGCATACTCAGCAGCAGAGTAGCAAAGCACAAGGGCAGTTGTACTCTTCACTGTATCTGGTTGTGTTCCCCAGGTTGTGCCAGTCAGCTTTCATATGATGTTATTTCTAGCACTCGCTTTTTTGCTTGATATTCAAGAGTGCTTCTGGTAGGTCAGAGTACAGTCCAGGGTAATTCTCAGGTGTTTTGGTGTGCTGCAATGCACCAGTGGGATTCCTTCCCAGGTCATTCTCAGAGCTCGAGATGCTTGTCTGGTCTTAAGGTGAAAAGCACACGTCTGCGTTTTAGATGACTTAGGAATCAGCTGGTTTTCCCTGTAAGAGGCAGTAAGAGCAGCTAAAGCTTTGGAGAGCTTCTTTTCAACCATTTCAAAGCTCCCTTCTTGACCAGTGATGGCACGATTGTCAGCATTGATGAAACTCTCTGTCTCTTCTGGAAGTGGCTGGTCATTTGTGTAAAAGTTAAACAATGTATTCACAATCTATTGTTTATTTATTTATTTATTTATGGGATGGCTTATATAGGCAGCAATGCGATGCTATCATACAAACATCCTGCTGTGTTTTATTGTTATTGTAATATTGTGTTTTATTGTGTTTTTACTGTGTTTTTAATCATTTGTAAGTCGCCCCGAGCCAGTCGGGAGAGGCGACTAAGAAATTGAAACAATAAATAAATAAACAAATAAATAAACAAAACCATCACACATAATCATTAAAATACAAAAATACATAAATTATATACAACATTCATTAAAACAGTATACATTAAAACATTAATAAAAACCGAATCCTCATATAAATTATCCTTATCAGTCCATTTTGTGCTGCTTTATGTCTATTGACCAAAGGCCTGGTCCCACAACCATGATTTTACTTTCTTCCTGAAAGCCAGGAGGGATGGGGTCGATCGTATCTCGCGTCAAAGCGCGTTCTAGAGGCGGGGGCCACTGCCGAGAAGGCCCTGTCCCTCGTCCCCACCAGCCGAATTTGAGATGCTGGTGGGAGCGAGAGCAGAGCCTCCCCGGACGATCTTAAATTACGATTGAATCTTAAATTACGATGGAATCTATGACTGGATTCCATTTATTGTGTGGCCAGGACTCACCATCCATTCTGCTCTGCATTGATCCAAATCCAGTCCAACCTCCTTTTGCTATACTGAAAGCAGGGGCGGTCTCACCTCTCCTGGGGGGGTAGGCGAGCCTTATTTCTGCCCCCATGGCTGCTGCTGGGCGGCAGCCCGCGCGGCGACGCGTCATGCGCAGCTGCGCGAGTCGTCACGCATGCCTGCGCATGCGCAGTGACGTCGGCGCGGCTGCATCGCCGGCTGCGCTGGCTGCGCCGCCCGGCTGCACCACCGGCGCCGCCGCCGGCGGGAGCACTGGCTCCCGGCAGGAGGCACGGCGGAGGGGCGGCCAGCGTGGCGGCGCCTCGCAGGCGGCGACGCCCCTCCCAGGACCCATCGCCCTACGCGCCGCTTACATGGCGGAATGCCAAAGGCCGGCACTGACTGGAAGACACCATCCAAGCCCTCTTGATAGATGGCCATCTGGCTTCTGATTAAAACCCCCCAGAAAAGTAGATTCCACTAGCAGCATATTCCAATATTGAATAGTTCTTATCAGGACATTCTTCCTTTAAGTTTAAGTGACCTCTCTTTTCCGGCCATTTGAATCCATGAAGCAGAAAACAAGCCTGCCTCCTTCTTTTCAACGGGACATCCCATTAAATATTTAAACAAGGCCTCAAGTCCTTCAAGGAAAGGGGCGACACAGTTTTGGTCCCAAGGAAGTCTTGAGGTTGTGGCACAGTTTCACCTCCGAGCGGAATACATATATCGCATTTGCAGCTAGCGATTTGGATGCAACGGAGGATGTGTTGCTCATCTTGGAAGAGGCACTTTTACTGCTGGGTGTTGTCATGTCAGTGATGTATCCTCTATCAATCTCGTGCGCCTGTTGCACTTGGCAGGCGAAAACCGGTTTGGGGAATCGGTCAGGCTCCTTTCCAAAATGTGCTCTGCGCCTTTTGGACTATCCATTCCCTCCGCCGTCATTAATATTTTGTTTTGGGACCTTGGGAAGGTTGTTTGCTGTGTTTCCATAGCAACCCCCTCCTCTTTCTCTCTCTCAAAAAAAGTCTATTTCATGCTGCGTTTTGTTTTTTGAACTCTGCCTAATACCTTCCACTCCCTCAGGTGGGAAAGCTGTAAATTTAGCCTCAAAGTCCTATCTCATGGTCTCCATGTTTCTGCCCCCTTCTTGGGATGAGGATCAGAATTCTTTGAGGGTCAAGTGGATCTGAACAAGACTTGCAGGTCACCGGTCCTGGCTCTGCATTTCCAGTTTCCGTGGGTTATCTCTTAGGCCCTTTTGGAAAACCAGGAACTCCTTAACCTTTTGGAGAAAAATGGCATTCACAACCATGTGAAAATCTTAACCTTTTGGAAAAGCATGATATGCCAGAGAAGAGTCAAAAACTCATTTGAGTACAATCTTTTCTTCAGTGGTAGGCTATATAACCACATGTACTTACGTAAGGCAGTTTGGTTCTCAGTTGTTAGACTGATACCTTAGATCAGTGTTTCCCAACTGCTGTGACACAGCACAGTAGTGTGCCGTGACGGACCTCCTGCTGTGCCACGAAAAAAAGCTCTCTGCCCCGCTTCCTTCCCCCCCCCTCCTGCAGAACTCCTGCTGCTTGGGGGAGGAGGGGGAAGGGCCGGGCGGTGGCGAAGAAAAAGAAGAAGGGGCCGGGGCGCCGCCTCCTTCGGCCGTTTCCCCAGCCAGCCTCCAATCCGCCATGATGCTCGCTGAAGCCACGCAGAGGAGGAGCCCCGCCCACTGAAGCCCGTCCACCACTCATGCTCCTCCTCCTCCGCATGGCTTCAGCGAGCGAGGGGACGGGAGTCATGGCAGAGAGCGGTGCCGGGGACGGGGGCCATGACTCCCGCCCCTCGCTCACACTGCCCCTCAAGGCTGGAGAAGCTGTGGGAGAGCTGAAGCTGGGGGGAGGGGCGGGGCATGTCGCAGGCTGGCTCCGCCCCTCCCCGGCTTCAGCTCTCCCACAGCTTCTTCAGCCTTGAGAGGACAGTGCCAAGCCAGCATTGTGCTGGCTCTGCCACCGCTGACTTGGCACTGCCCCCTCAAGGCTGGAGAAGCTGTGGGAGAGCTGAAGCCAGGGGAGGGGGCGGGGCATGGCCTGGCTCCTCCCCCTCCCTCAGCTTTGGCACTCCCAGCAGCTGCTCCCAGCAGGCCACCATCCCCCAGCCATTCTTTACTGTGTTAGAGTGTCATTTTGGTTGGTGGTGTGCCCCTGGATTTTTTAAACGTTAAAAGTCTGCCGCGGCTCAAAAAAGGTTGGGATACACTGCCTTAGATGTCTCTGATCTGTTAGGAACAGAGTTTATGCCAATGCACAAAATATAACAGTTCTTCAGAAGTGTTCTTTTCTGTGTCCAAAAACATCTACCTTCCCAAAAAATATCTTGCTTCTATATCATACTCTCAAAAGACAAAAATAAAGTAGACTTCGTTAAAAGTAACATTGATATCGAGCAGAATTTGGGGATCTTGCTGTGAAGGCAGACCAGCCAGACCCACCAAAGAGGATCCGATATAGCCCTGGCAAGATAGGAAGCAGCCAATCCAATTTTCCCTGAATTTCCCAAATAGAGATCTCACCAAGTTGAAGAAACGCCACCAAGTTGTTAATTTCGTTCCAGCTGGAGCGGATGTCAAACCGCAATCATTTACCCAAAGCTGACATACTGTACAATGCAAAATATTACATTCTTATAGAAAAACAGAGCTATCAAAATTCAAACTTCCCGCCCCTTTGCTGGATTCACGCTGATAGGTTGGAGTCATCAGGTGGCTGGCAGGCGCAGCCCCACAGCCCCACATGACAATGCCCCTGTAATCTACACTTAGGACCTTTCTTGAATCTTTATGGGACTTTTGCCTACTTTTGAAGGACTTTCAGAAATCTTTTGGAAACTTTTCTTTTTTGAACCCCATGGACTTTTTCTCATGATTTCTGGCTCCTAATGGACTCTGGTGGGTGGGATGGGTTGATGACATAGTTCCCATTTCCCTTCTATATGAATGTATTCCCTATATGTTTTCCCCTTGCTTATGTCCCTATATGACATATAAAATGCCACTTTTTCTTGACCCCAGCATGCCAAGGCCCAGGCATTTCCTGGGCTGGTAATCCCAAAACAAAAGGACTGAAGGAAACAGAGCTTGCATGGACAATAACAAAGAACACTTCCTCAATCTTCGGAGTTGGGCCAATTGAGGAAAAATGCCCTTTTGGCGTGCGCTATCACATCTCGGAGCTTGACGATCTGGGAGACGTGCCACATGGTAATTTGATCATTTCTCATACAGGGGGACATCCTGCCTTCGGAAAGCTTTGGATGTTCCCATCTGGATGTTCCCACCCTTTGTTCCCATTCCCCTGGCCGAAACCAATGACAGATACCATCAGCAGATCTATATCTAGGATAAAGGACCACTGCGGTTTGGCATCTGTGCCAGACCAAAAATGTTTATTTCCTTCACTTGGACAATACAACAGCTAGCTTGAGGACTTGTTAGAAGTAATTGCCGGTGTTTGGACAGTCATTTAATCACTTAATCCGCTCACCAGCCTTTCCCGGTTCATTGTTCCTTGCTCGGACCGCCTCCTTTGCTCTCATTGGACGAGAACTCGAAGTGGCGCTGGCGTCCTGATTGGCTGAGGTGAGACCAAGCCTGTCACGCCTCCCAGCCAGCTTATGACTCCAACCAATCAGCTTGAAGCCGGCTGAGGGGTGGGGGGCGAGAAGTTTGAACTTTGACAGCTCTGTGTTTCTATAAAAATGTAATGTTTTGCCTTGCGCTTTATGTTGGCTTTGGGCAAAGGATTGCAGCTCCAGCTGGAACGAAATAAACAACTCGGTGACGTTTCTTCAACTTGGTGAGATCTTTATTTGGGGAAAATCAAGGAAAACTTGGATTGGCTTCCTACCTCGCCAGGGCTATATCGGACCCTCTTTGGTGGGTCTGATTGGTCTGCCTTCATGTCCAGAACCTGAAATACTGCTCAATATCAAAGGTGCATTCATTCGACCCAGTGTGAATGCAACCCAGGTCTCAGGTTTGGAGCCGGAAAACTCTGGGACGAACCCGAAAGGCCAGAGCTGATTTGTGCAGAGATTGCGTGCCCTCCTTTGAAGAGAAGCGAAGATTGAAGTACGGTTTCCGCAGGAAACGCACGCAGGATGCTGACTCCGGATAATAACCTCCGAATGTCAATCGCAGCCACGTCCCGTGGTCTTTGTGGCTTTTTGTTGCGCTTGTCGTTCCAGGAAATTTTGCTGGGTTCTAAGATCCATCTTGCTTCTCTTGGGTGGAGCACAACTCCTTTGAAAAACCTTTCTTCGACATTTTATGTGTTCAATGATTGACTTAAGGCATTGTTTACCTTGCCGTATGGCCCACCTGTTCTCCCAAGACTATGCAGAGCAAATAAAAACATCTTTAAAATGATATGTGTAGATAATCTACACTTTAGAACGAATGCCGCTTGACACCACCTTAATGGCTGTGGCTCAGTGTTAATGGGATCCCGGGAGCTGTAGTTTTACAAGATCTTTAGCAGTGGCTCAATGTTCTGGGATCCCAGGAGTTGCAGTTTTAGCTGTGGCTCAATGTTATCGGATCCTGGGAGTTGTAGTTTTACAAGATTTTTTAAAGCAGTAGTTCAATGTTAATGTTATCCCGGGAGTTGTAGTTTTACAAGATCTTTAGCAGTGGCTCAAAGTTATGAGATCCTGGAAGTTGCAGCTTTAGCAGTGGCTTAATGTTGTGGAATCCTAGGAGCTGTAGTTTTAGCAGTGGCTCAATGTTATGGGATCTTGGGAGTTGTAGGTTTACAAGATTTTTTAGCACTGGCTCAAAGTTATGGAATCCTGGGAGTTGTAGTTTTACGAGATCTTTAGCGGTGGCTTAAAGTTATGGAATCCTGGTTGTTGTAGTTTTACAAGATCATTAGCAGTGGTTAAATGTTAATGCTATCCTGGGAGTTTTATGGGATCTTTAGCATTGGCTCAATATTACTGTTATCTTGGGAGTTGTAGTTTTACAAGATCGTTAACCTTCTGTGATAAAGAAGGTGCTGATGCACCATCAAACCGCAGCTCCTAGGAATCCATAGCATTCAGATGTAATAGTTTAAGTGGTGTTAAAGTGTATTTGTTTTGCAGTGTAGTTGCAACTGTCACCACTCTGAAACATGGTGATGATGGAGGTGGAATTTTGGGAAGGATGGTTTGCAGAATTTGGGAGAAAGGTCTTGATCCATCTCTCTTTCTTTGGTCCCCAGGAGCTGCTCTCGGAGGACGAAGCCGAGGACCTGGCCCCGGTATGTGGGTGGATGCTCTTCTTCTTGGCTATGGTTTGGGCTCTGCTCCGGCTGACCTGTATGCATACGTGTGTCCATATGTGTGCTTCGGCAGCCTGGGGACAAGGGTAGTGCGTGTCTGGAGAACATCAATTCCTTGGCACACGGGAAACGTCGGAAGGCCAAACTGTAGGAACCAGGCACGGGGGATCTGGCCTTCTTCCTTTCCCCTTCCAGGACCTGGGAGCTTTCTTGGTGGTTTGCAAAAGATAAACACAAACTTGGAGCGCATTTAGATTGTAGACTTGACACAATTTGACCCTACTTGAACTGCTATGTTGCAGTGCAACGGAGTTATGGGAGTTATAGTTTGGTGGGGCATTAATTAGCTGGAAAATAGAAGGCCAGAGACCTCATTTGCTATCGCCTACTCCTATCTCGCCCTATGGTTGTTTTTAAAAAATTTTTTTTAGCATTTTATTGTGTCCATTTGGCCTGCCCGTCCTATTCGGTCCTTGTGTGTGAATTTTCTGTATTATTTCATTTATTATTATTATTATTATTGTGTGTGTGTGTATAATTATCATTATTTCTGTATTTCTGTTTTGTATTTTACTGTGTTGTATTGTATTTTTGAAGGGCTTGGCCTCATGTTAGCCGCCCCGAGTCCCCATTGGGGAGATGGTAGCAGGGTATAAATAAAGTTTATTATTACTATTATTACTGGAGAACTACAGCTCCCAGGATTCCAAAGCATTGAGCCAGGAGAGTTCAAGTGGATTCAAAGTGCATTCATTATGTAGTACATGTGCTCTTTTTTGGCAGATAAAGCTAAAGACCTTGTCAAACTACTAATCCAAAGACCCCATAGCATTGAACCATGGTCATTAAAGTGGTGTCAAATTATTATTATTATTATTATTCAGAGGTCCATTGGAGCAAATCATTAATGTTTTGTAAAGCATCATGTGTTTCAGATTATTATGAAAGTTTCTCTCTTGTGTTGCCACCTTGTTCCTCTAGGTGGCAGTCTCTACTGGCTGGAACAGCCAAGGGAAGTTCCTTCACCACCTTGCCCAGCAGGGGGCGCTCCGGCAACGAAGGCAAGGTGAGTTTTTTGGGATCATTTCCCTGAATTGGTGCATCCAGAACTGGACCAAGAATGATAATATACTGTACACCTAATCCTCCATCCTTGTTGTTTGCATACAGTCAGCCCTCCGTATTTACAGATCCTGCATTTGCAGACTCCACCATCCATAGCTTGAAAATATTCTGAAATGAATTCCCAAAAAGCAAACTTTGATTTTTGCCGTTTTATATAGGGAATAATAATAATATTTATTTATACCCCCCACATCTCCCCATTGGGGACTTGGGGCCAGGGGCGGTCCGTCCATGTAAGCAACCTACGCGGCCACATGGGGCGCCATCATGAATGGGCGCCGCCACGCCGGGCGCGCTGGGCGCCATCATGGATGGGCGCCGCCGAAGCGTAACTCCCTGCTGCAGGCAGCAGCAGGGATCGACGCTGGCCACGCCGCCGAAGCAGAACTCCCTGCTGCTGCCTGCAGCAGCTTCTGAGCATGCGCGGACATTCTCGCACATGCCCAGAACTGCCAGAGCTGAACTTCAGCTCCGGCAATTCTGGGCATGCGCGAAAATGTCTGCGCATGCTCATAAGCTGCTGCAGGCAGCAGCAGGGATCGGCGCTGGCCGCGCCGCCGAAGCGGTACTCCCTGCTGCTGCCTGCAGCAGCTTCTGCCCATGCGCGGAAATGTCGTGCATTACGGGAGGCCTTTGCGGCACGGGCGGCAGTGCAGGGCAAGGCGGCGGCGGTGGGACCAAGTGACGCGGCGGTGGGGGGGGGGCGCCAAAATTTTCTTCGCTTACCCCCCCGGAATAGGTTAGGCCGCCCCTGCTCGGGGCGGCTAACATGAGGCTAAAGATGGGGCTTTATTGCAGTGGTGAGGAAGGCATGGCCCCTAAGACACCATTATAAACAACAACAATAACAAAAACAACATTTCTTAGCTGCCTCTCCACAAGGCTTGTGGGGTACAACATACTGTATGATACATATATGCTGTAGATTTGGTGCAGCTTGACACTACTTTAACTGTTATGGCTCAATGCTATGGTATCATGGGAGTTGTAGTTTTACAAGGTCTTTTGCCTTCCGTGCCAATGAGTGCTATTGCCTTGCCAAACAACAAATCCCATGATTTCATAGCGTAGAGTTGGAGCAGCTTGAGTCTATGAAATGCTGGGAGTTGTAGTTTTACAAGGTCTTTTGCCTTCCGTGCCAATGAGTGCTATTACCTTGCCAAACAACAAATCCCATGATTTCATAGCGTAGAGTTGGAGCAGCTTGAGTCTATGAAATGCTGGGAGTTGTAGTTTTACAAGGTCTTTTGCCTTCCGTTCCAATGAGTGCTATTGCCTTGCCAAACAACAAATCCCATGATTTCATAGTGTAGAGTTGGAGCAGCTTGAGTCTATCGAATGCTGGGAGTTGTAGTTTTACAAGGTCTTTTGCCTTCCCTGCCAAGGAGCGCTCCAGGATTCCATAGATTTAAACTGCCCCTACTCTATGCTATGAAATCATGGGAATTGTAGTTTGGCAAGACACTAGCACTCTTTGGCAGGGAAAGCAAAAGAGCATGTAAAACTACAAGGTCTTTTGCCTTCCCTGCCAATGTGTGATAGTGTCTTGCCAAACTACAATTCCCTTGATTTTATAGTATAGGGTAGGGGCAGTTTAAGTGTATGTAATATTGGGAATTGTAGTTTTACATGCTCTTTTGCTTTCCCTGCCAAAGAGTGCTAGTGTCTTGCCAAACTACAATTCCCTTGATTTTATAGCATAGGGTAGAGGCAGTTTAAGTGTATGGAATATTGGGAATTGTAGTTTTACATGCTCTTTTGCCTTTCCTGCCAAAGAGTGCTAGTGTCTTGCCAAACTACAATTCTCATGATTTCATAGCATAGGGAAGGGGCAATTTAAATCTATGGAATATTGGGAGTTGTAGTTTTACATGCTCTTTTGCTTTCCCTGCCAAAGAGTGCTAGTGTTTTGCCAAACTACAATTCCCATGATTTCATAGCATAGGGTAGGGGCAGTTTAAGTGTATGGAATATTGGGAGTTGTAGTTTTACATGCTCTTTTGCTTTCCCTGCCAAAGAGTGCTAGTGTTTTGCCAAACTACAATTCCCATGATTTCATAGCATAGGGTAGGGGCAGTTTAAGTGTATGGAATCTTGGGAATTGTAGTTTTACATGCTCTTTTGCCTTTCCTGCCAAAGAGTGCTAGTGTCTTGCCAAACTACAATTCTCATGATTTCATAGCATAGGGTAGGGGCAGTTTAAATCTATGGAATCTTGGGAGTTGTAGTTTTACATGCTCTTTTGCTTTCCCTGCCAAAGAGTGCTAGTGTCTTGCCAAACTACAATTCCCATGATTTCATAACATAGGGTAGGGGCAGTTTAAGTGTATGGAATCTTGGGAGTTGTAGTTTTACATGCTCTTTTGCTTTCCCTGCCAAAGAGTGCTAGTGTCTTGCCAAACTACAATTCCCATGATTTCATAGCATAGGGTAGGGGCAGTTTAAGTGTATGGAATCTTGGGAGTTGTAGTTTTACATGCTCTTTTCATCGCATAGAGTCAGGGCATTTAAAGTCAAAAGTGCAGCTTTTGGGAATTGTAGTTGCCCCAAGGTCACACTTCCACATGTTTTGTTGCATCTTGACCTATAGAGTCTTTTCTCCGCAGCTGGCAAAGGGAAGCGCTCCAGACCTCGCCGGCCTAGCACTGTCTCTGCTGCGCATTACGAAGGTGAGAAGCCTCGCATTGTGCTCTTATTCCCGGGTCCGTTCTTGCCTCCTGCATTGGAGAACCCCCACCGGATAATCTGTAGTCCAAGCATGGTAGGCTGTTAGGAATTCCAGGTGTTTGAAGTCCAAATTCCTAACAGCCTAGGCTGAGGGAGGAAAGTCCAAAAAGGGAGGTTGGCCCATGCCTGCTATAGCCAGACAGTGCAGGATTTTGGGGTGGATTGTAGTCCCTAAAAGCAACTCTTCTAGGCCTTCTTCTGCCTTCTCTCCCTCCAAAATTGCACTCTTATTATGCTCAGGAACCTGACCTTGTATTTCTTTATTTCAGTCCAAAGCGCTGAGGGACGAGCTGGGATCCAGGCAGGTAACTTTTTTTGAGCCGGGATGTTTTGGGAGGGAGGGAGGATTTGGGAGAACGGATTAGACGTTATCTGTATATCTTCTGTATACCTTTATAAAACGGAATGTTTGTATGTGTGTATGCGGAGGGCGGGAGGGCAGAAGGGCGGAAGCAGCCACTTTCAGGCCAGGGCAGATATGTGGCAGCCACTTTCACAGGCCACAGCGACCAGCGCGGGTGATGGACCTGCACCAAACTTGGTACACAGGACATGACCCACGGATTATGGGATTTGTAGTACTTTCCAACACTTTGGTTCCCACAGACCACTGAGGCCACCAAAAGGACCAATACAGACCACACTCAGCACACACTGCCCCCATGACCCACACTACGTCCTGGTGCAGTTCGGAGGAGGGTGGACCATGGATGATGGGACTTGAAGTACCTCTACTCACTTCCCAAGTCTGCTGCGACCCTCATCCAATCACTGATTGAGACCAAACTTGCCACACATAACCCCCATGACTGCCTTCACGTCCTGGTGAGGTTCAGGGGAGGACTGACAATGGATGATGGGATTTGTAGTACTTTCACACCCCTCTGTTCCCACAGACAACTGCGGCCCCCAACAAACACCGAGAAAGACCACACTTGGCACACAGAGCCCCAGTGACCCATTCTACATCCTACTGAACTTTGGAGGGGGCCAGAACATGGATGATGGGACTTGCAGTACCTTCCCTCACTTTCCAAGCCTGCTACAAACCTAATCCAATGACTGATCAACACCAAACCTGGCACATAGAGCCCTCATGAACCACTCTACATCCTGGTGCTATTTTGTGTGAGGCGGACCACGGATGATGGGACTTGAAGTACCTTCACTCACTTCGTAAAAACAATGCAACCCTCATCCATTCACCAATACAGACCAAACTTAGCACACAGAGCCCCCACGACCCAATCTACATCCTACTACACTTTGGCGGAGGGTGGACCAGAGATGATGGGACTTCCACTACCTTCAGTAATTTCATGATACCACTGCAACTCCCAATGATGGATCAAGACCAAACTTGCCACACAGAGCCCCATGACCCACTCTAAATCCTGCGTCACTTCTCAAATGACCCGGGTCCCCAAGCTAGTTAATTATAATATAATTAATTATAATATTAAGAGACAGTGTGCTTGTGTTTTGCTGGCAATCGCTGCGTTTCAGCCCCTTTTCTTTGGGCGCACCTACAACAGGCCTGCACAACAAGGGACGAAATTAAATTAAGTGAAACCTCTATGGTCCGCATACAGGTTTTTAGTACCCCACTTTCCAAGCAAGGGTATAGTTCGGGGGGGGGGGGGACCTACGGCCCGCGGGCCAGATGCGGCCCAGCAGCCGAATCTGTCCGGCCCGGCGAGAAGGGCGTCGGGGGCAGGGCCAAAAGGAAGGGATTGCAGCCATCCCATCGTGGGCTCTGTGAGGCCTGTGTCGGCAGACAGGCCGGAGGAGCGGCGGCTTTGGAATGCCTGCCATCCCTGGAGGGATCCAGGCATACAGCGGGAGTGTTCATCGACCTACAGTGGCTGATCGCCCTGGCGACCCGGAAGACTTGATCGTCTTCCGGGTCGCCAGGGTGATCAGCCACCTCAGATCACTGACTGCAGGCCTGGATTGCCTCCAGGGATGGCAGGCACTCCATAGCAGGGCGATCAGCTGGGGAACAGCTGGGGGCGAGAGCAGGCGGAGGCCTGCAGCCTCCGATCGCCTGCTGCTCTGTCCTCCTCTGCTGCGGCGGCAGCTGGGTCCACTTTGCCATCCTCTGGGCTGGGTCCATTGGGCCATTCCATATTGGTTCGCACCTTGACTTCTTGAATTTAATTTAATTTAATTTTAGTGGTTTTTATTATTATTTTATAATAATTTCAATATATTATAATGTCTATATATATATACTATAATATAATAATTATGATATTAATACTAGTAATATATGAATATATCTTGATATATTAATATGTTAATATTAATGATGTGTAATATATAGTAAATAAATAAATAAATAAAGTAGATTAGAATGTAGTTCTGCCTTTAGGTGTGGCCCTCCATAATATTTTTTGGCTCTCGTGTGGCCCCATGGAAAAAATAATTACCCACCCCTGGTATAGTTAATGAATCAACTATTTTGCAAATAAAACATATGAGAAAAAAAGGGGGGAGAGTTTCAATTAATAATTACCTGTATTTACTTAAGTCTAATGCGCCATCGAATCTAATGCGCACCTGAACTCAATAAAAGGATTTGCTGCTGAATGTAATTTGCAGCACTAAGGTTACCGTATTAGTTAAGGACAGTGGTTCCCAAACTTTTTTGGCCTACCGCCCCCTTTCCAGAAAAAAAATTACTTACCGTCCCTGTCGTGATGCAGACGCCAATTAAAGCCAAGTCCAGATGTAAAAGGGGGTAACAAAAGGTTTATTGAACAAGAAATGGGAATGGGACTAACAAAAGACTAGCCTAACCGGCAAAAACCTACAAAAAACCCAGGGAAAGCCCAAAAAATTACTGTAGGAGAATCCAAAACAAACTCAGGACGTCCTTTGTGACATCCTTTGAGGAATGATCCCAAAGCGTAGTCGGTAACCGGTCCGGAGTCAAGGGCAGGAGAATGACGGAGGAAACGAGGAGACAATCCAAGGTCCACAGGAGAGAATGTCCAGCGGAGTTCAAACCCCGCCACTAGGAACACACAGCTGTAGGAGTAAACTGGATCAGGAACACGATGCAAGATAACAGGATACCAAACAGGAATGCCAGACAGGATGCCAGAAACAACTCCTTGCCCACCGCAAGGAGTCACTCTCAAAGCCCACATTATATAACCCTAAAGATCAGACTCGCCCGAAGAACACTCCCCTTGATCAGGCGTTGCAGCTGCTTCCCTCTCTGCAGCTGACACTCCCTGTGAGTCTCTCCAAGCTCCCCAGCGTCTCTCAAAACTTAGTGTTTCCCAATCATTCCCAGAAGTTTCAGAGGGCCAGTCTTTGTCACTTTCAAATTCCATAAAAGTATCACTACTGGCGTCTGCATTACACACATCCCTAACTTCCTGTACCAAGGTCTAATCTAAATCAGTATCACTTTCTTCTGACTCATTTTCCCCATCTCTGTGAAAGCCCTCAAAGGATTCAGCGTGAGTGGGAGACATAAGTATCTGCCGAATTCTCTTCCTCTGTTCCAACCCTTCTCTGCTGGAATCGCTTGCATTCCTTTTTCTGCCTACTCCAGTGTTTAGATTTCTCTCAGCCCCACCTAGTTGCATACTACACTCAGACGCTGATGACTCAGCGTCTTCTGCAGCCCTACTATCAGGCAACGCCGAGGGCTCAATTACAACAGCCCCCCAATAAATTAATTTTTAAAATTTTAATAGCAATTAAACAGAAATGCCGTGACTCCTAAATAAGGTTCCTCGTGTTGTGGTGACCCCCCATCCATATTTTCGTTGCTACTTCACAAATAATTTTGCTACTCCTACAAATTCTAATGCAGATATCTAATATGCAGGATGTATTTTCATTGTTACAAATTAAAGCATAGGGATTATTCACAAAAAGAATATGTTTGGGGTTATGGACAACGGATGATGGGATTTGCAGTACCTTCGACCAATTCAGCTCGGACTTCCACAGGCGAGACCCCATGAATGACAGATCTGGACAAAACTTGGCACACAGCACCCCAATGACAACAGAAAATGGGAGAAGGTTGGGAGGAATTGACAGTGATTTAGGGGAGATGTAGTTCACCTACATTTGGAGAGCACTCTGAACCCAAACAACCCTGGATCTGGACCAAATTTGGCACAAATACTCAATATACCCTAATTTGAATACTAGTGGGGTTGAGGAGGGGGTATTGATTTTGTCATTTGGGAGTTGTAGCTGCTGGGATTTATAGTTCAAGTACAATCAAAGAGCATTTTGAACTCCACCAACAATGGAATTGAGCCAAACTTGGCACACAAACTCCCATGACCTACAGAAAATATTGGAGGGCTTCGGAAGGGGCCTAAGGCAGTTAGGAATGGTGGGAGTTGAAGTCCAAACCACCTGGAGGGCCCAAGTTTGCCAGAGAACCAAGGAGGGGCGGAGCCGCTTGGGCTTCCCTAGGAGGCAGGTGGGCGGGCCCTGTGCGGAGCCTGTCGCCTGGTTCATGCCACTGCCCCCCTTGCAGGGTCTCACTGCCCCCCAAATTCTCCTGAGCCTCCCAGCGCCCCCTTGGATTGTCCCACCGCCCACAAGGGGGCGGTTGCAGCTCACTTTGGGAACCACTCGTTTAGAACCTCAGGGGTCGGGAACCTTTTTGACTCAGAGAGCCATGAAAGCAAAATATTAGGAAATTTATTTCAGTGAGAGCCATATAATATATTTTAAGACTGAATTCAATTAATTGCAGTGGTGTGGATTTATAGTTCACCAGGCATCAAAGAACATTCTGAGCTCCACCAACAATAGAATTCAACCAAACTTGGCACACAGGAATTCCATGACC
This sequence comes from Anolis apletophallus, assembly GCA_030556195.1. Lineage (NCBI taxonomy): Eukaryota > Metazoa > Chordata > Lepidosauria > Squamata > Anolidae > Anolis > Anolis apletophallus. The sequence goes on along the minus strand of JARBWK010000008.1, from coordinate 147,463,310 downwards.
AACACGAAATGCTGGAGGAGGTTGGGGGAAGCATGTACGATAGATTAGATTTACAGTACCTTCAATCGCTTCAGCTCCATCAGCCCCTGGGCGTGTGCTCCCTGCATGAGGCTTCTTCCCCCCATGTGCTTGCAACGCCGGGGCGCGTCCCTCTCCCGGCGTTGGAATTGTAAACCTTCCGACCCCGGTGAGGGCAAATGGCGAGCTGCAAAGGCTGCCCGGATAGCCTTGGCCAAGCCGGGGGGGGGGCTTGCGCTCACCCCTCGTCCCTTCTGAGCTTGGCGGGGGTGAGAGGTGAGCAGCATGCTTTCTCCCGCGCACACCTTTGCCCCCAAGCTCCTCTTCCTGACTCCCTGTATCCCTGTGAGAAGAGGAGGAGGGGCCAACCAGGAGTGCCTGGCTGTTTGGCTTGCACAGGAGCCAGCAGCCATTTTGGAGAGGCAGAGGGGGCGGGGCAAACCGAGGTGGCTTCGCGACCCCTGGAAAATGGCCCAGCGACCCTTTTGTTGAGAACCGCTGAAGTAGAGGCTAGCCTCGAGCGAAGGTTCTCAGCTGCTGCTTAATGCGCGGAAGGAGAGAACTGAAATCTGCGAGCCAGATGCAATCATCAAAAGAGCCACACCTGGCCCGTGAGCCATAGGTTCCCGACCCCTGGTTTAGGTAATAAGGTTGGATAGGTTTGTTTGGAAGAGCCTAAAAGTCGTAAAATAAACTTCCGATTTTGACTTCCGAAGCTGTTTTGAACCTTGCAGGAAAGGTGGGAGTGGCAAATACGAATTTGAACCACATACCCTTTTCCCCCCCGGAAATATTCCATAATGTTCAGATGTCTCCCAAGGTTATTTTATTCCTCCCTTCTCTTCTCTTCTTGTCCCTCTCCCTCGGCTTGTGCTGGGCGAGGGACAAGAAGAGGAAGGAAAGCGGAGGAGGAAATCCCTTAATGAAGCGATTCAGAAGTTTCTGAAGTTTCAAAAAGTTTTTTTGGGAGAAATTCGTGACTTTAGAATCATACCACTCTAAAGTGACTTTAGAATCATACCACTAGCGCCCCCTACATCCGAAACGAGATTGAACCATTTTTTTAATCAACCAAGCCTAATAGGTAAGGTAAAGGTATTCCCCTGACATTAAGTCTAGTTGTGTCCGACTCTAGGGATTGGTGCTCATCTCCATATCTAAGCCGAAGAGCCGGCGTTGTACGTAGACACCTCCAAGGTCATGTGGCCAGCATGACTGCATGGAGCGCCATTACCTTCCCGCCGGAGCGGTACCTTTTCATCTACTCACCCCTAGAGAGCCAGAGTTTCCAGGAAAAGGCAGTCATGGGGAGATTTCAATTTTCTTGCTGGCCACTCACTTGCCTGATGCTTGCCTCCTCCGTCCTCTCCAGATGCCAATGGGACCATCCATGGCTGGGCAGAAGCCAAGCTCAACACCACAAGCCCCCTCCGTTACGACCGTGGCCGGCGGGAGTTTACGGTGGTCAAGAGGGGCCTCTATTACCTGTATTGCCAGGTAATGGGCGAGCGGAGGGGTGGGAGGTCTTTGTGGCAGGGGGCTTATGGGTAAAGAGAGCATGGCATGCTGGGAATGTGGGTTTAACTATGGAATCCTGGAATGTGTAGTGCATTGTGGCAGGTACACAGAATTATAGCAGAGAGAATACTGTAAACACACACTTAGACCGTGGAAATTAAAGTATATTGACTACTTATATATTTAGAACCCTAATGAGTTAATGAGCATTCAAAATTACATTTTACACCAGTCATTGGACATATAATAACAGTAAGGTAAACCTGCAACATATACATTCACAGTGGAAAAACAATTCGAGGTATTATAGGATATGGGGAGTAGACCGGGGAGGGGGGAGAAAAAACTCTGTTCATGTGGTCTCCTCGCAAGACAAAAGAATTTAGTCCCAGTAAGCCACTAGTAGCAATCCTTAGAGTGGATGTCTCCCAAATACAAAACCGAATGGGATTCACAAATGATACAAATCCCGAATTGGTAATCCTTAAATCAACTGTGTAGTTGTTGGCAGGTTAACAGGCATTAACTGCTTGGGACGCTGGAAGGGCCACGATGGTCGATCTAGATCCATTTAAGCCCTGTGTGGGGGCAGGTCAGCAGTATGCAAGCGTCAGGAACATATACTGCAATATAAATTGTACAATAATGCTAAGATTAGTCTATGCATAGCATTATTGTACAATTTATATTAACATTATTGTACAATTTATATTGCAGTATATGTTCCCATGGCGGCTTTGCATACTGCTGATATAGTGTCGCTGTACCGCTTGAAAGCCCATGGGGCGAAAATGGATCGGTCCTGCCTTCCATGGCCCCCTTCCATCCCCAGCAGTTAATGCCTGTTAACCTGCCAACAACTACACAGTGTGGATTTAAGGATTCGGTTTATATCATTTGTGAACTCCATTCGGTTTTGTCCTGGAAGACATCCACTGTAGTGCATTGTGGCACCAGAGCACTTTTATAAGTGGCCAAACTACAAATCCTGGAATTCCATAACATAATGCCGGCGTGGGCAAACTTGGGCTACCGGCTGTTAGGAATTATGGGAGTTGAAATCCAAAACACTTGGGGGGGGGGGGTGAAGTTTGCCCATGCGTGGTCTATACTGCCATATGCGATTAGTCTACATTCTGAAACTACGTCCGTGGCAGCTTATTTGCATCAAATGGCAGTGTAGATGGTTTAAGTTATATAGCATACTAGCTGTACCCGGCCACGCGTTGCTGTGGCATAGTCTGTGGCAACCCCCTTCTACCCTCATGCTGGAAAAGCACAATCAAAGCACTCCTGACAGATGGCCATTCAGCCTCTGCTTGATAACAATAATAGAATGCTAAGGTAGGAAGAGATCTCCAACGGCCATCCAGTCCCGCCCCTTCTTGCAAATGGGAAAAGCACAATCTAACCCAGGCCTGGGCAAACTTTGGCCCTCCAGGTGTTTTGGACTACAACTCCCACAATTCCTAACAGCTGGTGGGAGTTGTAGTCCAAAACACATGGAGGGCCGAAGTTTGCCCAGGCCTGATCTAACCACTCCTAACAGATGGCCAGTCTCAACTTAATGATGATGGTGATGGAATCCTAGGATAGGAAGAGACCTCCAAGGGCCATCTAGTCCAGCCCCTTCTGGCATAAGGGAAAAGCACAATCAAACCACTCCTGAGAGATGGCCATTCAGCCTCAGCATAATAATAATAATAATAATTAATAATAATTCCTAGGGTAGGAAGAGACCTCCAAGGGCCATCCATACCCCTTTTTGGCAAATGGGAGAAGCACAATCTAACTACTCCTGACAGATGGCCAGCCTCAGCTTAATAATAATAATAATAATAATAATAAAAGTCAACTTACATCCAGAGAGCACTGTGAACCAAAACAAAGACGAATCTGGTCCAAACTTGGGAAGAAAACTCAATATACCCAAATTTGAACACGGTATAGTTTGGGGAAGAACTTGGCATTTGGGAGCTGAGTTCCCTCAGGGGGAGAAAAGTGGTATATAAATGTAGTCAATAAATTAAATTATTATTAGTAGTAGTAACCTGCCTTTTCCTTTAAGACTAGTATGAAAAGTAGTGCAGGTGACCATCCCAAACCTGACATCCAACTCAAAAATGGCTCACAATAAGATATGATACAGTTTTTTAAAATAAAAAAACCCCTTTAAAATATACAAAATATAAAATATGCATGCGACGGAGACCGTGCTTGTCTCCATTACAGACCAACTTCGCTGCCAGTTGGACCATGGTGGGTCAGCACTGCTGGTGTTGTTAGATCTCACGGCAGCTTTCGACACGGTAGATCACACATTATTGACCCACCGTTTAGCCGTGATGAGAGTTAGGGGGACTGTCCTTAAATGGGTACCCTCCTTTCTTCAAGACCGGGGACAACGTGTGGAGAGGGGAGGGATGGCTTCTGGGAGACTCCCATTAAGTTGTGGGGTCCCCCAGGGAGCTATCCTCTCCTCTTTATTGTTTAACATCTATATGCGTCCGCTTGCCCGACTGGTCCGCGATTTTGGTCTGGAGTGTCATCAGTACGCTGATGACACCCAACTGGTGCTGAGAATGGATGGCAGGCCAGAGACACTGTACCCGATTGTTTCCATCAATGTCTTGAAGCCATGACTGGATGGCTGCGCACCAGCCGGTTGAAGGTGAATCTATCGAAGATGGAGATCTTATGGCTGGGTCGTCCTGGTATGGGTGAGTGCCGGTTGCCTACACTGGATGGCGAGTGGTTAAGCCGTCTTTACGACGGTCTTTGGTAAAAAGCCTGGGGGTCCAACTAGACCCACTGCTATCGATGGAGACTCAGATCTCCACGGTTAGCAGGTCCGCATTTTTCCATCTTCGACAGGCTAGGCGACTGGCTCCTTACCTATCCAGGAATGACCTAGCTACGGTGATCCAGGCGACGGTCATCTCGAGTTTAGACTACTGTAACGCCCTCTACATCGGCCTTCCCTTGTCGACAACCCGGAAACTCAAGGTGGTGCAAAATGCTGCCGCTCGATTGCTGGTGGGAGCACCTGCGAGAGAGCACATCACACCAATCCTACAGCAATTGCACTGGCTGCCAATAGAGTACCGGATTGTTTTCAAGGTGCTGGTTTTGACCTTTAAGGCCTTGTATGGTCTAGGGCCAGTGTACTAGAGGGGCCGCCTCACTTCTCTGGAGGCTTTGAAACAGAGGCTGCATGGCCATCTGTTGGGCAGGTTTGGATGGTGTCTTCCTGCCTGGGAGAATGGGGTTGGATGGGGTAACCCTTGGGGTCTCTTCCAACTCATTATTTTCCCCATCCTTGCATTTCCATCTTGAATCATGTGCTTCTGATCTCCACATTGCCACCTTCTCTTTCCCGCCCAGGTGCATTTCAATGAAGGGAAGACCATTTACATGAAGCTGGATGTGATGCTGGACGGGGAGCTGGCCTTGCGCTGCTTGGAGCAGTTTCCCCCAACCAGCTCTGGACCCCAGGAGCCCGAACTGAAGGTGTGCCAAGTCTCCGGCCTGGTTCTGCTGACCCCAGGAGAGTCCATCCGGCTCCGGACGATCCCCAAGGTCCGGCTGAAGGCCGAGCGCTACCTCACCTACTTTGGCCTCTTCCAGGTCCACTGAGGCCAGGAGAAAATTTGCCCCATTTTGGGCGGAGCCGGATTGGCGGGTTGCCTGGAGACGAAAGGGAACGTGAACTACGCATCCTATCCTTGCGGGTTTATCTGCTTCTAACGGCACCAGATCGGGTCAGCGGCCCATTTGTCCTCCTTCGTTTCTGATCGCCGTTTGCCTCCTTTCGATCATCCCGCTAATGACTCCTAAGTCCACTTTTCCATGTTGACACAAGTAGGAGTGAGAGCGGAAAACTGTCTTGTCTAAATTTATGGTGCAACGAACCCAAGGATAATAGGGAGAGATTGCCATAACATACCCACTGGTGCCTTGCAACACCTTTTGAATCCTTTTGTGAACCGATGGACCCTAAACATAAACCAACGGAAGGGCGCATCTACACTGTCCACTTAACTCAGTTTCGGACTGGTATTGAAGAAAGTGTCGGGCAGAAATCCTGGAACTTGTCTGAAGATCGTGATGACACAAACCACAATGCATTGATGAGCATTAAGGGATTTCTTTCTCATGCTTTCGTGACCATTCGCTGTCTAATTGCCGCAGTTTGGAGCTATCTTCGAACTGCATTAAATGGTCAGTGTTGACAGGGCCGAAATGGACCAAAAGGAAGTGCCAGAATTGGTTGCTTCCATAGACTATGACTGTTCTTTCTTTTTTGGATTGTATTTTCTTGCCAACGCTGCTAAGCTTTCTCCCCTGCCATCCTAAGTAACTTTGTGCCGAGTTTCTACATTGAATTCTGCTTTCTTAAACTTGGTTTTCCTGATGCTGCCGGCACATTGATGGGAGTCTGGGATGAGATGCAAAGGGCCACAAGTGCCATAGTTTTCCTCCAGCTAGAAGCAAGCGCCAGTGCAAAATATATGCAGGCTGCAGTACTTGTAACAGCCCACAGGGGGCAGTAAAACACAGAGAAGCATGTGGTTCTCCAGTGGTTCTCAATCTGTGGTTCCCCATATGTTTTGACCTACAACTCCCAGAACTCCTAACAGCTGGTAAACTGGCTGGGATTTCTGGGAGTTGTAGTTCAAAACACCTGGGGACCCACAGGTTGAGAACCACTGCCCTATACTTTCATATATTCCAGGTATGGGAAACCCAGGCCTGGGGGGGGGGGGGGGGGCTCGATGCGGCCCCTTAGGCTCTTTTCTCAGACCCTCCCCTATCTCACTATCCTATCCTCCCTTCCCTCTTTCCTTCCTCCTTCCCGCCCTCCTCCTTCCCTTCCATCCTTTCTTCCTTCCTTTTTGTCTTTCCTTCCTTCTCTCTTTTCTCCCTCCCCTCACTCTTTCTCCCTACCTCCATTCCCTTCCACCCTTTCGTCCTTCCTTCCTTTTCTCTTCCCTTTCTCCTTCCATCCTTCCATTCCACTTATTCGTCTTTTCTTCCTTGCCCTTTCCTCCCTCTTTCTCCTTCCTTCCTTCCTCCTCCTTCTTATCCTTCCTCATTCCTTCCTTCCTTTCCTTCCTTTCCACCCTTTCATCCTTCCTCCTTTCCCTCTTTCCTCCCTCCTTTCCTCTCTCCCTCTTTCTGCTTTCATCCTTGCCCTTCACCCTTTTGTCCTTCTCTCTTTCCTCCCTCTTTCTCCTTCTTTCCTTCCTTCCTCCTCCTTTTCCTTCCTTGTTCCTTTCTTCCTCCCCTTCCTTCCTTCGTTCCCTTCCACCCTTTCATCTTTCCTCTCTTCCCTTTTGTCTTTCCTCCTTTCCTCTCTCCCTCTTTCTGCTTTCATCCTTGCCCTTCACCCTTTTGTCCTTCTCTCTTTCCTCCCTCTTTCTCCTTCTTTCCTTCCTTCCCTTCCACCTTTCGTCCTTCCCTCTTTCCTCCCTCTTTACTTCTCTCCCTCTTTCTCCTTCCTTCCTTCCTCCTCCTTTTCCTTCCACGTTCCTTCCACCCTTCCCTTTCACCCTTTCATCCTTCCTCCCTTCCCTTTTGTCTTTCCTCCATTCCCTCTTTCCTCCCTCCTTCACTCTCTCCCTCTTTCTGTTTTCATCCTTCCTTTCCACCCTTTCGTCCTTCTTTCTCTCTTTCCTCCCTCTTTCCTTCTCTCCCTCTTTCTCATTCCTTCCATTCCTTTCATACTTCCTTCCCTCTTCCCTCCCTCCCTCCTTCCCTCTCTCTTTCTGCTTCCATCCTTCCCTTCCACCCTTTCGTCCTTCTTTCTCTCTTTCCTCCCTCTTTCCTTCTCTCCCTCTTTCTCCTTCCTTCCTTCCTTCCTCCTCCTTTTCCTTTCTCGTTCCTTTCTTCCTTCCTTCCCTTCCTTTCCTTCCCTTCCTTCCATCCTTCCCTTCCACCCTTTCATCCCTCCTCCCTTCCCTTTTGTCTTTCCTCCCTTCCCTCTTTCCTCCCTCCTTCCCTTCCCTCTCTCATTCTCCTTCCATCCTTCCCTTCCTCCCTTTCATCCTTCCTTCTCTCTTTACCTTTCCCCTTCCCTTCTTTTTTTCCAGTCCTCCTAGCACGTGGCCCCCAAGTTAGAAAGTTTGTCCCTGCCTGATATCTCCCTTCCACTCGATTGTGTCAAAAGCCTTTTCTATTGCGAAAGGCATCTGACACAATAGATTGGAAGGGATATAATGATGTGAAAGGGATTCCACAAGCCAGTCATTAGGAAGTCACTTCTTATGGCAAGTTGCACGTGAAGGTTATGTCAACCACTCTTATGGTATCTCTTCCATTAAAGTATACCATCCACCTATATCCCCTCTTTCGTGAACCTAGATGTGAAAAGGCTGCCAAATTTTATGATGACTAATTCAGTGGTAGTATTGTCAAAACTGTACCAGTGAACCTTTTGAAATTATACAGCAAGATATCGAAACAAGATTTAAAATAATGTTATTTTTCTCCAGCCTGTTTCCTGATCACCTTCACAAGTGGTGGATAGTTTCATAGTACGTAATGACAAATATATGTGCCTCCTTATAGTATTTTGGTACCAAATGGATGCCAGAATAACACCAGATGTAGCTGATAGGCCTCGGCAATCATGGTTCTAAATGGTTCTAAAGTACTTACAAAACTAAAGTTCTGGTGGTGAACACTAGGTGAACGCTGGTGCTTTGCTTCTATAGTGTTGCTAAAGTTATGGTGGTGCTTTTGCTTCTATAAAACTGGGTGAACACTAGGTGGCGCTGGTGCTTTGCTTCTATAGTGTTGCTAAAGTTCTGGTGGTGAACACTAGGTGGCGCTGGTGCTTTGCTTCTATAGTGTTGCTAAAGTTCTGGTGGTGAAAATTTCAGAACCAATTAGGAACTGCCATTTATAATGCAATTTTGAATGTTTTGTTAGAGTTCTGAAATGTTCACCACCAGAACTTTAGCAACACTGTAGAAGCAAAGCACCAGCACCACCTAGTGTTCACCACCAGAACTTTAGCAACACTGTAGAAGCAAAGCACCAGCGCCACCTAGTGTTCACCACCAGAACTTTAGCAACACTGTAGAAGCAAAGCACCAGCACCAGTGCCACATCTAGTGTTCACCACTATAACTTTAGCAACACTGTAGAAGCAAAGCACCAGCGCCACCTAGTTTTCACCACCAGAACTTTACTTTTGTAAGTACTTTAGAACCATTTAGAACCATGATTGCCCAGGCCTAGTAGCTGATGTATCTTCCTTGTTATGTGCTTTCAAGGTGCCCCTGGCTTATGAATCTATTATGGCTGCATCCATCCATTATGGCCCTTCATTTGAACAGGGTTCACAATTGCTCACTTTTATGTAACCGTGCGAAGTCTTAGGGAAATATTGCCTATGGATATGGGGTTGTACTGCATTTCTGTACACAAATGACTGTTTCTGGGAATGGGAAAAGATAGAAATGCCGGTTTTGCACTGAATTGGACCAAAATTATGAATAGTCTTTAAAAAGTATTAACCTTTCAAACTTTCTCAGAGCGAGAAGGCAATTACAGTACTTGTGAGATGTACCCAATGTTTGAGTTATTAGTGTCTGACAAATTATGTCTTCTCCATCCATTTTCTGGGTCTTCTGAGTGATTCTATGGAATGCCCCTGCCAGGAATTACCATAGAATTGCCTGCAGTTCTAGCTTCATCCACTAGGTGGCATACTTGTCTAATCAACGAATAGGTTTTCTGTTGATTCCATTGCAAATAGTAATGGGATAGACTTAAGAGGCATTTTCCAGGTCATCCAGTGTAACCTGGCCCAATTGTTTTTCATTCCAATCAACTTTGTTATCCTCCACAGTTTTGTATCTCCACATGAAGTCTGAAAACATATCCCGAGTGGATAAGGGGACAGTACTATACTGACGAACTCCTTCCATTATGAAAATATGCGTGAATAATTATACCTTTGCCTTGCACCTCCGGAATGCTGGACATTTACTAAGGGATATTGTAGCACTTTAGAGACTAACCGAAAGAAGTTAGTACTATCCGGATACATCTACGCTGTGAAATTAATGTAGTTTGATTTCACTTCATCTGCCATGGCTCAATGCTATGGAATCCCGGGAGTTTTAGTTCTACAAGGTCTTAGGCCTTTGCTGCAAACTACTAATCCTTGGATTCCATAGCATTGATCCATGGCAGTTAAAGTGGCGTCAAACTGGATTAATTCCATAATGTACATGCACCCAAGGTTTACTTACTCAGATACAGTTTCCAACTGATTTTAGATACGATTGCACCCATTATGTTGGATTGTCATATATTTTTCATCGTATCACCCAAACAGCTCTAGCTTAGAGCATTATGGGAAACTTCCCTACTGTTATGTGCTGCCTGAGAAACTATGCACTTCCCTATTCTTTGCAAAGGGGTTTTCCCATCTCCTGAATGTCGCTCTTTTGTGCTGCGCCAGCGACTTTTGAGTTCTGTTTTTTCCCAGTAAGCAGTTTTCACATTCTTCAACGGGAATCAAATGGTTGGGACTTTTGACGAAGGATAAGTCAAAACCTATCGCATGCCAATTCCAAACAATGGATGAATCAGCGGAGAAACATGGGCACGTTATGTACAAAATGAATTCCAAAGGAAAAAAAATTGTGCAATATTTAAAAAGGGGTTTATGAGGAAGCATTTCTATAGGATTAACATGCTGGAGTTGTAATAAAAGCTGCATTCTAGGCGAGGTTCATATATTGAAGGCCAATTCTTGTTGTTGCATCCCTTCAAGCCATTTCCTACTGATGGCAACCCTAAAGTGACCCTCAAGTGGGTTTTCATGGCAAAGTTTTCTGCAATAGGGTTTGCCGTTGCCTTCTTCTGAAGCTGAGAAAGTGTGACTTACCAATGTTTAACTAATGGGATTTGGTGGCCAAGCAAAGATTCAAATCCCGGTCTCTAGAGTTGCAGTCCAACATTCAAATCACTATATGACCTCATGATTTCACTTTACTTGCATCTAGAAAAATATACTATCTCTAGGGATTTTCTATGTCCTTCAGGCAAATTATCATAGAACTGCCTGCAGTTCCAGCTTCACTCACTAGGTGGCAGGCTTTTGTAACCAACTCATAGGTTTTCGATTGATACCATTTAAAGTAGCATTGGCACAGTCTTAAGCAGGGGTGCTCACACTTTTTCAGCATGCGAGCTACTCTTAAAGCAACCAAGTCCAAAAGATCTACCTGCCCCCACCGCTGTGTGCTCCCGCGTGCTCCCACCGCCGCGCGCTCTTGCCACTGCGCGTGCTCCTGCTGCTGTTTTCTGCCCACGCAGCGCTTCTTCCACCTGCGGGGCATTGCAGGAAGGAGAAAGCACGATGCGGGGCATCCAGAGGGAGCGCTCCGCCCTGCCTGTCTCGCGGGCAACGGAGGCTGCATAGCTGCTTCTGGACGAGAGAGAGGCAGGGCCTCCAGAGGCCCCGCCTCATGCTTCCTTCCTGCAATGCCTCGCAGGCGAAAGAAGCACCGCGAGAGCAGAAGCCAGCAGCAGGAGCGTGCGTGCATGCAGGGTGTGCGCGCGCATGGCAGGAGCGCCCCATCTGACTGGTGAGGCCTGAAGGCACGGTTTAGGACAAGGACCTTTTGGGGAGCGGGCTTTGGCGGTGGGAGTCGGGGAGAAACCCCCGGCCCCATGCCCTTACCCCCCCAACTTAGGCAGACTGGAGGATCCAATGAACCATCGGACATAGAGCTAGACCCAGCCATTTCATCACGGACATTACAAGATTCCGCTGAGAGGAAGATATCTCAGCCTCCTCCTGCGACCCTTTGCCCTTCGGGATGGAAAGTCATCACCGCACGCCCCTTTCAGAGGGAGGGCAGAAAGCCGGACACTTAAGAGGTTCGGGGGAGGACGGAATGCGGGGGCGGGCCATACGAGTGATCTCGGGTAGGGGCAATTGGGACGGTAGACGTAGGCCTAATGAGAGAAGACGGAGGAGCCACTATGCGGCTCGTCCGCCTTCTGACCTACGAGCTATCCCTCGGCACGCAGATGTGAAGTTCCCTATTACCTCTCCTCCGACTCTGATCCTGGCCAACGCCAGGTCTGTGCGCACAAGACCGGGACCATCCGGGACCTCCTCCTGGAGAGAGAGATCGATCTTGCCTGTTTGACTGAAACATGGCTCCAGGAGGGGGATGAGGTCGTTGTGCATGAGGTGGCATCTCCTGGGTATGTGGCCAGTTATCAGATGAGGACAGAGAGGCGGGGGGGGGAGGGGTTGCCATCCTTAGCCGAGACACTTTTAATTCCAGGACGATTCCGACCGCGAACATTCAGGAGATAGAGAGCGCGGGCCTGGTGTGGGACCTTAGTGAGAGTGTAGCCTTCCTGCTGGTGTACCGTGCACCCAACGCACCGGGCGGGAGTCTACCTAAGCTGCTGGAGGTGGTCGCGGAGTGGGCATTGAGGTTCCCTAAGCTTATTGTCTTGGGGGACTTCAATGTCCACGCCGATACCTCCTCTGCAGCGGCCATGGACCTGGTGTCCACCATGGAGACACTAGGACTCTCACTTTGTAAGACCGGTCCCACGCATCAGGCCGGGCACACCCTGGATCTGATCTTCGCGGCCGGAATTAACGTGACCCTAGCCTCCATTACGGAGGTTCCATGGTCGGATCACAGGGTCCTGGAAGTCCGGCTGGGGGTGGTTCCCCCTCCCGGTAAGGGTGCCGAGCCTATTTTGGTTCGCCCGAAGAGACTTATGGAGCCTAGTAGGCTCCTGAATGCTCTAAGGGAATGGGAACTTCCCAGCGACTCAGTCGACGGGCAAGTGGATTACTGGAATGCCAGTCTCTCCATGGCCCTAGACGAGACGCCCTCAGGCGCTCTCTCCTCCCCGTAGGAATCGCTCGCCTTGGTTTACCGAGGAGTTGCGGGCGATGAAACGGAGGAGGAGACAGCTAGAGGACGTGTGGCGGAGTCTCCGTGACGGGCGCCGAAATCGGCTTATAAACAGTTTAAAGAGGTTTATGAGCATGCGATCAAGGAAGCCAAAAAAGGTTACTATTCTTCCTTGATAGAGTCGGCTAACTCACGCCCAGCACAATTGTTTAGAATAGTTCGGTCGCTGACAGCAATTCCAACTGTCCCAAATGATAGGGGATTGGCGCCTTCCGCTGAGGCTTTTCAGAGTTACTTTACCGACAAGATTTCGACCCTCCGCCGGGACATTCCTGCCACAATTGATACAGTTAGCGAGCTCGAGACTCCGCCGCCACTCGGCGGGCCCACCTTCACCCGTTTCCAACTGCTGGACGCAGCAGCTGTCGACAAGTTACTAGCTGCAGCTAGACCTACTACATGCTCCCTCGACCCGTGCCCCTCCTGGCTTGTTAGAGCTTGCCGAGGGGACTACGAGCCCCCTGGGCACGATCATAAATAGCTCCCTTGAGCAAGGAGTCTTCCCGGGGGGATTAAAAGAGGCAATGGTGAGACCGCTGCTGAAGAAGCCGAATTTAGATCCTTCGGCTCCCTCCAATTACCGGCCAGTTTCCAACTTGCCTTTTTTAGGCAAGGTAATTGAGAGGGCAGCAGCGGATCAGCTGCAGCAGTTCTTGGAAGACACAGCTGGACTTGATCCCTACCAGTCCGGCTTCCGATTGGGCACGGGACAGAGACCGTGCTTGTCGCCATTACAGACCAACTTCGCCGCCAGCTGGACCAGGGTGGATCGGCTCTGCTCGTCTTGTTAGATCTGACGGCAGCTTTCGATACTGTAGATCATGCCGTGTTAACCCACCGTTTAGCCGGTGCCGGGTCGGGGACTGCCCTTAAATGGGTGGCCTCCTTCCTCCGGGGCCGGGGACAACGTGTGGAGGGGGCGGGAGGTCTCCGGGAGAACCTCACTTGATTGTGGGGTCCCCCAGGGGCCATCCTCTCCCCCTTATTATTCAACGTGTACATGCGCCCCTGGCCCAGCTGGCCCGCGACTTTGGTCTGGAGTGTTATCAGTATGCAGATGACACCCAGCTTCTGCTGAGAATGGACGGCAGGCCGGATACTGTACCCGATTGTTTCCATCGGTGCCTTGAAGCCGTGACTGGTTGGCTGCGGGCCAGCCGGCTGAAGGTGAACCCGTCGAAGACGGAGATCTTGTGGTCTGGTCGGCCTGGGGGGGGTGAGTGCCGGTTGCCTACCCTGGATGGCGAACGGCTTAATCCGTCGCCGATTGTTAAGAGCCTAGGTGTTCAGTTGGACCCCTGCTGACCATGGAGACTCAGGTCTCTGCGGTCAGCAGGGCGTCGTTCTTCCACCTACGACAGGCTAGGCGACTGGCACCCTACCTCTCCAGGGATGACCTGGCCACGGTGATCCAAGCGACGGTCATCTCGAGACTAGACTACTGTAACGCCCTCTACGTTGGCCTCCCCTTGGCGACAGTTCGGAAGCTCAAGCTAGTGCAGAATGCCGCTGCTCGCTTACTGACGGAACGCCGGTGAGGGAGCATATCACGCCCATTCTGCGGCAACTGCACTGGCTGCCTGTTGAGTACCGAATTGCCTTCAAGGTGTTGGTGTTAACCTTCAAGGCCTTACACGGCCTCGGGCCGGCGTATTTTGAGGGACCGCCTTGCCCCATATGTACCCCGAGGTCACTACGTTCAGGGGAGTCTAATCTTCTCCTAATCCCATCGGTCCGCACCTGCCATCTGTCCGTGACTAGGCAAAGGGCCTTTTCCGTGGCGGCACCGGTACTCTGGAACTCTCTCCCAGATGATGTCCGTGCCGCCGGGAGCTCATTCCATTTCGCAGGGCCTGCAAGACCGCCCTGTTTAGATTGGCCTTCGGCTAGCTGAATTAGCCGAACGTATTCATTCTCTGACGAACACTCCGACACTGGAATGCCAGGATTTGACACAACTGTTAATCTCGGGACAATGTTGTATGTTTTATGCTTTTATTGTACGGCGACATGAATGCCTCATGTTAGCCGGGTTTTTATGCTGTGATCCGCCCCGAGCCTGCTGGGAGGAGCGGAATATAAGAAGGAATAAATAAATAAATAAATAAATAAATAAGATCACCTGGAAGAGGGCCGAAGATCTACTAGTAGCTCGCGAGCTACCTAATGAGCACCCCTGGTCTTAAGAGTATAATTGTAAGAGTTGTGTTGTTAAATGCTTTCATGGGCAGAATCACTGGGTTGCTGTGAGTTTTCCAGACTGTATGGCCATGTTCCAGAAGCAGTCTCTCCTGATTTTTCACCCACGTCTATGATGGGTATCCTCAGAGGTTGTGAGGTCTGTTGGAAACTAGGCAAGTGATATTTATAAGGCCTGGGCAATCATGGTTCTAAATGGTTCTAAAGTACTTACAAAACTCAAGTTCTGGTGGTGAAAACTAGGTGGCGCTGGTGCTTTGCTTCTACAGTGTTCCTAACATTCTGGTGGTGAACATTTCAGAACTCTAACAAAACTTTCAAAATTGCATTATAAATGGCAGTTCCTAATTGGTTCTGTCTTAAAAATAGCCAATAATGAAATAATAATGAAGTTTTAAAAGTTTTGTTAGAGTTCTGAAATGTTCACCACCAGAACGTTAGCAACACTGTAGAAGCAAAGCACCAGCGCCACCTAGTGTTCACCACCAGAACTTCAGCCTTGTAAGTACTTTAGAACCATTTAGAACCATGATTGCCCAGGCCGAATATTTACATATCTGTGGAATGTCCTGGGTGGGAGAAAGAACTCTTGCCTGCTTGAGGCAAGTGTGACTGTTTCAAATGGCCACTTTGATTAGCATTGAATGGCCTTGTAGCTTCAAAACCTGTCTGCTTCCTGTCTGGGGGAATCCTTTGTTGGGTGGTGTTAACTGGCCCTGAACAAGAACAAGCCACGAGAGTAAAGACAAAGATCTACCCAGAGGAAAAGTGTTCTTACCATACATGAAGGGAACTACTGACCACATAGGGAAGCCGATGAAGGAACACAACCTACAAACTATCTCCAGACCTACTAAGAAAATCCAACAAAGGATTTTTCAGCAAAGGACAAGAGGGATCCTCTCATCTCTGCAGGAGCATACCGTATACCATGGAGATGTGGACAAGTCTACATAGGGACCACCAAACGCAGCAAAGCCCAAACACGAATCAAGGAACATGAAAGGCACTGCAGGCTTTCAGCCATAGCAGAACACCTGATGAACCAACCTGGACACAGAATACTATTTGAGAACACAGACATGCTGGACCACTCTCACAACCACCATGTCAGACTACACAAAGAAGCCAGTGAAATCCACATGCATGTGGATTGTGGACGATTTCAACAAAAAAGGAGGAAACCATGAAAATGAAAACAATCTGGCTACCAATATTTTAAAAAGCTGTAAAATCAGGACATTAAAGAAAGAGCAACACGCAGAAAGTAGTGGAATTCCAGACAGGAAACAATCAGGGCCAGATAACACCTCCCAACAAAGGATGCCTCCAGGCAGGAAGCAGCCGGGCTTTAAACCTTCTAGGCCATTCAATGCTAATGAAGGTGGCCATTGGCAACATTCACACCTGCCTCAAACAGACAAGAGTTCTTTCTCCCACCCTGGGCTTTCCACATAAACCCCACTTGCAGGGCTGTACCCAGAATTTTGATTGGGGGGGGGGCTGAGTTTGATTGAGGGGGGGCTGAGTCTGGGCGAGAGAGGGCCTACCCTAACAAATCTTTTGTATTGTTATCCCAATACGCCCATGCATATGGGATATATTGAGCATGGTGATCAGATCATGATATGAATACACGTAACAGTTTAAATAATGTACCAGTATAGCCTTCTCGTGGACCACCCTGAGAATTTGGGGGGGGGGCCTTGGGGGGCTTGGGTACATGCCTGCCCACTTGCCTAGTTTCCAACAGACCTCACAACCTCTGTGGATGCCTGCCATAGAGGTGGGCGAAACACAAGGAAAGAATGCTGAAAACCTATGAGTTGGTTACAAAAGCCTGCCACCTAGTGTATGAAGCAGGAACTGCAGGCTGTTCTATGGTAATTTGCCTGGAGGACATAGAAAATCCCTAGAGATAGTATATTTTGCCATGGGCTCCTATAGTGATTTGAATGTTGGACTGCAGGAGTTGCCCATTTCTCCTAATATGAGGCACAGACCCCACTTAAGAGTATACAGCAAGCAACTCAACTCTTTTATGAGTGTTTATGGAGCTTCAGTAGGAGCAGCATGCCTTGGAGTCTCAGTGAGTGCATCTACATTGTAGAATTAATGCAGTTTGGTACCACTTTAACTGCTATGGGTCAATGCCATGGCTTCCTGGTAGAAAAGGCTGAGGACCTTGTAAAACTACAGCTCTCTAGATCCCATAGCATCGAGGCACAGCAACTGTTGTCGAGCCTCATTAATTCTACAGCATGGACTCACCCAAAGTCTCTGTTTTGCCATTACGATGAAAGCTAAACCTTAACAGCTACGTAATTTGTGTATTTCAGGATATGATTAACCTGGCGAGGCTCACAAAAAAACTCTTCCCATTCAATTGCTGCGGCTTGTGGTTGTCGGAAAGTTTTGCAGGTGGCTGCGGCAGCACTCCCGTTTTGCAAATGAGTTAATTGCAGAATCGTGTGCTGTTTAATTATGCATTTCCTTCCATTTCCTTTTAAAAAATTATTCTGTTTTGGTCGTCTCGTTCGGCTAATAAGGATGCACTCTGTTTGTGCGCTGATTTTCTTGCCATTGCATTCATGGATGTGTGGAAAGATTGGCACCCATTCAAGATGCATCTACACGAGGCCTGGGCAAACTTGAGCCCATTAGTGTTTTTTGGACTTCAACTCCCGCAATTCCTGGCCTCTGGCCCTTTCCTTTCCCCCCCTCAGCTGCTTAAGCGGCTGAGGGGGGAAAGGAAGGGGCCTGAGGCCAGGAATTGCGGGAGTTGAAGTCCAAAACACCCGGAGAGCCCAAGTTTGCAGGCCCGGATTATCCATAAGGCCACCCTAGGCCATGGCCTATGGGCGCAGGCCAAGGGGGGCGCAATTCACACGGACCCAAAAAATAATAATGTTGAAACAAAACCGCAACGCTGCAACGCAACTCTCTCGGGAGATGGCGGGAGGAGAGCACTGCAAGGGGACGGGAGAGGAGGAAATGGCGCCACCCCTCGCCGCCATCGCCCCCGCCCCCTTGTCAAGCAAGGAGGGCGCGAGGCGCGCCGTGAAGAGAAGGAGGCGGAGGGAAGCCTCGCCCCCGCGGCTGATGCCGGCTCGGGGGCGGGGCTTCCCTTCCTTCCTCCTCACGTGCGCACTCCTTCCTTGAGTCAAGAAAGGAGGGCAACCGCGAAGACGAGGAGGCGGAGGGAAGCCTCGCCCCCGCGGCTGATGCCGGCACCGGGGGCGGGGCTTCCCCTCCTTCCTCCTCGAGTGCGCACTCCCTTCCTTGACTCAAGAAAGGAGGGCGTGCCGCGAAGGAGGCGGAAGGAAGCCCCGCCCCCGGGGCCGATGCTGGCACCGGGGATGGGGCTTCCCTTCCTTCCTTCCTCCTCGCGCACGCCCTCCTTCCTTGAGGGTGTGCGGCACCGCGAGGAGGAGGAGGTGGGGGGTGCGGTAGAGGTCGGTTTGGGGGCGTAATTCCAAAGTGTGGCCTAGGGCGCCAAAAGGCGTTAATCCGGGCCTGCAAGTTTGTCCATACCTGATCTACACTATTCGACTTTTTTGGCCAGTTTCATATCAGCCAAGCCTTTTGTCATCCCTAACTATATGTTTGGCGGCATCTAAACCATCTAAAGTGCCACTAATAAGGACGTTCCAATGGATGTTTCCTCCCTGAAATAGAATTATTATCCAAGGGAAAATGCCATTGAAAGGCTTGCGATGGAGGGAGGCATCATGAAAGATGGAGGGAGGCTGTTAGACTCAGGATGAGAGACCCAGTGTGGTGATCAGGGGCCTGAAGATCACCAGGATTTACCCCTGCTCTAGATGTAAATAAATAAAGATTTTTAAAAGACATTTTTAATAACAGAATAAATGACTTGCACATTATTGTTGGGTACCATCGCCATTTAATATTGTCCTTTCAATACCCTATTGCAGTGTTTCCCAACCTTTTTTGAGCCGCAGCAAATTTTTTACATTTACAAAATCCTGGGGCACACCACCAACCAAAATGACACAAAATGACACTCTAACACAGTAATACATATAGTTAATATGTTTTTAAATGTATTTATACACTCAGTGGGAAACCTGGGCCTGTTTCGATGAACACAACATAGATATCCTGGCAGGAATGGCAGAGAGACACAAACTTCCCACACAGAACTCCCATAACCAAAAGAAAATACTATAAGAGTTTGGTGGGCATTGACCTTGGGTTTTGGAGTTGTAGTTCACCTATATCCAGAGAGCACTGTGGACTGAAACAATGTTGGATCAGGACCAAACTTGGCATGAATACTCAATATGCCCAAATGTGAACACAGATGGAATTTGGGGGGAAATTAGACCTTGACATTTGGGAGTTACAGTTCCTGGGATTTATAGTTAACACACAATCAAAGAGCATCCTGAACTCTTGCAACGATGGAATTGAACCAAACTTGGCATACTGAACTCTCTTTACCAACAGAAAGTACTGAAAGGGTTTGCTTGGGAATTGACCTGGAGTTTGGAAGTTGTAGTTCACCTACACCCAAAGAGCACTGTGGACTCAAACAATGTTATGTTATGTTGTTGTTTGTTTTCTATCCAGAATCACAATGTTGGAAGGAGGATCCCCACTTTAAGGTCCCTCAAACAGGCATGGGAAAACTTCGGCCCTCTGGGTGCTTTGAACTCCAACTCCCACCATTCCTAACAGCCTGAGGCCCTTTCCTGCTGAAGTGGCTGAGGGGGGGGGGGAGGAAAAGAGCCCGAGGCTGCTATGAATGGTGGGAGTTGGAGTCCAAAACACCTGGAAGGTCCAAGTTTGCCCATGCCAGCTTTCGACAGAGACCTCTTCCTCCCCCTCCCCCTTCGCGCCCTTTCTTCCCCCTCCTGCCGAACACTTACTTTTTCTTCTACACTGCCACCTCTGCCACCATTTTGATCCGAGGGGGCAGCGTGAGCGTGTTCAGGAGGGGGAGGGAGGAAGACATGACTTGTGCAGGCGCTACTGCGCAGACTCGTCCCAGAGCAAAGCTAGGCAAAGCGAGCAGAGTGAGGCTGGGAAGAAGGGAGCCCGAGTGGAGAAGAAAAAGTGTTCGGCAGAAGGAGGGGGGGGGGAGGGTATTGGAGGTTCCCACAGCACACCTCATGGTCGCTCACGGCACACTGGTTGGGAAACACTGCCCTATTGTAAGAATAAAATGTTTGCAAACCGTGATCCCGTTGCAGAGGAAAAGGGAATTTTATATAACAGGAAAATATATTGAGAAAATATTATTTGTTTATTCATTTCGAAGTTGGAACAGAGACGGAGCCCTTTGCAAGCGGCTCATTCGGACGATCGTGAGCACAGATAGCAAGCAAAGCCTCGAGATGGGACCTGATTGGACCACAAATCTCAGTAGCCATCGTTGCTGGAGGTTCCTGGGAATTGTAGTCCAATCATGTCACCTTTCCATGCACAGTTGTCATCCACAATGATCCAGATGTTTTGGATGACATATATCCCAATCATCCCATATTTTGGACTACATCTCACACCATCCCATGGTTTTTTGGACTACATCTATATTTCCATGTTTTTGAACTACATCTCCCACCACCCATCCTTTTGGGACTACATCTCCCATCATCCTACATTTTGGGCTATATCTCCCATCATCCCATGTTTTGGACTACATCCCACGTTTTGGACTATATCTACCATCATCACATGTTTCTGGTCTACTTCTCCCATTATCCCATGTTTTGGTATACATCTCCCATCATTCCAGGTTTTGGACTACATCTCCCATCATCCCATGTTTTGGGACTACATCCCATGTTTTGGACTACATCTCCCATCATCAAAAGTTTCTGGACTACATTTCCCATCCCATGTTTTGGACTATATCTCCCATCTTCCCATGTGTTAGGACTACATCTCCCATCATCCCACATTTTGGGCTATACCTCCCACCATCACAAGTTTCTGGACTACATTTCCCATCATTCCATGTTTTGGACTATATCATCATCACAAGTTTCTGGACTACATTTCCCATCATTCCATGTTTTGGACTATATCTCCATCATCTCGTGTTTTTGGGCTACAACTCCCTTCATGCCAAGTTTTGGATCACATCTCCCATCACTCCACGTTTTTGGACTATGTCTCCCATCCCATGTTTTTAGACTACATCTCCCATCATCCCATGTTTTTGGACTTCATCTCCCATCATCCCTTAGCACTGGCCATAGGTTCTGGGAGCAGGAAGTTTGGGGAAAGGAACTCAGTCTTATATCCATCTTGGCAACTCTTGTTATGGCATGCCTCCACATTATTCCTGACATCGAAGATCCTAAAACAAATCTGAATATTTTTCGGGGCTGAGAGCATGTGGCTCTCCCATGGCCATTGAATAGATTTCTGCGGCTAAGCGGCAAATCGAACCCTGGTTTCCAAGCAAGTTACGGCATGCTACCTTTTTCCTGTCCCAAATTTCTCTTATTTATTATACGATTTTATTGCTCTGTGATGCTATTTCCCCGCCCAACATTTTCTCACTTTCGATTTTCCTTCCAGACCTGCCAAAGGCATCTGCGAAACTATTTCATTGCCTGCCTGCCTCTCATTTCCATTCAAAAGGCCTATCTGTGGTGTTTCTGATCCCTTGCAACAACTTTGTGAGGTAGACTAGACTTGTAAAACTACAATTTCCATGACTCCATAGTATTGAGCCTCAGCAGTCAAACCGTATTCGTTCTGCAAAAAAAGAACGACAACTCTAGGGAGATGCTGGGAGTTGTAGTCCATTAGGGAGCTGCAATCTGTTCAAGATCAGTGATGCTGACATTGTAGGAGAGGACAAAGATTGTGAAATTGCTTCAAAACATAAAACTCAAGAAAGATGCTAGGAGTTGTAGTCCATTAAGGCCACTTGAAGGGGGATCTTAGGGAATGTAATACCTCAAAAGTAACTTTTCCAACCAGAGGAAGGTTCACACTTTGCAATAGATTTACCCTATTGGTAAGTGTGGTTAGTCTAGATGATTTTTGGGGTTTCATTTCCAACACTAATAATAATAATAATAATAATAATAATAATAGTAATCTCCAAATCTCTTCCAATGGATTTTAATTCCTGGCATTGGAGGTTGGTCTAGGTGACCTTTGGGGTTTCCCTCTCAAATTTTATAATCACCAAATACACACTCTTCCAATGGATGCCTACTCCTGGAAGAGAGGGGTAGGTTTAGATGATCTTTGGGGTTCCCCTTTCAACTCTTACAAACCACAAATCCACATTCTTCGAATGGATGTCCACTACTTGCAGTGGGGCTTGGTCTAATTGTTCGGGTTCCCCTCCCAAATCACACTCTTCCAATGTATGTCCACTAGTGGTAGTGGGAGGTAGGTCTAGATAACTTTTGGGGTTCCCCTCCCAACTCTTATAATCCCCAAATCCACACTCTTCCAACAGATGTCCACCACTGGTAGTGGGAGGATGGTCTAAGTGACCTTTGGGATTCCCCTCCCAAGTCTTATAATCCCCAAATCCACACATTTCCAATGGATTTCCATTCCTGGCAGTGGGGGGTACATCAAGATGATCTTTGGGGTTCCCCTTCCAATTCTTATAATCCCCAAATCTACACTTTTCCAATGGATGTCCACCACTGGTAGTGGGAGGGTGTTCTACATGACTTTTGGGGGTCCCCTCCCAACTCTTGAGTCAAAGGAAGTCCCCAAGTCCACACACTTTCAATGGATTTCCACCCCTGGCAGTGGGGAGGTGTTCTACATGATCTTTGGGGTCCCCTTAAAACTCTTACAATTCCCAAATCTTGAGTGAAAGAAATCCCCAAATCCACACCTTCCAATGGATTTCCACTCCTGGCAGTGGGAGGTTGGTCTAGGGGTGATCTTTGGGGTTCCCCTTCCAACTCTTATAATCCCTAAATACACACTCTTCCAATGGATGTCCACTCCTGACAATGGGAGGTAGTCCTACATGACCTTTGGGGTTCCTCTCCCAACTCTTGTAACCCCCAAATCCACACTGGTAACGGGAAGGTGGTCTAGGTCAGTGTTTCCCAACGCTGTTACGCAGCACAGTCGTGTGCCGTGACGGACCTCCTGCTGTGCCACGAAAAAAAACCCCTGCCCCCCTTCCTCCCCCCCTCCTGCTGCTTGGAGGAGGAAGGGCTGGGCAGCGGCGAAGAAAAAGAAGGGGCTGGGGCGCCGCCTCCTTCGGCCGTTTCCCCAGCCAGCCTCCAATCCGCCATGACTCCCGCCATGACTCTCGCCCCTTGCTCGCTGAAGCCGCGCAGAAGAGGAGCCCCTCCCACTGAAGCCCATCCACCACTCATGTTCCTCCTCCTCCGTGCAGGTTCAGCAAGCGAGGGGCGGAGTCATGGCGGAGAGCGGTGCCGGGGACGGGGGCCATGACTCCCACCCCTCGCTCGCACTGTCCCCTCAAGGCCGGAGAACTTGCTGGGAGTGCTGAAGCCGGGGGAGGGGGGCATGGCACGGCCTGGTTCCACCCCTCCCCCAGCTTCAGCTCTCCCACAGCTTCTCCAGCCTTGAGGGGACAGTGCCAAGCCTGCATTGTGCTGGCTCTGCCACTGCTGGCTTTGCGCTGCCCCCTCAAGGCTGGAGAAGCTGTGGGAGAGCTGAAGCTGGGGGGAGGGGGCGGGGCATGGCACGGCCTGGTTCCGCCCCCTCCCCTGGCTTTGGCACTCCCACAGCTTCTCCCAGCAGGCCACCATCCCCAGCCGTTCTTTACTCTGTTAGAGTGTCATTTTGTGTCATTTGGGTTGGTGGTGTGCCCCCGGATTTTTTTTAAATGTTAAAAGTTGGGAAACACTGGTCTAGGTGACCTTTGGGGGTCCCCTTTCAACTCTTACAATTCCCAAATCTTGAGTGAAGGGAAGCCAAGCTCAAAAATAATACTACATATAACAAAGAGGCAGTGTCGAAGGACTGCTAACCTGCCAGACTGCCATTCCAATGTGGCAAGCGCTTGCACACACAGGCATGCACACGCACACACACGGTTGTGCTTAACGTTGAACCACACGGCCTGCAAGTTGGCAGGCCTCCATGCTGGGCGGGCAAAGCTGGTCCTTGTGATGGGCTTCCTCAATTTCTTGCGCAACCCATCTCCTGCTTCCCATGCCTGTGTGTGCAAGTGCTTGCCACATTGGAAGGGCAGTCTGGCAGGTTAGCAGTCCTTTGACACTGCCTCTCCGTTGTCCTTGCCAAGCAGGACAAGGAGTCCTATCTTCGGGTGAGGTGGCCTGCTCCAGTTGGAAAAGGGGGGCATTTGCTTCTTCAAAGGGATAGATAGGTTTGCAGATTGGCACCCCATCCCTTTTATAGGTCCGAGAACTGGCAACCAGATGGAGAGAGGCTTCCTTTGCCTTTTCAAATACCAGGTTATGGGGCCGAATGTGCCAGAGACCTTGAAGGGCGATAAGGGGAAAATATAGTCATATAATCCTTAAGGGATTGTGTTGGGAAAGGGGGGGGGGAGAGAAAGAGATTTGGGAAGAAAAGTCACGATCCCTAGTTTCGATTTGGAGAGCCAATTGTGGTAGTGTAGTAGGACACTTAGATCCCATTCTGAAAATTTTGGGAAACCTTTTGGGGTGCTAGAACAGCCCAGGCCAGCAGTTTGGGGTCAGCAGTTCTGGGTGGAACTTCTAAGATTTTTGGAATTCATTCTGCAATTTAGGGGAAATTCCTTTGAGTTTGTTTGGGTCAGCAGTTCTAGGAAGAGTCTCAATTGTAGGCCAGGTTTGGAAGACTAAGAAGGAATTGTTTCATAGAATCATATAAAGGAAAATTGGGGTACTAAGGGGGTATCTAGTCTGACCCGCTGCCCTCTTTGGGACACACAAGGCCATGTTAAGTCCAACCACATCGTCTTCAGGACTCATGGATAAATTTCGGATGGCGCAGGGGTCGGCTCAGCCTCCTTCTTTCTTGAATGCCCTTTGGGTGGTGGGCTGTGCCCTCGGCATGGGGCTGCTGGCCTGCCTCTTCTCCCTGGTCAGCATCCAGGGCCAACTGGACATCTTGCGAGGAGAGATTGCGCAGCTGCGAGGAGAGCTGGCGGCAGCCAAGGCATCCGAGCAGAAGCCCTCACCGCTGCAGCAGCAGGTAAGAGCAAGGCCAAATCCTAAAAGGAGGTCTCCTTCGATGGGGAGGGTGACTGTGAAAACGGCTAGACTTAATAGGGCAGCGGTAGTCCCCAAAGCAGCAGTTGTTTCTGTCCTAATTCTTCCCAAGCAAGGGTGTCTCTGAGCAAGTGCAGAGTTCACTTTTTCCTCAGTGTTGAGAAAGGGATCTTAGGCATCTTGTGAAAATGGATAGACTTAATGGAGCTTCGATAGTCCCTGAAGCAATTGCTCTTTCAGTGCTAAGCCTTGGAAGATCTTCATAAGCCAAACAAGGGTGTTTCTGAGCATGTGCAGAGTTCACTTTCCCCTCAGTGTTGGGAAGGGTGTCTTAGGTGTCTTGTGAAAATGGATTGACTTAATGGAGCTTCGATAGTCCCTGAAGCAATTGCTCTTTCAGTGCTAAGCCTTGGAAGATCTTCATAAGCCAAACAAGGGTGTTCCTGAGCATGTGCAGAGTTCACTTCCCCCCCAGTGTTGGGAAGGGGGTCTTGGCATCTTTTGAAAAGGGATAGACTTGATGGGACTTCAGTAGTCCCCAAAGCAATAACTATTTCAGTGCTAAGTCTTGGAATATATTCCCAAGCAAGGGTGCCTCTAAGCATGTGCAGAGTATTGGGAAGGGTGTTCAAGTATTGGGAAGGCACTTGACATCCAAGTGCCACCTCGGAGTTGGTTGAGGTAGGCAGGATTTCCCCGGGTACTGGTTGTGGGGGGTCGGGAGCAGGTCAGGGTTTTGCCCTCCCTTCTGCTCGAGATCCCCGCGTACAACTGGTGGGCCACTGTGTGATACAGAATGCTGGACTAGATGGGCTGAGGTCCGATTCAGCATGGCTCTTCTTATGTTCTTATGTTCTTAGGTGTCTTGTGAAAATGGATTGACTTAATGGAGCTTCGATAGTCCCTGAAGCAATTGCTCTTTCAGTGCTAAGCCTTGGAAGATC
Source organism: Anolis apletophallus (assembly GCA_030556195.1). Taxonomy (NCBI): domain Eukaryota; kingdom Metazoa; phylum Chordata; class Lepidosauria; order Squamata; family Anolidae; genus Anolis; species Anolis apletophallus. The sequence continues at coordinate 147,437,507 of JARBWK010000008.1, read as the reverse complement.
TTCATAAGCCAAACAAGGGTGTTCTTGAGCACGTGCAGAATTCACTTTATCCCAGCATTGGAAAGGAGTATACCAATGGTCATAGGAAAGGCTGCAGACCAGACTGTCCTGCAATGGATTTGCATTTCAATTTTTAAAAGCAGGATATAAAGGATGGCGATGACGAGAATGAAAAGAACTAATTGGGCTTCTGCCCCAGGGCAAATGGGGTCTGGAGCCCTTGGGTGCATCTACATTGCAGAATGAATAAGTATAACTATACATATTATTCTGCTCTATCTCCCTGAGGGCAGATTACAGAACACATATACGGCAACAAGAACAGACAATACATAAACAGAGGTATAGACTTTCCCGTCTTTTTCATCTCTGGCATCTGGAGGCTGTGCTCGACTCTGGCCATGAGGTGGTGCTGTCACTCCATCTTCCATGCCAAGGAGCTTTGTTGTCTGTAGATGCCCTCCCGATCCAATCACCAGCATGTTCTTATGGGTGCCTTTATCTTGGCATTACTTCGTGAACGAAGACTCTTTAGGAAGGACTCATCCCACGCTTTTTAAAAGCACGTTGATGACTAAAAAGGCCAATCTGAGATAGGCAAGCCCAGTTGCAGAAAGCACAGCAGAAAGTCTCCTTGGCTGATGTTGTTTCCAAGTTGCGGTTCTTTCTGCGTTGAATCGGGCCTCAGACTCGTTCTGGCGTGTCTTCTCGAAAAAGAGGCCGCAGCATTGTGGATAGTGCTGTGTAATCCTCTCCATGCCTCCCGAATGTAAGGCCAGGGTGGACCATTGTTGGTGATCAATCTGGCCAAGCCTGAGATGTTGTTTCAGGGAGTCCTTATATCTCTTTTTGGGGGTGCCTCTCTTGCGCTGACCCGTGGCAAGTTCACCGTAGAGTAGTACCTTTGGGAGGCGGTGGTCCTCCATCCTAGAGATGTGCCCTGCCCAGCACAGCTGTGTTCTCAATAGCATGGCCTCAATGCTGGTGATCCATGCTTGCTCAAGGACAGCGACATTCGTCACATAGTCGGTCCAGTGTATATTTAGGATTGTGCGAATACAGCGCTGATGAAAGCGTTCGAGGAGTCGTAGGTGCTGGCGATAGGTGACCCATGTTTCAGACCCATAGAGGAGAATAGACAGTATGATAGCAATGTACACCTCCCCGTTAAAAGCTGTGCCTATTTATGTACAGTGTTCCCTCACTTATCGCGAGCTATATTAATTTTAATATGTATACATTATTTTAGTATTCAGGGTAAAACCTTTATCTTATAAACAAAATCCTTCAGTCACTTTAGTTGAGGAGCAACTTTTAGAAAGTGCTCCACTTTCATTGGGCATATATAAGAAGCATGCGTGCGCGGTCTAGCACTCATGCTTCCTTACCCGCCTCTGCTGCAAGTCCACCCAATAAATGCCTCCGGAGCCACTTCCGAGGCTGTGGTAGCGCAGTAGGCCGCACTTCGTGACCAGCAGGCCTTCCCTGTTGCGCTCAGGCTCGGCCCGCACACCAGCCTCCCTTTCTGAGGCCCATTGGCTGCCAGGCAGAGCCACTCGCCGCCGCGTAAATAACATAATGTAAATCTATCTATCTATGTATATAATAAAAGTCGGTGTTTGTGGGTGGCGGTGCGGAGGAATATGTGGCAGCATTTCGATTGGTTGCCACTGTGGGATTATTTGCATAAAGGACTCTGACTGGCCAGCCTCAGAACTCCAACATTCTAAAGCACCAGACAGAGGGTTGCCACTGAGGGAGTATTTGCATAAAGGACTCTAATTGGCCATCTACATTCCAACATTCTAAAGTGACACAGAGGGAAAAGGAAAGGCCTCAACCAGTCAGTCACTGCGGCCCACAGCAATGACGGATCAGGACCAAACTTGGCACACAGAGCCCCCATGACCCACTCTATCTTCTACTGCAGTTTGGAGGAGGGTGGACCGTGGATGATGGGACTTGAAGTACCAAACACCAACCTTGGCACACAATGCCTTTCTCAAATAACCCGAGCACCGCTGGGTCCCCAAGCTAGTATTTAATAAAAATCTGCAAAACCGCGACTCTGTGAAAAGTGAACCGCAAAGTAGCCAGGGAACACTGTACTCACATTCGTGTTTTAGATCTGCTAGGTGGGCAGAAGCTGGACAGATTATGGGAGCTCACCGCAACCCGGGCTTTGAACCGCCAACCTTTGGAACGGCAAGATTTCCTACAGCTGGCGGTTTAACCTGCTGTGCTTATGCCTGGCCCTGCAGTTTGGCATGACCTGAATTGTCATAGCTTAGTGCTGTGAAATCACGGAGTTGTAGTTTTATCAAGCTCTTGTCCTTCTCTGCCAAAGAGTGCTGAGGCTTCCCGAAGCTACAAATCCCAAGATTCCATAGCATTGAACCATGGCAGCGAAAGTAAGAATGGAGGAAGACAAAGATACTATGATTCGAATGCACTGTGTAACAAACTTGGTTACATAATCCTAGCCTTGAAAGTGTTTCAACTTCTCTTCCCAGCCTCTCACTGAAAATGCATATTTTCTTCTCCTGTCCAACCCAATTTCCAACATATCCAAGCCCACATTCCTTCCCCCCCCCCCTGGTTTCCCAGATGCTGGACTTAACTTTCTTTTCCTGAATCAGCCTGCAATACAGATCCGGCCCCGCTTGTCTTTCAGTCTGGGCGCAGGGCCAGAGACACTCCACTTCCAGGAATAGCTCCCATTCGAGAGGATGGGGGAAGGGGGGAAGGAAGAATCAGCAGGGAATCCCATGAGTAAATCATAATTAAAACACCTGTAACTTTGTGTGTATGGTGGGGCGCTGTTTGGGTGCCCGTGCATGCCTTTTTGATGACTCCTTAAATATTAATTTCGAAGTTGAATTGTCTCTCGGCATTACTTCGCGAAAGAAGATTCTTAGGAAGGACCCATCCCGCGCTTTTTACAAGCGCGTTGATGACTAAAAAGGCCAATCTGAGATAGGCAAGTTCGGTTGCAGAAAGCACAGCAGAAAGTCTCCTTGGGTGATGTTGTTTCCAGGTTGCGGTTCTTTCTGCGTTGTCGTTTCTCTTCAAGACCCATTCGGTGGGTCTTCTCGAAAGAGGCCGCAGCATTGTGGATAGTGCGTCTCCATGCCTCCCGATGTGAGGCCAGGGTGGACCACTGTTGGTGATCAATCTGGCCGAGCCTGAGATGTTGTTTCAGGGAGTCCTTATATCTCTTTTTGGGGGCGCCTCTCTTGCGCTGACCCATGGCGAGTTCACCATAGAGTAGTATCTTTGGGAGGCGGTGGTCCTCCATCCTAGAGACGTGCCCTGCCCAGCGCAGCTGTGTTCTCAATAGCATGCCCTCAATGCTGGTGATCCCTGCTTGCTCAAGGACAGCAACATTAGTCACATAGTCGGTCCAGTGTATATTTAGGATTGTGCGAAGACAGCGAAGAATTGTACTACAGTAGGAATGGGCCAAGATTGTGCGAAGAATTGTACTACAGTAGGAATGGGCCAAGATTGTGCGAAGAATTGTACTACAGTAGGAATGGGCCAAGATTGTGCGAAGAATTGTACTACAGTAGGAATGGGCCAAGATTGTGCGAAGAATTGTACTACAGTAGGAATGGGCCAAGATTGTGCGAAGAATTGTACTACAGTAGGAATGGGCCAACTTCGGCCCTCCCTCCACGGGTTTTGTACTTCAACTCCCATAATGTGGGTATGCAGATGATCCCTTGATGGGGGTTCGGACAAAGACATGGGCCAACTTGGGTCCTCGCTCCGGGTGTTTTGGACTTTGACTCCCACCATTCCTAGCAGCCTCAGGCCTTTTCCTCCCCCTCCCCTTAGGAACGGGCTTAAGGCTGTTAGGAATGGTGGGAGTCAAAGTCCAAAATACCTGGAGGGAAGGCCCAAGTTCGCCCATGCCTTTGTCCTCTTGCAACTGGACACTTCAGTCAATCAAGGGATCATCTGCATACCCACGTTGTGGGAGTCAGAGTCCAAAACACCTGGAGGGAGGCCGAAGTTTGTCCATTCCTGCAGTAGATGCAACCCATTTGCAAACCTTGCCCTTAACCCGGGACAGTGTTTCTCAACCTTGCTAATGCCTTGACCTCTTAAAGCAGTTCCTCATGTTGTGGTGACCCCCCAACCATAAAATTATTTTCGTTGCTACTTCATAACTGGAATTTTGCTACTCTAATTAATTGTAACATAAATATCTGATAAGCAGGATGTATTTTCATTCACTGGATCAAGGTTGGCATGAATACTCAAAATGCCCAAATGTGAACACTAGTGGAGTTTGGGGAAAAGATACTTGACATTTGGGAGTCGTAGTTGCTGGGACTGATAGTTCACTTACAATCAAAGAGCATTCTGAACTCCATCAACAATGAAATTGAACCAAACTTGGCAAACAGAACTCCCAAGACCAAAAGAAAATACTGAAATGGTTTGGTGGGCCTTGAGTTTTGGAGTTGTAGTTCACATACATCCAGAGAGCACTGTGGACTCAATGAATGATGGATCTGGATCAAACTTGGTATGAATACTCAATATGCCCAAATGTGAACACTGGTGGGGTTTGGGGAAAATAGACCTTAGCATTTGGGAGTTGTAGTTGCTGGGATGTGTAGTTAACCTACAATCAAAGAGCACTTTGAACCCAGCCCACAATGGATCTGCACCAAACTTAGCACACTACCTACTGTACATGGCCAACATTGAATACTGGTGGGGTTGGGAAGGGGTGTTTTTGAATTCTGGGAGTTGTAGTTCACCAACACCAAAAAGGAAGAGAAGGACAGGCGGAGAGATCTTCAGCCTTCTCTGCCAAAGGGGTTCCTAAGACCATCAGAAATATGAAACCCCCTCATGACCTCTCTAGGGATCCCAACTCCCTGGTTGAGAAACACTGGTGCAAGTGCACCCCGGTAGGGCTTCACTGTTTGCAAACCTTGCCCTTAATCTGGAAGATTGCACTCTGCAGATGCTCAAAGGCTCCCAACTATCATATATTTCAGGGCTGAGCTTTGGACTCTGGAGGACAAAGCCAGCTTCTGTTGTCTCCATCACTTCTCCCTTACCTTCCCAGCAGCTTCTCCTTTGAACTTCCTGCTCATTTATTGTCCGCTAGAGAAGGAAAACAAAAAGCCAGGGACAAACATGATTTAAATGAATAGGACGGAAGCAGTCCACCCATAAAATGTAGGTTGAAAATTTCCCCTTTTCAGAGACTGTTTTGGTGTGTCAATGGCAGGGTTGCCACGTTTCCTCTTCTAGCCTTGCTGCTATGCTTGTTGACAAAGAGAAACTGAGCTGATTCAAGCCTTTCCTTTAGTTGATGTTGTTACCGAACACTTTAGGATATTCTGGCCCATAGGGGGCAGAGGCCCAGAAGTACCCCTAAAACGAGGATTTCAGCAGAACTTCTGGTGAAGTTTTAAAAACAAACTAAAAATCCCTTTCCCAAATGATCTCACCAAAGAAGTCCAGAAGAAGATGCCACTGAGGTTTTTATTCTTGTCAGCTGAGAAGGATGACCACTGCAGTTTCCTTGTCGCAAAGCAGTCATAAAGTTACATGCAAACATATGCCATTTTATACACTTTACAGAACTTGTCAAATTCAAACTTTCCCGCCCCTGCATGCTTCATGATGATTGGTTGGAACCTTGGAAGCCGGCTGAGGTGGGAGCCAATAGCTCAACCACGTCGCTTCCTCCTTGGCGAATGGGAAGCGAGAGGCAGGAATGTTGTTCAAAACATGCAGCTGGAGTTTCTTTGATTAAATTATATCCATATGTTAATGAAGATCCGAGGGTTTGACCTTTCGGGCCAAAGGAATTCTTTTGTTCTTGGTGAGAAACAGGAATTTGTCCTTAACGACCCTGATGACAAAGGGTCACGTGCAGATTTTATCCATGAGAAGTTTCAGCTTTTTGGATGGTATATAAATGAAATAACTGTAACCACATGTCAGTTTCCGAGGCTGACAGAGGCAGCCAGTTATGAAATATAAAATATAGTTATGCCATAGGTTCTATAAACGCGGGACGAGACTAATCTCAGAGGGTCCAGTGTTTATGAAACAAAAGGAGTCTTTCAAAATGGGGAGAAGGGAAAGAACATTCTCCAAACCAGAAAAAGTCCTGTCATGCAGGTTTGTTCAAATAATTGGATTAAAGGGTGCAGCCAGGAATGTGGTCACCCTGATCTTGAAAAACAAGAGCTGAGTCACATAGCCTTCCTCATATTATTTTACACATGGGGAGGGGGGAAAACATGCAGGAAAATTACATAGGAGGGTTTCAGGGGAATATCACCAATATCACATAATTATTTCATATGCAAGAGGTGGAAAGAAAGTCCATATGATCTTGAAAAGCATCAAATCCATATGCTTGGGGGTAAGTCCATCTGTGTCCTTAGGAAAAACTATAAGAGAAAAATCCTTTTTGCGAATAGCCAGAGGAGAGTCCAAACACATGGAAGTCCTTGGAAAACTATGTTTCCCAAACCTCTCAGGGCTTGCCCCTGTTGGCCTGTCCGCATGCAACTCTGTGCACAAAGAGTCCATGGCTTCAGGCTAAGTAAGGCAAGAAAACAGAGAGGTAGAAATGGCTGGAGGTTTTTTGATGCCAAATCCCAGCCTTTGGGGCTAGAGATGCCAGACCACATGTGCAGGAATACTGGAACTCCCTGCTGCAGGTCAAACCAATTAGGATGCAGATGGGCTCTTTCTGGGGCTCGCCTTCAATGTTATTTGTTGCTTTCCTACAAGTCATTCCCAATGTATGGTGACCCTAAGAGGGTTGCTGTGAGTTTTCTGGGCTGCCTGGTCATGTTCCAGAAGCATTCTCTCCTGGCGTTTCTATGGCCACACCTATGGCAGGCATCCTCAGAGGTTGTGAGTTCTGTTGGAAACTACGCAAGTGGGAGGTGTTAGCTGGCCCTGATTGTTTCCTGTCTGGAATCCCCCTGTTTTCTGAGTGTTGCTCTTTATTTACAGTCCTGACTTTAGAGTTTTGGTAGCTAGATTTTGTTCATTTCATGGTTTCCTCCTTTCTGCTGACACTGTCCACATGCCTGTGGATTTCAATGTCTGACACGGTGGTTGTGAGAGTGGTCCAGCATTTCTGTGTTCTCAAATAATATGCTGTGTCCAGATTGGTTCATTAAGTGCTCTGCTATGGCTGTCTTCTCTGGATGAGTTAGTCTGCAGTGCCGTTCATGTGCCTTGATTCATGCCTGGCAAATGCTGCTGCCTTTGATGGTCCCCATGTAGACTTGTCCACAGCTGCATGGTATACGGTAGTCTCCTATGGAGGGGAGAGGATCCCTCTTGTCCTTTGCTGAATGCAGCATTGGCTGGATCTTCCTTGGTGGGTCTGTAGATAGTTTGTAGGTTGTGTTTTTTCATCAGCTTCCCTCTGAGGTCAGTGGTTCCCTTGATGTATGGCAGGGGTGCCCACACTTTTTCAGCATGCGAGCTACTTTTAAAACAACCAAGTCAAAAAGATCTACCTTCCCCGCGCGCGCTCCTGCCGCCCGCGCGGCACTCCTTCCGCAGAGCATTGCAGGAACGAGGAAGCGCCTTCCGCGGGGCATTGCGGGAACGAGGGAGCACCTTCCGTGGGGCATTGCGGGAACGGGGGAGTGCGAGACCCTGCCTCTCTCTCGTCTGGAAGCAACCGTGCAGCCTCCGCTGCCCGAGAGAGACGCAGGGTGGAGTGTGAGGTGGGGCTTCCGGAGGCCCCGCCTTGCGCTTCCTCGTTCCCGCAATGCCCCGCAGAAGGCACTCCCTCGTTCCCGCAATGCCCTGTGGAAGGCGCTCCCTCATTCCCGCAATGCCCCGCGGAAGGCGCTCCTCGCGCAATGCCCTGCCCTCTCCTCGTTCACACAATGCCCCGCGGAAGGCGCTCCCCCTTGTTCCCGCAATGCCCCGCAGAAGGCGCTCCCTTGTTTCCGCAATGCCCCCGCAATGCGGAAGGCGCAATGCCCTGCGGAAGGCGCCCTCGTTCCCGCAATGCCCCGCGGAAGGCGCTCCCTTGTTTCTGCAATGCCCCGCGGAAGGCGCTCCCTCGTTCCCGCAATGCCCCGCAGAAGGCGCTCCCTTGTTTCCGCAATGCCCCGCAGAAGGAGCGCCGCGCAGATGGTGTGCACACGCAGGGCAGAAGCACCCTATCCAGCTGCAATCGACCTCCTTTGGACTTGCGATCGACTGGTCAATCGAGTTCGACTTCGTGGGCAGCCTTGATGTATGGCAAGAACACTTTTCCTCTGGGTGGATCTTTGTCTTTACCCTCATGGCTTGTTCTCGGCCTTGCAGCTCTTCTAATGCCTGTGGTGCCTGTAAAGCTCAGTTGAGGTCGTTCAGTTCACCTTGGAGGAGGTGGCCTTCGCGGCTTCTTTTTGTACGCTCTGCCAGGGCTTTCATTGTGCTTCTTTTTTTGACGTGGGTGTTGGTTGGAGTTTTTATGTAGGTATCTATCTGTGTGTGTAGGTCTTCTGTAATCTGTGTGACCCAATTGTTGATCTGGTTTGCGGATGACTAGGACATCTAGAAGAGGCAGCTTTCCTTCATTTCCTTCTTCCATGGTGAATTGGATGTTTGGGTGGATGCTATTAAGAAGTTCCAGGAACCTGTTGAGTTCTCCTTCTCCGTGGCTCCAAATGGTGAAAGTGTCACCCACATATCGTAACCATATTGTGGGCTTTTTTGTTGCAGTTTCCAGAGCTTGTTGATCAGGTTTCCGGACTCTAAGAGGCTTTTAGGAACATGGTGGGAAGGGACATAATTTCTTTGCTTTTTTTTTTTAGTTTCAGAGGTATGATGGTTTTCTGGCACCGCTTGTTTTACAAGAGAGGCCCCTGGAAAGAACGAAGAGGGAGGTGGTAAAGGCATTGCACGAACAACCGCGCCAACGGAGTGAGTAAGCACCTGTGAAATTGGCACTTTTATGGGCACAATCATTTGGGGAATTGTCACCCCCTCCCCAAAAGCAAGCCTTTCCCCCTTTGCTTTGCCCCAATGTCACCAAGGCCTGAGTGAAAGAAATAGAACAATAGCTACTAAGGAATACACATATACATACATAAACACACACACACGATAATATATGATATTATATATAGGTAAAGGTTTCCCCTTGACATTAGTTGTGTCCGACTCTGGGACTCTGGGACGCTTCCAAGGTCATGTGGCTGGCATGACTGCATGGAGTGCTGTTCCCTTCCTGCCAAGGCAGTACCTATTGATCTACTCACACTTGCATGTTTTCGAACTGCTAGGTTGGCTGAAGCTGGGCTAACAGTGGGAGCTCACCCTGTACCCTGGATTCAAACTGCTGACCTTTCAATCAGCAAGTTCAGCAGCTCAGCAGTATAACCTGCTGTAGAAGCATGGCCCCTGATAATATATTAGGTAATGATATCTAATGAGATATATGTATATGTATTTGTATACACACCACTTATATATCTATCCATTTATCTAGACTATAGTTTAAATAATGAGGGATTATGGGAGCTATAGTCCAGAAGATATATATGGATTATAGCGTCCATAATTATCCAGATAGCATAGCGAGTCCAGTCAAAGATTTTAGTTTCCAAAAAGAGGAACTTCTCCAAAGTCTTTTTCTTTAATCCAAAACAAATAATCAAAGTTGGTTAGTCTAGATCAGTGCTGTCCAACTTCTTCCGGCCCAAGGGCTGGAAGAAGTGTCACTGATCACCTGGGGGGCCGCAGATGATCAATGAGCAGGGGGCGTGGCTACTCCCGGGGGCGTGGCCACTCCCAGGGGCGTGGCCGGCCTCCTGCGCGGCCCGAGCACCGCTCTTCCCCGCCAGCCATCCAGGCTGGCGGGAGTTTTTCGCCGCTGCCGTGATGCCTTGGAAGGGAGGGAGCGCCATGGGGACCCCTCCTTCCAAGGCATCGGCTCCGGAGAGAGAGGGAAGAAGAGGGCGGTGCAGGAGAAGGAGCTGGCTCACTTCCTCCTCCCTGCCCCGCCTCCCTCCCCCTCCTGGCCGCCATTAAATTTTTTTTTAAAAAAGGCGGCCGGGGGCATAGCGGGGGCCGGAGCCAACAGGCTGGGGGGGCCATGTACGGCCCCAGGGCCGCCAGTTGGACAGCCCTGGTCTAGATGTTGCTTGATCATTTCCTTTTCGCTTTTCCTTTCCTTATTTCTAATGACACAGGTCTGGCATATTAGCATGCATCTACACTGCGGAATTAATGCAGTTTGATACCACTTTGCCATGGCTCTATGCAGGCATGTAGCCAGGGGGGGGGCTAAGGGGGCTTCAGCCCCCCCTGAAATTCTCGGGTTGGTCCGCGAAAAGGCCTTACTGGTACATTATTTAAACTGTTATGTTTATTCATATCATGATCTGATCACCATGCTCATTATATCCCACATTAATGGGGTTATTGGGATAACAATACAAAAGGTTTGCTAGGGTAGACCCTCTTCCACCCAGTCTCAGCCCCCCCCCTGAACCAAACTCAGCCCCCCCCCCCCCAATCAAAATCCTGGCTACGGCCCTGGCTCTATGCTATGGAATTCTTAGAGTTGTAGTCCTCTGCCAAAGAGTGCTATCAAACTACAACTTCTGGGACTTCATAGCATTGCACCATGATGTTTACAGTGGTGTCAAACTGTATTACATCTATGGTGTAGACAGGCACCCTTAAGGATAGCTCTAAGAATAAAAGTCCAATTGTTTACGATTTGTCATGAACATCTACATCAGGGGTCGGGAACCTATTTGACTCAGAAAGCCATAAAAGCAAAATATTTGGAAATTTATTTCAGTGAGAGCCATAAAATATATAAATGTGAGTATATACGTACATACGATGAGAAAATGATTCCCCCGGCAGAATGACGGGACACTTCAGACCTGGCTCTGCAAAAGGCACGCTCAGGACTCTGGGAAGGAAGAGAAGACGGAAGGAAGGGGGAGAGAAAGACAGAGGAAATAAAGGAGGGAGGGGGAGAGGAAGGAAGAAAAGAACGAACTAGGGAAAAGGAAGAAAAGAAAAGCAGGAGAGAGGCAAGGAGGGGAAAAGAAAGAAGGAAATGGGAAGGGAGGAAAGGAAAGGGTGGGGAAAAGAAAGGAAAGGGAGTGAGGAAAAGGTAAAATAATGAAGGGAAAAGAAGAAAAGAAAGAAGGAGAGAGAGGGAAGTGAAAAGGAAGGAAGGAGAAGAAAAGGAAGATTTGGGAAAAAGAATAGAAGAGGAAGGAAGGAAGAGGGAGGGAGGGAGAATGGAGGAAAGAAGGAAGGAGAGAAGGAGAAGGAAAGGGGAGAAAGGAAGGAAGAGGGAGAATGGAGGAAAGAAGGAAGGGGAGAGAGGGAGGGAAAATGAAGGAGAGAGAAGGAGAAGGAAAGGGTGAAGGGGGGAGAAAGAAAGGAAGGAAGAAGGAAGGAAGGAAGGAAGAGGGAGAATGGAGGAAAGAAGGAAGGGGGAGAGGAAGGAAAGGAAAGAAGGAGAGAAGGAGAAGGAAAGGGTGAAGGGGGAGAAAGGAAGGAAGGAAAGAAGGAAGGGAGGATGGAGGAAAGAAGGAAGGGGAGAGAGGGAGGGAAAATGAAGGAGAGAAGGAGAAGGAAAGGGTGAAGGGGGAGAAAAAGAAAGGAAGGAAAGGAAGGAAGAGGGAGAATGGAGGAAAGAAGGAAGGGGAGAGGGAGGGAAAAGGAAGGAGAGAAGGAGAAGGAAAGGGTGAAGGGGAGAAAGAAAGGAAGGAAGAGGGAGAATGGAGGAAAGAAGGAAGGGGGAGAGGGAGGGAAAATGAAGGAGAGAAGGAGAAGGAAAGGGTGAAGGGGGAGAAAGAAAGGAAGAGGAAGGAAGGAAGGGGAGAAAGAAAGGAAGAAAGAGGGAGAATAGGAAGGAAGGAAGGAAGGAAGGAAGGAAGGAAGGAAGAGGGAGAATGGAGGAAAGAAAGGAAGGGAGAGAGGGAGGGAAAATGAAGGAGAGAAGGAGAAGGAAAGGGTGAAGGGGAGAAAGAAAGGAAGGAAGGGAAGGAGAGGAAGGAAGGAAGGAAGAGGGAGAATGGAGGAAAGAAGGAAGGGAGAGAGGGAGGGAAAAGGAAGGAGAGAAGGAAAGGGTGAAGGGGGAGAAAGGAAGGAAGAGGGAGAGCCAGATGCAATCCCATGAAAAGAGCCACATCTGACTCCCGAGCCGTGGGTTCCCTACCCCTGATCCACAGTATTTTCCTCTGTGGAGATTATGATAGAAATCTTAATTAAAGGGGCTATTAAGAAAATAACTAAGGGGACACCAATTGCATGATGGATCCTTGAGTAGTGATAAGGATGGTATTTTAAGAAGGAAGATATAGATCGAATATTATGGTCTGGATTTCTTTTTTTTCTTCCAGGAAAACAGTCTGTCCTTCATTTGATCCCAGGCCATCATTCTAGTAATGGTGAGTAAACCTGTGGCCCCGATCCATCATGGAGCAAACACTTCTTTTTATAGAAAAGTCAAAGTGTGTATGTTTGTTTGTACCACAAAGGCTCTAATGTGGCTTAATGGACCTGCACCAAATCTGGCAAACATACTCTTCATTACCCAACTTCAAATAATTGTTGGCTTTCAAGTATTAAATCAATCGTGTTTGGGGGTGAGAGGCCAAAACAATAAGAAACGGCAGTATATAGATAGAAAGGATTAGCTACCTAGCTATAGGTATGTGTGTTTGCAGTGCTGAAACTTAACCACAAGAGGGCAGTATGAAGGTAGAAATGATTGGCTACTGGACTATAAGTATGAATGTATTGCTCGGATGCAATCACAAGAGGACAGCCTATAGAAAGGATTAGCTGCTGGCCTAGAAGCATGTCTGTATATGCATCACTCAGATGTGGCTACAAGAGGGCAGTCTATAGATAGAAAGGATCACCTCCTGGTCTATATGTATATATGTATGCATGCAGTCCTCAAAGGCAACCACAAGAGGGCAATGTATAGATAGAAAGGATTAGTTGCTGGCCTATTGGCATGTATGTAGGCAGCACTTAGAACCACAAGAGGGCAGTATATAGATAGAAAAATATTACCTCTTCATCTATAGGTATGTATGTATTCATGAGTGCTCAGAGGCAACCACAAGAGGGCAATATATAAATAAAAAGAATTAGCTGCTGGCCTATAAGTACGAATGTATGCAGCACTTAGATGCAACCACAAGAGGGCAGCATATAGCTACAAAGGATTAGCTCCTAGGTATAGGTATATACTTACGCAATGCTCAGATGAAACCACAAGAAGGCAGTATACACATAGTATGTATGACTAAAGCAGTGTTTTTCAACCTTTTTGAGCCGCGACACATTTTTTCCATTTCCAAAATCCTGGGGCACACCACCAACCAAAATGACAAAAAATGACACTCTAACACAGAAATACATATAGTTAATATGTTTTTTAATGTATTTATACACTCAGTGTGAAACCTGGGCCTGTTTCGATGAACACCACATATATATGACTTCCTCTCACATATTTATACATGGCTATCATGTCTTCCCCTCAGCCTTCTCTTCTTCAGGCTAAACATGCCCAGCTCTTCAAGCCGCTCCTCATAGAACTTGTTCTCCAGGCCTTTGTGAAATTTCACCTGAGTGAAACTTGCTTCCAGTTCACGAGGGATGTCATGAAGCTGTTATAAACGTTCCTTTTGGGGGGGGGGGGGAGCCAACTCTCAAAAAATCCAGTTAAAAAAACCCCAAACATTTCCAAGTGGAGAGGCTCAATTTGTTTCTTGGAAACCTGTGAGGGGGCTGCTAGGAGGGGGGAGTGTGCCAATTGCCCACGGCACACCTGATGATCGCTCACGGCACACTAGTGTACCACGGCACACTGGTTGGGAAACACTGGACTAAAGCATTAAGATACAAACACATGGGGGCAGTATGCAGATAGAAAGGATTAGCTCCTCCCATCATCCTAGGATCATGGTTAAAAAGAAGATTAAAAATTATGATGGCCAATTAATTCTGGCTGATCCTTGAATTTCAAATATGCATAAAAATATAACCAATGTCTTTCTGTCTGCTGTTTGACCCCATAGATGAGGAGAATGAGACCGAAATCTGGTGGGCGCCCTTCCTGCAACAAGGCCGGGCCCTGGAGCTGAGCGGCCGGGATGTTGTGGTCAAACAAAAAGGACTTTACTTTGTTTACAGCCAGGTAAGATGGGGAGAAAGAACTAAGCATCCCAGGAGAGAAAGCCATAGACATAGGCTGCACTTACATGGTAGATTTAATGTAATTTGACTCCACTTGAACTGCCCGAGTTCAGTGCTTTACCCAGAGGAGGATAAAGACCTTGCAAATCTACAACTCCCAGGATTCTGTAACATTGAGCCTCAATGATTCGGGGAGTGTTAAACTGCATTTGTTCTGCAGTGTAGATGCACCTTTAGTCCATCAATAGATTGTGTACATTGAACCATCTGAAAGCAAAGGTACCGCTCTCTCAGCCCCTCTTGTGAATAATTTCCGATTTTGGAGGATTTCTGCATAAGGGATGCTAATAAATACACTTGGGAAAGACCGCTTTTAGAGACATTTCCTACAAAGCACAATCAGAGCATTTTGGTCTCACTTTAACAGCCATGTCTTCTGGGATTTGTAGTTTGGTAAGTTTAAATACTTTGTGGAAGGCCATCTGTCAGGGAGTAGCTTGAGTGATTTTTCGTGTGTAGAATAGGGTAGGACTGGATGTCCTTGGAGTCTCCTCCAACTCTATG